>JASTWF010001315.1:0-92000 GCA_030390025.1 Squalus acanthias | reverse complement strand
CTGTCTCAGCCTCTTAGGGACCAACACTTACTTTTGCTACTCTCTTCCTTTTTACATACTTGTAGAAGCTCTTACAGTCTATTTTTATATTTCTTGCTAGTTTAGTAGACCCACTCCCCTACTTTTTCCCCATAGCCCTGCAAATTTTTCATTTTCAAGTATTTATCCCATTCCCCTTTGCAAGATACAATTGAATCTGCTTCCACCGTCCCTTCAGGCAGCGCATTCCAGATACTAACAACTCGCTGCATTAAAAAAATGTTCCTCATTGCCCTGCTCTCGCCCCAAACTTTGCTTAAAATTTCCACCCCTCCCTCGCCTTGACATGGTCCATCTTCAACTCTTCCCTTCCCTTCCTCGACTTCTCGATCTCCATTTCTGGGGATAGGCTGTCAACCAATGTCTACAATAATCCCACTAACTCCCACAGCTACCTTGATTACACTTCCTCCCTCCCCGCTTCCTGTAAGAGCTCTATTCCATTAAATACCTTCCATTCTAGTGCTTCTGCTATGTTTTCCTTTTTACTCAACTGAGGATTCCCCTCCACCATAGTTGACAGGGTCCTCGACTGCGTCCGTCCCATTTACTGCACTTCTGCCCTCACCCCTTACTCTCCCTTTCAGCACCACAATAGGTTTCCCTTTGTTCTCACGTTCCACCCCACCAGCAACTAGCGCCCGGGCGCGGCGATGTTTGCGCCACTCGTGAAATTGACCAGACATTTTGCAGCGGCGCTAAACACTACCGCCACGATCTCCTGCACCCGCAGATCATGACGTCAGTCGAGCGTGCAACGCTCCGATAGCGCCCCGGACCGGATATTGAGTGGCGCCCCTTGCCTTCCACCTGCCGCTAGCAACGACAGATTGAGGGGAACGTTTTGCAGTTGGGAAGGGACTACGGTAGCACTATTTAAAGGAAATCGCTTCCTGCCTTTTTTTGTCGGCGACATTTTTGCACCAAGCATTCTGAGAGAGAGAGAGACTTCTGGAGAGATTCAACGCTGTCTGAAGGAGTTTTGGGTACTGAGCAGCACTTTGCAGGTTCATTTTGATTTGACCTTCCTTGCATCGATTTAGAAGAGACTTGGGGGCTTCACTCTGAGCTCTTTCCCTGGGCCTCTCCATTGTTCTTTCCAGCAGAATTGATGTACAGGTCTCTCCAGGCCGAGATTCAAAGCTGCAATGAGCAGGGTGTGGATGGAGAGCAAGATCGACCCTCCCCTTTAAGAACTGGCCGGCGCCAGTGTGTCTGGGTTCCAATGCTGACTGACATCACATGAGCTTCGCCAGCGCTCTGAGGTAGCGCCTCACTCCTCGGCGTTAGCGCCTTCAGAGAGGTGTGTAGCGCCTGATTTAGCGCTCCAATCACTTCCAGGGCGATAGAAGCCAAGTTTGCAGTCGGAGGCGATAATTAGCGCCAGGCGCTAAACTTTGCACCCGGCCGATAATTGCGCTCCAAACGGGGCGATACTGAATTTCTCCCCCATGGGATCTTCTCTGTCCATCTGAGAAGGCAGACTGGGCCTCAATGTGTAAAATTATGAGGGGCCTAGATAGAGTGGATAGGAAGGACCTATTTTCCTTAGCAGAGAGGAAAATAACCAGGGGGCATAGATTTAAAGTAATTGGCAGAAGGATTAGAGGGGTGTTGAGGAGAAATTTGTTCACCCAGAGGGTGGTGGGGGCCTGGAACTCACTGCTGAAGGGTGGTAGAGGTAGAAACCCTCATCGCATTTAAAAAACACTTGAATCGCTGTAACCTACAGGGCTACGGACCAAGAGCTGGAAAGCGGGATTACGCTGGATAGCTCTTTTTCGGCCAGCACAGACACGATGGACTGAATAGTCACCTTCTGTGCTGTACATTTCTATGATTCTATGATAATGTCTCATCCGAAAGACAGCACCTCTGACAGTGCGGCGCTCCCTCAATACTGCCCCTTCGACAGTGCAGCGCTCCCTCAGTACTGCCCCTCCGACAGTGCAGCACTCCCTCAGTACTGCCCCTCCGACAGTGCAGCGCTCCCTCAGTACTGCCCCTCCGACAGTGCGGCGCTCCCTCAGTACTGCCCCTCCGATAGTGCGGCGCTCCCTCAGTACTGCCCCTCCGACAGTGCGGTGCTCCCTCAGTACTGCCCCTCCGGCAGTGCGGCGCTCCCTCAGTACTGCCCCTCCGACAGTGCGGCGCTCCCTCAGTACTGACCCTCCGACAGTGCGGAGCTCCCTCAGTACTGACCCTCCGACAGTGCGGAGCTCCCTCAGTACTGCCCCTCCGACAGTGCGGCGCTCCCTCAGTACTGACCCTCCGACAGTGCGGCGCTCCCTCAGTACTGCCCCTCCGACAGTGCAGCGCTCACTCAGTACTGCATTGAGGTCAATAAGAAATCTTATTGTTAACTATCGTTCATGCAATCGGATGTTGCTGTGGCTCTTGTTGAAATAGAAGGCTGCGACCTATGGCATAGAAGCAAGATTTCCATATACCACCAATGCAGCCAGGGTTATGCACTCCACACCACCTGCAAGGGAGGCGAACTTAATGGTCTCCTTTTAGTCAGGCAATTGCAGATCTGATTGTAGCCACTATAGGCTTGAAAATCACCTTTAATTCAAGGCACTCTTTCTTGTTGGAGGACTGTGGGCTCCTTGAGCCGTTGGCTGAACATCCCATGGTGCTGTTAAGAGGTGTGAATTTTCCCCCTAAAAGAAAATTGTAGATCTCATTCTCGCCAGCAGCCCAAGAGAGAGTAAACAGGGGCCTCAGCTATTCATGTGAAACTTGGAGGGAGTTTCATTGATTCCTATCTGGACGAAGGTTTTCTTTTCGATAAGAAAATTGGAGTGAACCAACCAAAGAGAGTTGAAAATGCAAAAAATCTGATTGCAGACAATAGTATAGAGACAGACAAAATTTAGATATTGGGCTTTCCTTTGCTAGTGGAATCTACAGCAAAAGTAGCAGAGATTTCACAGGCTGAAAATGAAAAAATGAAAGAAAAGGTGGATCAAACCCTGAAACATGGGGATTAATTGTTTTATCATGTCGCCTCTACAGTATGGGGGTACTAGGAATAATTGTGAAATCTCCTCCGCACCCCTGAAAAAGAATGGCAGCGTCCATTCTCGCCAGCAGCCCAATAGAGAATAACAGGGTAACACCATGTCGCCTCTATAGTATGGGGGTGGGGGGGCAGTCAGACATCTTGGGTACTCGGAAAGAGGTGTGAAATCCCCATTACACCCCTCAAAAAGAATGGCAGAGCCCATCGCGTCAACAGTCCAATAGAGAGTAACACGGGCTCAGCCGACTGCACTATATTGGCCCTCCAGTATGGGGGGTGGGGGTGTCAGGTTGATTGAGGCCGCGGCCGCCATGTTGGTAATTTTTTGGCGGGCGAGCAGCCGCCGCCATCTTGGTCATGGCGGAATGGATGGGGGGTCTGGTCTGGTCTGGTCTAGCCGGCTGGCGGCTGTTATCCACCGCGTTTGGTTGGATTTATTTGTGTTTTTTAGGAGGGTGGTCGCCGGCTGGATTTGTAGCTGGAGGCGGATCGTCGAGTTTGTGCCGCTTTCCCGAGCAGAGCCGTCTCTCCCACACCCAGTCTGAGGGAGCGGAGGCTCGGCCGCCATTTTAAGGAGATGGCGCCTCCTCCTCCTCCCCCGCGGGCCGGGCCGGGCCCGGACACTCGCTCTCGAGCAGCAGGTAGGTGAAATCAGGGCCACGCCTCGGGCAGCACACTACTTATTAAAAAAAAATAATCGGATCCCCGATTTCCTTATTAAAAAAGCCCCACCGACCGGGGTTTGTGGGTTGTGGTTGAACAGGGCTGCCAGTCATTCCCCGCTCATTTTCACCCAGCGGCCGCCTCAAAAAAATCATCCCCCCCGCGGCCAAGATCCTCAGAATCATTTGGTTTACAGAAGAAAAGAAAGACTTGCATTTCTACACCGCCTTTCAGGACCACCGGGCGTCTCAAAGCGCTTTACAGCCAATGAAGTACTTTTGAAGTGTAGTCACTGTTGTAATGTGGGAAACGGGCAGCCAATTTGCACACAGCAAGCTCCCACAAACAGCAATGTGACAATGACCAGATCATCTGTTTTAGTGATGTTGGTTGAGGAAACTGTCGTGAACGCCCCTGCTCTTCTTCGAATACAGTGCAGTGGGATCTTTTACGTCCACCTGAGAGAGCCAACGGGGCTTCGGTTTAACGTCTCATCCCGAAAGACGGCACCTCTGACAGTGCAGCACTCCCTCAGTACTGCCCCTCCGACAGTGCGGCGCTCCCTCAGTACTGCCTCTCCGACAGTGCGGCGCTCCCTCAGTACTGCCCCTCCGACAGTGCGGCGCTCCCTCAGTACTGCCCCTCCGACAGTGCAGCGCTCCCTCAGTACTGCCCCTCCGACAGTGCTGCGCTCCCTCAGTACTGCCCCTCCGACAGTGCGGCGCTCCCTCAGTACTGCCCCTCCGACAGTGCGGCACTCCCTCAGTACTGCCTCTCCGACAGTGCGGTGCTCCCTCAGTACTGCCCCTCCGACAGTGCGGCGCTCCCTCAGTACTGCCCCTCCGACAGTGCGGCGCTCCCTCAGTACTGCCCCTCCGACAGTGCGGCGCTCTCTCAGTACTGCCCCTCCGACAGTGCGGCGCTCCCTCAGTACTGCCACTCCGACAGTGCGGCGCTCCCTCAGTACTGCCCCTCCGACAGTGCAGCGCTCCCTCAGTACTGCCCCTCCGACAGTGCGGCACTCCCTCAGTACTGCCCCTCCGACAGTGCGGCGCTCCCTCAGTACTGCCCCTCCGACAGTGCGGCGCTCCCTCAGTACTGCCTCTCCGACAGTGCGGCGCTCCCTCAGTACTGCCCCTCCGACACTGCGGAACTCCCTCAGTACTGCCACTCCGACACTGCGGCGCTCCCTCAGTACTGCCTCTCCGACAGTGCGGCGCTCCCTCAGTACTGCCCCTCCGACAGTGCGGCACTCCCTCAGTACTGACCCTCCGACAGTGCGGCACTCCCTCAGTACCGCCCCTCCGACAGTGCGGCGCTCCCTCAGTACTGCACCTCCGACAGTGCTGCGCTCCCTCAGTACTGCATTGGGGGTCAATAAGAAATCTTATTGTTCACTATTGTTCATGCAATCGGATGTTGCTGTGGCTCTTGTTGAAATAGAAGGCTGCGACCTGTGGCATAGAAGCAAGATTTCCATATTCCACCAACGCTGACAGGGTTATGCACTCCACACAACCTGCAAGGGAGGCGAACTTAATGGTCCCCTTTTAGACAGGCAATTGTAGATCTGATCGTAGCCACCGTAGGCTTGAAAAATCACCTTTAATTCAGGGCATTCTTTCCTGTTAGAGGACAGTGGGCTCCTTGAGCCATTGGCTGAAGCTCCCATGGTGATAAGAGGTGTGAATTTTCCCCCTTCTCCCTAAAAGAAAATTGTAAGAACATAATAACATAAGAAATAGGAGCAGGAGTTGGCGATTCGGCCCCTCGAGCCCGCCCCGCCATTCAATAAGATCATGGCTGATCTGATCTTGGCCTCAACGCCACTTTCCATCCCGCTCCCCTTAACCCTTGATTCCCCTGTAGCTCAAATATATGTCTATCTCCGCCTTGTGTATATTCAATGATTCCGCCTCCACAGCTCTCTAGGGTAGAGAATTCCAAAGATTCACGACCCTCCAAGAGAAGAAATTCCTCCTCGTCAACGTTTTAAATGGGCGACCCCTTACCCTGAAACTGTGCCCCTAGTTCGAGATTCCCCCACGAGGAAAAACATCCTCCCTGCATCTACCCTGTCAAGCCCCCTCAGAATCTGATATGTTTCAATAAGATCACCTCTCATTATTTTAAACTCCAATGAGTATAGGCGCAACCTGCTCAACCTTTCTTCATAAGACAACCCCTTCATCTCAGGAATTAACCGAGTGAACCTTCTCTGAACTGCCTCCAATGCAAGTATATCCCTCCTTAAATAAGGAGACCAAAACTGTATGCAATACTCCAGGTGTGGTCTCACCAACGCCCTGTACAGTTGTAGCAGGACTTCCCTGCTTTTATACTCCAACCCCCTTGCAATAAAGGCCAGCATTCCATTTGCCTTTTTGATTACTTGCTGTACCTGCATGCTAACGTTTTGTGTTTGATACACCAGGACCCCCCCAGGTCTCTCTGAACTGAAGCAAGCATTATGTAGTCTCCCTCCATTTAAATAATAATTTGCTTTTTTATTTTTCCTACCAAAGTGGATAACCTCACATTTTCCCACATTATAATCCATCTGCCAAATTTTTGCCCACTCACTTAACCTATCTATATCCATTTGAAGACTCTTTGTGTCCTCCTCACAACTTCCTTTCCCACCTATCTTTGTATCATCAGCAAATTTGGCTACAGTACACTTGGTCCCTTCGTCCAAGTCATTTAATATGGATTGTAAATCGTTGAGGCCCCAGCACTGATCCCTGTGGCACCCCACTAGTTACAGTTTGCCAACCGGAAAATGACCCATTTATCCCGACTCTTTGTTTTCTGTTAGTTAGCCAATCCTCTCTCTATCCATGCTAATATATTACCCCCAACCCCATGAGCTCTTATCTTGTGCAGTAACCTTTTATGTGGCACCTTATCGAATGCCTTCTGGAAATCCAAATACACTACATCTACTGGTTCCCTTTATGTACCCTGCTCGTTAAATCCTCAAAGAACTCTAGTAAATTGTCAAACACGATTTCCCTTTCATAAAACCATGTTGACTCTGCTTGATTGTCTTATGATTTTCTAAATGTCCTGCTATTACTTCCTTAATAATGGATTCCAGAATTTTCCCAATGACAAATGTTAGGTTAACTGGCCTACAGTTTCCTGCTTTTTGCCTCCCTCCTTTGTTGAAAAGGGGCGTTAGATTTGCAGTTTTCCAATCCGCTGGGACCTCTCCAGAATCCAGGGAATTTTAGTAGATTACAACCAACGCATCCACTATCTCTGCAGCCACTTCTTTTAAGACCCTAGGATGTAGGCCATCAGGTCCAGGGGACTTGTCAGCCTTTAGTCTCATTAGTTTGCCTTGTACTTTTTCTCTAGTGATAGTCATTGTTTTAAGTTCCTCCCTCCCTATAGGCCCTTGATTATCAATTATTATTGGGATGCTTTTAGTGTCTTCTACCATGAAGACCGATACAAAATATTTGTTCAAAGTCTCTGCCATTTCGCTGTTTCCCATTATTAATTCCCCAGTTCCATCCTCTAAGGGCCCAACGTTTACTTTAGCTACTCTCTTCCCTTTTATATACCTGTAGAAGCTCTTACAATCTATTTTTATATTTTTTGCTAGTTTACTTTCATAAACTATCTTCTCCCTCTTTATTTTTTTAGTCATCCTTTGCTGGTTTCTAAAAATTTCCCAATCCTCTTGCCTACCACTAATCTTTGCAACATTGTATGCCTTTTCTTTCAATTTGATACCATCCTTAACTTCCTTATTTAGCCACGGATGGTTCATCCTTCTCAGAGTCTTTCTTTCTCACTGGAATAAACCTTTGCTGAGAGTTACGAAATATCTCCTTAAATGTCTGCCACTGCTTATCCACCGTCTTACCCTTTAATCTATTTTCCCAGTCTACTTTAACCAACTCTGTCTTCATACCTTTGTAATTGCCTTTTTTTAAGTTTAGGACACTAGTTTCAGACCCAAGTTTCTCACCCACAAACTGAATTTGAAATTCTATCATGCTATGATCACTCTTCCCTAGAGGATCCTTTACTACGAGATCATTAATTAATCCTGTCTCATTACACATTACCAGATCTAAAATAGCCTTCTCGCTGGTTGGTTCCACAACGTATTGTTCTAAGAAACCTTCCCGAATACATTCTATGAACTCGTCCTCGAGGCTACCCTTGTCAATTTGATTTGTCCAATTTACATAAGAACATAGGAAATAGGAGCAGGAGTAGGCCATTCAGCCCTTCGAGCCTGCTCCGCCATTCAATGAGATCATGGCTGATCTTCTGTGTAGAATTCGCAATTATCGCGATTTCATTTTAATAAGGAGAAAACACAAGTTTCGTTCAAAACAGCTTTTATTTCAGCGGAATGCTGTCAGGTTTAAATTGGACACAAGCAGCCTGTAAAATGGCCGCCGCACCGCGTGACAGAACATTCGAGACTTTTCAGCAGGCAGACAAGATGGCGTTCCAATAAACATTTTTTTGCAGGATCGATAACGATTCAGCACAGTGAAGACAATACACAGGACATTATGGGTTTACAGTATAAACATCGATACTGGAATCGGTCTCCCAGGTACAAAGGAAAGCCATCAAGGGCCCATCCAAAGGACATTAATATGTAAACTCCCAACGACTCTACGATGAGAGAGCCGTTAGCAGGTAGTTATACAGGACACTTGGAAGCCCCAAACCCCTCCAGGGGGAACACCGACCGATTTAACAATGGGAGAAATATTAGCAGGTACTCAAACATTCAGGAGTAGCCCCGAAACCCATTAAGGACAGAGATCACCCATACAGGACATTTTGGGCGCCAAACCTTAAACAAAAGAATGGACATTGTAGTTGGGCGGGAAACGGAAGAACTGTGCACTATAATTGCAGGCCCCAAACCGTCCATTCTCTCTCTTGATTCTTGCTCTTGCTCTTTTGCTCTTGACTCTTGCCGCTTGCTGCTGTTATCATCGTGGCTGCTCCTGTGTTTTATCCGGTCGATTCGTAACCTCGTGGCTGCTCCTGGGTAAAAGACTGTTGCAAAGACCTATGTTGGTAGCTGGCAGCGGAACCGAAGGCCCGGGATGAGATGAGATGAGATGAGATGAGATGAGAGGAGAAGAGAAGAAGACCTTATCCATCGCCACGAGGTCTTCACTACAGCGGACGGTCCAGCCGACTGACCGAGCAGCAGAAGCAGTAAACAAGTGGGACCAGGAGATCTCCTGACCAACACGTGGGTGCTGCGGTGAAAAACATCCGATCAGCTATTCGGGATTTCTCCGAGTTATTACGAGTGGTGAGCATGAGTCTCGGGATCCTACGAAGCTAGTTTTAGGATAGACATTAATAGGGGAGGGTTTTAAAGTTTAAGGATATTTGTAATGTGTGCCCTATTTACGTTGTGCTGGTCGTTCCTCGTTTCCCTAAGAGTGATTATAACTGTTTGTAAGATTGTACTGTCATTAATCTGTGCATATGACATGTATTTCATAATTTTAAGTATCATGCAATAAAGATTTTCCATTTCGTACCGTTCAAACCAAGTCTACATGAGTTTTATCTCCATTACTGCTCTCGCATCTAAGTCCAGTGTCTAGAACCGTAAGGGAGAGTGATTCGAACCACTCACAGGGGTGTCTAGTGTTCCCAGACTGGCTGGAGACCAGGCCTAGACCCGCACTGACATACAGGCTGCACAGAGCCGCGTGAACCTCACAGGCTACGAGACACGCAGGGTCAGGAGAGGATCCCTTACAGAAAATGGCGACCGCGGCAGGACACTGGCAGCGAGAGGGTAGTGTGTTAGATTTTGGAATGACTGTACGAAATGTGATGCAGGAAAAGATAGCGGATTACGTATTTGGAAAGGTTAATCTAACGAAAAAGTGGATAAGCGAACTGTTAGCGGATAAGAGCCCACTAGAGGCAGCTGAAAGGTGGACGGATAGTAAGGAGCATAAAAAGGCAGTTGAGAAAGCAGTCTGGCTTATGTGCTACAAAAGGCAGGTTCAGATTTCAAACCAGACCAATACAGCGCTAACCGCTCGAATCAAGCATCTAGAGGAGGAAATGGAGGAGAAGGTTTCTGGAGGGGAGGCGCTCATTAAGAGTTTAAATGAGTTACGCCAGGAAAGCCAGGAAGTCTCCAGCTACCTTAAAACAAGGGTAGAGTATCTCGAGTGCCAGATCACTGAAGCAAAATTAAACGAGAGTAGGATGAAGGAAAGATGTAACCGTCAAGCTGCCCAGATAAGAACTCAAGAAGAGAGCTTAATGGGGGTTAGGTCGGCGTATAAGTTGGCCCTTGAGGATAAGTTTCAGGGAGCCGACCATAGCGCCTGCGAAAAAGAGATAGAGAGCCTCAAAAAGGCCGTGAATAATGCGAACGGCATGGTGTGCCTTATTAATCCGTCGGCACGCCAGCCGCTAGTAAATGAGAGATTTAGAAATTCCCCACCAAGTAAAGCAGAAGAAGTAGTAGCCACTGCGCCCTCCGCGCCACCCAGCTATTCAGAAACCTGGGTTAGGGAGGAAGCAACGGAAGAAACAAAAGAGCCCGTTGAAAAGGAAGTAGAAAAGGGATCGTTGTATCCAGTAACGGGGATTAAAAGGGGCCCAAGCAGAAACGGTGGGGAAGAACCGGGGGATCTCCTCGGACAGCTGGTGTTGCCTCACAGTTCACATCAGCTGAGAGCCATGATAAACCACGTAAGGAAGCTGACCGAGATAGACGACCCTTCCGTACATTTTAGGGAAGTTGAGCAAGCCGCAGCCATCAACGGCTGCGATGATGGGGAGACAGCAAAAATGCTGCTGTTCTCTTTAGATAGCTCGGTCCTTCAGTGTCTCTCAGGCGATAGCAAGAGGGGTAATAAAAGTTATGAGGAATTGAAAAATGAGGTCCTAGAAGTAGTGGGAGCGAACGACGGAGGTCCGTTTGCTAGAGTGGGACAGACAGTGCAGATGGAGGGAGAACCCCCGAAGGTTTTTGCCGACAGGCTGTGGCCAGTATATGAGCGCAGCTGTCTAGGTGCGCCCGAGCGCGAAGATGTGGAAGGCGCCGCTTTAATTCATTGGCTTAGGTGCATAATAGCCAACAGTTTACCAGCCGTTAGAGAGCAGGCAAAAGCCTGGTTCGATCCCAATGACCTCAACCTTACGGAAGAGTCGGTCTTGAATCGACTCACGTTAGGTTACCGTAACATAAGGGGTATGACGACACGTCCCTTTAAGGGAAGAGTACATGAGGTACGACCCGCAGCCCCGACTCAAAGAGAGTGGCATCAGGAGGGTAATCGCGCCCCACAGGCAAGTAATGCCTGTTACGGGTGTGGGAAGACAGGGCACTGGCGCAAGCACTGCAGGAACCCTTGGAAGGATTCCAAGGATAAAAATCCCGCGGTCCGAGCCCAGGCGCCTGTCCCGCCTAAGGAAGCAAAGGCACCCACCTCTCCCGACGACCTCGAAGCAGTGTTAGGAGTCATGCGCAAGATGGTTTTGAATGCGCGTGGACAGGTGGCGGTCGCAACCGGCCCCGTAGGTGCCGCAGGACCGTCTAATAGTACCCAATGACTAGAGCCCACGCAGCCTGCCTACCTGTGTCCTTTTAAAAGACACGCACAGGAGGGGGTCTGCGGTGAGGAGGCCAGGTTAAAAGAGCAGGCCTTGCGGGAGGAGAACGCCCGCTTAATAGGGAAAATAGATGGGCTGGAAGGGCAGCTTAGAGAGCAGACCCTGCGGGAGGAGAATGCCCGAGAAATGGGAAAGTTAGACGTGCTCAGGCTAGAAGGGCAGCTTAGAGAGATAAAAACAGCCTACAGGGTAGCCAGGAGCAGGGAGTATGAGGTTTTAAAACAGGATAGAAATCTGCAGCCTCCAGCAGGTGAGATTTCACAGGAACAAGCAGGGGCGGTGGCCTGTCTTAAGGGAGGGGCCAGACCTGCGAGTGGGAAAACACAGTCCCAGGTAGGACCACAAGGCACACAGGCAGGCGTAGCAGCTTGCATCAGGGGAAGGGACATCCCGGACGATCATGCAGCGTTTTTCTGGAATTGGGGGTTAGATGACGAGGACCCCAGGGTACCCTGGTCAGATGAGGATAGTGCAGATGAGCATAGTGATGATGACGGGTGGTTTCAGAGGAACGGTCTGGAAGGATTGGGGCCGCTAGGTAGAGATCCATACGGGGTGGACACACAAGCTGCAGGTCCCGACAGCAGGAGGAAGGAGCTAGAGGAGGCCGGGCCAGCCGCTATGTGGTTCCCAGAGGTGTGGCCGCCCGCTTTGAACGTCCAGTCCTCAGGGGAGGCAGAGTTCGCGAGTGAAGGGCCGCCTGCTGGGCCAAGCAGGGCGGGGCCCCGAACTGCCAGCCCCGAGGTTAGGGAGGCGGAGTCAGCGGAGGCGGGGCTGGCGCCTGTGATGGAACCCCAGGTCATCCCGTTGAAGGTCTCGGGACCCGGTCCGTCCGTCACGGAGCCCCCGCCCATAGCAATTCCCCGTAGGTCAAGCAGAGTACCCCAGCCCAGGAAGATGTGGTCAGGTCCCCAGGCTGCCCCAGGGCGTAAGTTTCAGGTTAAGATAACCCGGGTAGAGACAGGCCACATCGAAGCAGTAACAGGCTGCGGCAGATCAGAGGAAAGGGTCAGCGCAGCAACAGGCTGCGGCAGATCAGAGGGAAGGGTCAGTGCCCTCCCACCGTCGGGAAGAGCTCGCAGCAGCCTTCTCAGGATTTAAAGGGGCCGCCCTGAGAACGGGCGGCATTGTAAAGTTATTAGTTTAAGGTTTTAAGTTTTAGTTTAAAGTTTTAAGTGGTTTTAATAAGGTTAAGTTTGTAGTGTTTGTAACAGAAAACGATAAAATGATGGGAGTTTTAAGGCTAGGTTTAGAGGAAGTCTATTTAGCAAACGTTGAAGTTTACGTGAGGCGAGGTCAGGGGACCCGCTCACCCTTCACAAAAGCCAGAGACTTTTTGCGAGGCTGGCTACCTCATTCTATCTGATCACAGGAACCAAGGAAGGATGGAACGACTCATAGTATTGCTCGCGGCAATCGGATGTGGATTGGCCTATCGGGGCCTCACCAAGGATGTCGTGGTGTTTGGATGTTCCGGGGACACGGCCCCCATCGCGGTGGATGGGACCGGGAGACGGAAGGCAGAAGGGACCAGCACCTATTTCCACAAGGGAAGGTGGCCAGGATGGCTGGGAACGAACTCAACGGAGTATTCCAGCACATCGGGGTTCGCCTACAAAGAGACTTCTTTAATGTGCCCCAAAGTACGGATCATCGCACCCAGGATCAGCGTCACCGTCGGCAAACGGATTTGTTTGACCTGCAGTGGGAATGTCCCATTGAGCCGATGGTGGTGGCTGCGAAAGCTGAGCAAAACTATGAGGAACTCTTCGGTTGAGTGGGAGCGACTGGGTAATAATACCCATCGGACAATTACGGGGACAGATGGACAAGTGAAAGTCTGTTGGGACAAATGGTGGGAACCAGATGAGGGGATTTATGTTTGTATGTGGGGGTCAAAGTACGTTTGCCCCAAAGGCATCTCCATATTCTTTATTAACCAGTGGCAGGATAACGGACAGGGGATGAGGTGGGATGCGAGCACCAGGGGGTGCGGAGCCCCATACTCTCCGATCCCAGTAAATGCCACTGAGCTCATTACGCGCCCACGCAAAGCCCCGCCCACGATTCCGGTAGTTCTAACTGAGGAAGAAGGGTGCCCTAAAACTAGTAAGGGACCCGGGAACGGTTTGGTACTGGTCCCCACAGACCAGATACTATTTCAGGGGGTACATTACGCGGTGGCCTCGGTGATTTTAAATCTCACTGAGGTACGGTTACCAGAGTGGTGCCCCAAAAAGACGGAACAGTTGTACCAGATCCTGTTGACCAAGATGTTCAGGCAATTTTACGAGTTTGATTTTGCAGAAATCGATAAGACAAGTTTATACACCGCACCGCAGGAAGTTTTGGACCAAGTAGGGAGGCAAAGAAGGGGTTTGGTGAACGATGCGTTCACTGCTTTTAACACAGGGACATCTGTGGTCAACGCTCTAGACAGTGTGGAGCTGCAGACCCAGATTAATGGTTTAAAAACACAGTTAAAGGATATTCTTACAGATGAGAATAAAGTGGTAGGGTCGGGTCTGCACGAGGACCAAGCCATGACACTACACTTAAAAGAGATTATAGCAGAGCTGGAGAAACATGCGCGTACGGTAAATGCCCTGATTAGGGAAGATCGGAATGCATCCGATCAAGCTGCGCAGAACGAGGTGTGCGTGCTTTACGGGGCGTGGTTACTGGGCGAGGGCCGCAGTAATTTGGAGGATTTAAAACAAGGTTTGGTCCCGTCCTGGATAAGTAACAAACACCTGCGGGCGCTCCACCCTTTTCAGAATGCATTAAGTCCGTGCCAGCTCAGGCTAGCTTCAGAAGCTTACCCAGTCCCCGTGGACTGCGGACGTTCAAACCATACTATTATGGGAATAGTATTACGCATGCCGGTTTTGGGCAACACAGCAAAGCCCGCCCCGGTGTATCGGGTAGAGAACATCGGTGTCATTCAGGGGGGAGCCCACATTCGTTATGCAGCGGTTCCACCTTACGTCATCCGCTGGGAGCAAACGATGACAGGTACAGATCTCTCTGGTTGTCGTGGCAGGGGAGCACACATAATACTGTGCCCCCAGCACTTGAATGCCTTTTTAACACCACAGTGCGGGTTCAGAACGGCTGGCGCCAAGTCCATGAATTGCACCATGGAGGCAATGGCACAAGATCATGTGCCTCCGCAGGTAGCATACATCGGGGGTGGAACATATTGTGTTACCACTGCAGCGCAACACTACCAGCATGGAAACCGTAGCCGGTGTCCGGTGAGTGACAGCAGTTTCTGTTTTAAACCCAGGGCTGAAGTTCAAGTAGCACAACAGCGAATTATCCCAATCCCTGAACCATCCACTGTTCATCTCACAGTAAAAGAGAATTTTACCGACTTGCAGCGATTTGTCGCACATTTTGGGTACCTCATTCCCCCTCTCCCCGAGCATTTAACCAAACTTCTAAAAGCCGTCGCGGTGTCACAAAAGCATTTCTATACATTAGAACAGAAAACCGTCGAGATAGGTACAGACATTTTGGACATAGTGGTTCCACCGTGGTGGAATCTGTTCACGAATATTGAAGTGCCCTCATGGGTCAGAATAGCCTCCCACATTTTAGTCGTCTGTCAAGTGTTTATTGTAGTATACCTTTTGTTCATACATTGTAAAAGAGACAAGCGCCTCACCAAGCATGAGAACACGGGAGAGTGGCGAGAACGTTACGTGCGCGTGCACGATGAGAGCGCAGTGTAATGGGAAGATGGCGTCACTCCCGCTCGCCACGTGCGCCGCGGAAGTTTGTACTCAGTGTAAATACGTTGGAAACTCGACATGTTTAAGAGTCGGGATTTGTTTATTTTGGTGATGGTGTTGATTGTTTGGTTTTTGGGTTTTGTTTTTTCCTTCCCTTGAATAAAAGACAAATATACAGGTGATGCGTGAGGTATCGGCCTGGTTACGCCGGGAAGGAAAACAAGTGGTGTAAGTTTAAGGGCAAATGATGCCTACGGTGATATAAAGTGTGATTTTTTCTTGGGAAATGAGGACGACACAGAGACCCTAGTGAAGTTAAAATTTTATGGGATTAATTTACTGGATTCGGAGTGAAATCGAGATAAGATTGCTCACCACTGAGATTTTTTGATACGATAAGCGGAGTTATTCGCATCAACAGGAGGGACTGTAGAATTCGCAATTATCGCGATTTCATTTTAATAAGGAGAAAACACAAGTTTCGTTCAAAACAGCTTTTATTTCAGCGGAATGCTGTCAGGTTTAAATTGGACACAAGCAGCCTGTAAAATGGCCGCCGCACCGCGTGACAGAACATTCGAGACTTTTCAGCAGGCAGACAAGATGGCGTTCCAATAAACATTTTTTTGCAGGATCGATAACGATTCAGCACAGTGAAGACAATACACAGGACATTATGGGTTTACAGTATAAACATCGATACTGGAATCGGTCTCCCAGGTACAAAGGAAAGCCATCAAGGGCCCATCCAAAGGACATTAATATGTAAACTCCCAACGACTCTACGATGAGAGAGCCGTTAGCAGGTAGTTATACAGGACACTTGGAAGCCCCAAACCCCTCCAGGGGGAACACCGACCGATTTAACAATGGGAGAAATATTAGCAGGTACTCAAACATTCAGGAGTAGCCCCGAAACCCATTAAGGACAGAGATCACCCATACAGGACATTTTGGGCGCCAAACCTTAAACAAAAGAATGGACATTGTAGTTGGGCGGGAAACGGAAGAACTGTGCACTATAATTGCAGGCCCCAAACCGTCCATTCTCTCTCTTGATTCTTGCTCTTGCTCTTTTGCTCTTGACTCTTGCCGCTTGCTGCTGTTATCATCGTGGCTGCTCCTGTGTTTTATCCGGTCGATTCGTAACCTCGTGGCTGCTCCTGGGTAAAAGACTGTTGCAAAGACCTATGTTGGTAGCTGGCAGCGGAACCGAAGGCCCGGGATGAGATGAGATGAGATGAGAGGAGAAGAGAAGAAGACCTTATCCATCGCCACGAGGTCTTCACTACAGCGGACGGTCCAGCCGACTGACCGAGCAGCAGAAGCAGTAAACAAGTGGGACCAGGAGATCTCCTGACCAACACGTGGGTGCTGCGGTGAAAAACATCCGATCAGCTATTCGGGATTTCTCCGAGTTATTACGAGTGGTGAGCATGAGTCTCGGGATCCTACGAAGCTAGTTTTAGGATAGACATTAATAGGGGAGGGTTTTAAAGTTTAAGGATATTTGTAATGTGTGCCCTATTTACGTTGTGCTGGTCGTTCCTCGTTTCCCTAAGAGTGATTATAACTGTTTGTAAGATTGTACTGTCATTAATCTGTGCATATGACATGTATTTCATAATTTTAAGTATCATGCAATAAAGATTTTCCATTTCGTACCGTTCAAACCAAGTCTACATGAGTTTTATCTCCATTACTGCTCTCGCATCTAAGTCCAGTGTCTAGAACCGTAAGGGAGAGTGATTCGAACCACTCACAGGGGTGTCTAGTGTTCCCAGACTGGCTGGAGACCAGGCCTAGACCCGCACTGACATACAGGCTGCACAGAGCCGCGTGAACCTCACAGGCTACGAGACACGCAGGGTCAGGAGAGGATCCCTTACATCTGCCTCAACTCCATTCACCAGCCCTATCGCCATATCCCTTGATGCCCTTACTAGTCAGAAATCTATCGACTTCTGTTTTGAATATACCCTCTGTGTGAAGAAATTTCTTCTCAGCTCAGTCCTGAATGGCCTACCCTTTATCCTGAGGCTGTGGCCCCTGGTTCTAGACTCCCCAGCCAAGGGAAACATTCTCCCAGCATCCACTCTATCAAGCCCTGTAATAATTTTGTATGCTTCAATGAGATCCCCTCTCATTCTTCTGAATTCAAGAGAATACAGGCCTATTTTACTCAATCTCTTCTCATATGACCGTCCCGCCATCCCAGGAATTAATCTCATGAACCTTCGTTGCACTCCCTCTATGGCAAGTATATCCTTCCTTAGGTAAGGAGACCAAAATTGTACACAGTACTCCAGGTGTGGTCTCACCAAGGCCCTATATAATTAGAGTAAGACTTCTTTACTCCTGTACTCGAATCCACTTGTAATGAAGGCCAGCATACCATTTGCCTTCCTAATGGCTTGCTGCACCTGCACATTCACTTTCAGTGACTCATGTACAAGGACACCCAGTCCCCTTTGAGCATCTGCATTCCCCAATCTTTCACCATTTAGGAAATACTCTGCCTTTCTGTTTTTTTCTAGCAAATTGGATAACTTCACATTTATCCACATTATATTCCATCTGCCATGTTCTCACCCACTCACTGAGCCTGTCAAGATCCCCTTGAATCCTCTTCACAACTGACACTGCCACCTAGCTTTGTATCATCAGTAAATTTGGAAAGGTTACATTTAGTCCCCTCATCCAAATCATTGATATAGATTGTGAATAACTGGGCCCAAGCACCGATCCTTGTGGCACCCCACTAGTCACAGCCTGCCATCCTGAAAAAGACCCGTTTACCCCTACTCTTTGGGCTGGATTTTGATACTGGGGCGGGTTGGGGTCGTGTCATCCGCAGTTCATGTTATCCACCCGCCTGCAATTGGATGTGGGAGATTGATGCAATTTTCACTTAATTGGGCAATTGAGTTCCAGCATGTGGGAACCCATGAACCAATTTTCACTTAATTGGGCAATTGAGTTCCAGCATGTGGGAACCCATGAACCAATTTTCATTTAATTGGGCAATTGAGTTCCAGCATGTGGGAACCCATGAACCAATTTTCACTTAATTGGTCAATTGAGTTCCAGTATGTGGGAACCCATGAACCAATTTTCATTTAATTGGGCAATTGAGTTCCAGCATGTGGGAACCCATGAACCAATTAGTGGTTTCAGTGTGAAAGTCGCCTCTGATGATGTCATCATTGCAGGTCAGAGACTGCCTGGTCTCAGAGATTGCCTATCCTTTGCTGTGAGAGGACCTGGATGCAAAATGAGCAGCATCTCAGAGAGAGAATTTTTTTTGCAACCAAGTCCTCCCAGGCAGTCTCTGAAGACATTCAATGCAGCAGCATCAGAGGCGACTTTCAGACCTAATACTACTACCTTCATCACAATACTACTACTACCTTCATCACATCTCCGTTGTAATAGTGGACCTGCAGCTGATAGTCAGCTATCCACTTGTGCTCCCGCCAGGTTTCACTGGCGTGTTTCACATCAGGCGTACTTCACGTCGGAAAAGGGTTAAACTAGCTAAAACGTTTCAAAATGGCATTACAGAGCCAATTTAGGGCTTGTTAAGGGCTTTAATGGCCTCCCCCGCCTCTTGGAGGCGGGGCGGAGTCAGGAACCCCGCGACCGATTTTGTCAAAATTGCGTGGAGGCGGAATGGAGTCGGGATGGGGTCGGGACCCCCGAATCTGCAACTTTAACCCCCCACACGCCTCCAAACCCGACTCCACGGGTCATAGAACATAGAACAGTACAGCACAGTACAGGCCCTTCGGCCCTCGATGTTGTGCCGAGCATTGTCCGAGACCAAGATCAAGCTATCACACACCCTATCACTCTGGTGTGCTCCATGTGCTTATCCAATAACCGCTTGAAAGTTCCTAAAGTGTCCGACTCCACTATCACAGCAGGCAGTCCATTCCACACCCCAACCACTCTCTGAGTAAAGAATCTACCTCGGACATCCCTTCTATATCTCCCCCCATGCACCTTATAGTTATGCCCCCTTGTAACAGCTGCCTCTACCCGAGGGAATAGTCTCTGAACATCCACTCTATCTATCCCCCTCATCATCTTATAAACCTCTATTAAGTCGCCTCTCATCCTCCTCCGCTCTAAAGAGAAAAGCCCCAACTCCCTCAATCTTTCCTCATAAGACCTCCCCCCCATTGAAAATCCAGCCCTTTCTTTTCTGTCTGTTAACCAATTCTCAATCCATGCTAGTATATTACCCCCAATTCCATGTGCCCTAATTTTGTTCACCAACCTCTTGTGTGGGACCTTATTGAAGGCCTTCTGAAAATCCAAATACACCACATCTACCGGTTCCCCTTTGTCTACTCCACTAGTTACATCCTCAAAGAACTCCAATAGGTTTGTCAAACAGGATTTCCCTTTCATAAATCCATGTTGACTCTGCCAAATCTTACTATTAATTTATATGAAGATTAAAATTGCCCATGATTATCGCAGTACCTTTCTTACAAGCTCCCATTATTTCTTGATTTATATTCTATCCTACAGTGTAGCTACTGTTAGGGGACTATAGACTAGTCACACGAGTGACTTCTTTCACTTACCAATTCTTATCTCCACCCAAACTGATTCTACATTTTGATCTTCTGAGCCAATATAATTTCTCACTACTGCACTGATCTCATCCTTTATTAACAGAGCTACCCAACCTCCTTTTCCTTTCTGCCTATCCTTCGGAAATGTCAAATAGCCCTGGATATTCAGTTCCCAGCCTTGATCACCTTGCAAGCACGTCTCTGTAATGGCTATCAGATCATACCCATGTAGAGCTCATTCTCGCCAGCAGCCCAATAGAGAGTAAACAGGGCCTCAGCTATTCATGTGAAACTTGGAGGGAGTTTAATTGATTCCTATCTGGATGAAGGTTTACTTTTCGATAAGAAAATTGGAGTGAACCAACCAAAGGGAGTTGAAAATGGGAAATATCTGATTGCAAACAATAGTATAGATACAGACAAAATGAAGATATTGGGTTCTCGTGTGTGAGTGGAATCTACAGCAAAAGTCGCAGAGATTGAACTGGCTGAAAATGAAAAAATGAAACCCTGAAATATGGGGATGAATTGTTTTATCATGTCGCCTCTACAGTATTGGGAATGGTCAGGCCCCTTGGGTACTGGGAAGAGGTGTGAAATCTCATCTACATCCCTCAGAAAGAATGGCAGAGCCCATTCTTGTCAGCAGCCCAATAGAGAGTAACAGGGTAACACCATGTCGCCTCTACAGTATGGGGGTGATCGGTCCCCTCGGAAAGAGGTGTGAAATCTCCTCTACACCCCTAAAAAAGAATGGCAGAGCCCATATGCATCAGCTGCCCAATAGAGAGTAAGGGGCTAAGCCGACTGCACCATGTTGGCCCTCCAGTATGGGGGCTGGTGTCAGATTGATTGAGGGCGCGGCCGCCATGTTGGTAAATTTTTGGCGGGCGAACAGCCGCTGCCATCTTGGTCATGGCGGAATGGATCGGGGGTGGTTCTCGGCCGTCACCCACCGCGTTTGGTTGGATTTATTTGTGTTTTTTAGTGGGGTGGTCGCCGGCTCGATTTGTAGCTGGAGGCGGATCGTCGAGTTTGTGCCGCTTTCCCGAGCAGAGCCGTCTCCCCCCCGCCCCACACAGTCTGAGGGACCGGAGGCTCGGCCGGCATTTTAAGGAGATGGCGCCTCCTCCTCCTCCCCCGCGGGCTGGGACACTCGCTCTCCGGCAGCAGGTAGGTGAAATCAGGGCTACGCACTCGGGCAGCAGTCTGCTTATTCCTTAAAAAAAATCATCGGATCCCCGATTTCCTGCATTAAAAAACCGACACCGTGCGGGTGGGGGTGGTTGTTGAACAGGGCTGCCAGTCATTCCCCGCTCATTTTCGCCCAGCAACCGCCTCAAAAAATCACCCCCACCCCCAGAGCTTCAGAATCATTTGGTTTACAAAAGAAAAGAAAGACTTGCATTTCTATAACACCGTTCAGGACCACCGGACGTCTGAAAGCGCTTTACAGCCAATGAAGTTTTTTTTTGAATTGGAGTCACCTCAAACCCAGCATCAAGCTCATGGTCTGCAGAGCAGTAGTAATACCCGCCCTCCTGTATGCTTCAAAGACATGGACCATGTACAGCAGGCACCTCAAAGCACAGGGGAGGTACCACCAACGCTACCTCCGCAAGATCCTGCAAATCCATTGGCAGGATAGGCGCACCAACGTCAGTGTTCTCGCTCAGGCCAACATCCCCAGCATCAAAGCTCTAACCACGCTCGATCAGCTCCGATGGACGGGTCACATCGTCCAAATGCCCGATACGAGACTCCCAAAGCAAGCGCTCTACTCGGAGCTCCGACACGGCAAGACAGCCCCAGGTGGGCAGAGGAAACGCTTCAAGGACACCCTCAAAGCCTCCTTGAAAAAGAGCAACATCCCCACCGACACCTGGGAATCCCTGGCCCAAGACTGCACAAAATGAAGCATCCGGGATGGGGCCGAACACCTCGAGTCTCTTCGCCGGGAGCAAGCAGAAACCAAGCGCAAACAGCAAAAGGCGCGCATGTCAACCCAAGCACCCCACCCACCTGCTGCTTCAACCACCATCTGCCCCACCTGTGACAGAGACTGTAGGTCCCGCATTGGACTCATCAATCACCTGAGAACTCATTTTTAGTGTGGACGCAAGTCATCCTCGGTACCGAGGGACTGCCTAAGAAGAAGTAGGAAACGCGGCAGCCAATTTGCGTGCAACAAGCTCCCACAAACAGGAATGAGATAATGACCAGATCATCTGTTTTTGTTATGTTGGTTGAGTGATAAAGGGATAAATATTGGACCCAGGACACCGGGGATAACTACCCCCCGCCCCGGCCACTCTTCTTCGAAATAGTGGCTGTGGGATCTTTAACGTCCACCTGAGAGGGCAGACCGGGCCTCGGTTTAATGCCTCATCCGAAAGACGGCACCTCCAACAGTGGAGCACTCCCTCAGCACTGCCCCTCTGACAGTGCAGCACTCCCTCAGTGCCGCCCCTCCGACAGTGCGGTGCTCCCTCATCGCTGCAGTGGGAGTGTCAGCCTAGCTTTATGTGCTCAAGTCCCTGGAAGAGACTAATGGTTCAAGAAGCTGCAGCTTTGAAGTACCGTCAACATAGGAACAGGAGGAATATAAGAAATAGGAGCCGGAGTCAGCCATATGGCCCCTCGAGCCTGCTCCGCCATTCAATATCATGGCTGATCTTCGACCTCAACTCCACTTTCCTTCACCTGTAAAAAAAATTTAAAACTTTCTTCAAAAAACTCTTATCGATATGCTCCTTGGTAACTTCAAAGTGCTCCTTTCCTTTTTCAGACAGTTTCCCAGCTGCATCTAACCTCTGAGATGTGGCACTGCCCCGATGTCGTAGACTGTGTCTCAGTTGATTTTCAAACTCTAGTTCAATATTCTGTTTTTTGAATCTCAGGCCCTGAAGCGGTTTTACTGTGACTCTCCACATCTCTTCAAACTGTTCCTCCAGTGCACTGTCATCAAGTTCAGTCTCCCGCTGTTTGCATCTTTGTAAATGTTCACTGGCCTGTTTTTGAATATTTTCCTGATACTCCTTCTGTATGTTAACCAGCTTGTCCATGCCTTTGCATCTCTGAATTGCATTATCACATCTCCCCTTGCTGTAAATCTCAAGCTCATTTCTCAAACTCTCAGCACTCAAGGTGAAGTTAGTTTTCAATTTCTCCACGAGGTGGATGTTCTCTATTTTGCTGTTAAAATATTGCTCCAGGTGATCGAGAATCTTTTGTTTTTGAATCTGGAGGATACTATTTGCTTCTTGAATCAGAGTCTGATGCAAGTCATCAAGCTGATCCAGAGGATGATTATCGATATTATTCTCAGCCTTTTCAACCCAGGAATGCATGTTTTTCCTAAAGTGCCACTCCCAGTCCGAGTACTTCAGACTGAGCTGGTTGTAAGCATCTGCAACTAGACTGTTCCTGAAACTGAAAATGAAATTTTCATATTTTACTGCATTCCATAAACTTTACATCCATTCTGTGAATTGGTGAATTGTAAATGGTTCTTTTCTTTCTCTGCACTGTTCAAACAGATCAAACAGAGATTTCTTCAGCTCGAATATATTTTCACTGTAGCCGGTGTTCACTGGCGCCATGGGAGGAACGCCGTGCCACAGGCCTGGAATGTACCAGTTGTGTTTTTCAGGATCGTATTCCATGACATCTGAAAACTCTGTGAAAACATTGTCTTTCTTCTCCATCTTTGCTGCTGCCCTTGTCATTTCATTCAACTGATCCAGGAGGTGCTTCCTGTCTCTCATGTTCTGATCGTGCGCCGACACTTCACCCACGTTTTGGTGAATGAACTGACAGTTTGGTCGATGTCCAACTTCTTTCATCCTCAGGAACGCGTGCACGACTATCTGCAAGACATCCTTCATTTCGGAAGAGTTTTCCATTGCCATGTTGACCAAGGTAACGTCACTCAATCCAACCACCAGTGTTGCAAGCTCATTGTCGTGCTCATGGCTGTCTTCCAGCTTCGCCAGTTCTGGAGCTTTTAACCCTTCGGTGTCAATTATCATGAGGTACTCACTACCAATCTCCTCTTTCAGGTCGCCTGTAATCTTGATCAGCTGCATGAAGGCTCCTCTTGTGCATCTCCCACTACTCACTGCAAACTGCAAACCAAACATTGTGTTCAAGAGAGTGGACTTTCCTGTGCTCTGTACACCCAGTACGGTTAAAACAAATATTTTAGTATCTGGTCCCAGTTTGTCTGAGATATTTGTAAGCACAGCGCTGACCCAGTGTTCAGATAGGCTGGAAGCATCGCCATCTAAAAGTTCAAGTGGAAAGCCATCTAACATAAGGTCAGCAGCGACACTGGGAAGGGATATAAACTGGCGATAATTTTCTGCAGAATACGTTCATGAACTAAAGTTATCTCAGCTTCATACATCTGTCCTATTTCCCGCATGAAATGTTCTAGCCCCAGAGAACTGTCCGATATTCGTTTGTCGAGTTCTGTGAGCTTTTCACTTCCACCAGACGTGTCTTTGTACTGGCGTTTGTAACTCTCTCGCAGCACAGAAAGCACCTGTCGTCCAGTGGCATCAAGAAAATATTTGATCCATTTCAGGAAAAAGCATCTTTCTTCATTGGTCGTATTTGCCATTTCAGTGACAAATTCAGAAAGGCTGTCAGTGATATCATGTTCTAGTTGTTTCTTCCGCAGATTTGTTTTTTCAGTTCTGAGTTCGCAGTTATACATTTTGACAGGTTTATCTCCACGCTTTCTCTGACGGCAAAGTTCCTTGTCCAACTTGGACCATTTTTTCCAGAGGTCTCCTTGTAACGGTAATTTTTTCATTTTGTACTCTGCCACATTTTTCATGCCTTTTATCGCAGCGGTAATTTTCTCTGCCACTTTTTTCCCATGTTGGCACCTTGGCTCATCTTCATCGACACATATCTGTAACTCACGAGCTACCGCAGCCATGTCCTCAATGCTCACCAGGTCAGTAACATCTTCCATAGTGTTCCGGATGCTCGACTGGATCTGCTCAACAAACCCTGATTCATTCATGTTTTTATTTTTAATGATCACGCGATTCCGTTCCGGTTTTATCAATGGAGCAAGTTTCTGGAGAAAGCTGCTCGTCCTATTCTGCTGGTCAGGCTGTGGATTCAAGATTAGAAAGTATTGTGTTTGTAATTCTGCAATGGACTCCAGGAATTCAAGCTCATTGGTACCTATCTGATCAACAAATCTAAAAACTGCTGAGGATACCTTAGCCAAGAAGTGAACTTGGGAATGTAGGACGCTTGCATCCCCACGGAGATTGGCAATGAGAACAGGTTCTGTGAAGATATCGATATTGCTCTTGCCACAAGGGAGGTACGAGCAGAACTCAACTAAGCCATCTGAAATTTTACGAGGGATGTCACCACATTCCATGCTGTGAGTGACAAAGAAATTGTGATGATGGTGTGGGTTACTTAGCACCTCATTAAGAACCTTTGATTTAGATGTACTGCAATCACCCAATCGAATAAAGGAAATCACATGCATCGGTGTGGTTGCCATAGTTTCCTCTTTAAACCCCTTACTTGCTTCCAGCGATTGGGGTCTCCACTTCTTCACAATGAAATGCATGGCCCACAGCAGTAAGGTGGAGCTGTCCTTACTGTAGTCTGGTAACAAGAGAGGCAAAGCAAACTGACACATAGACATCTTCATCATTATCTCCTGTTGCAGGAAGCTATCTGTGCAAAGGAAAACTGCGGTAATGGCATCCAGAGGATTGCACCCATCAGCAGCATCTTTCCCCTGGATAGAAAAAAGGTCGGAGAAGTTTGTCTTATCAACGGTCTGTGCTTCGTTTATAGCAGCGTCTGCTGAGCATTTAATGTTTCTGGCCGTCAGGTTGAGAATCATAAGTTTCTTCAGAAAATACTGAGGTACTTCTTCCAAATTACGAGGCTTTGCACAGCCCATGGTTTCTGGGCCAATTTCAAGAACTCTGCTTAAAGAAAGTTTTTCTTTGAAGTGTTCCTGCAGTTTCAGCTTGGAAAGCATTTCCTGAAGATTCTTTTCTTTGTCTGCAAAATGAGAGATGAAAATGATGTTTGTAACATGCACAGTAAACACACACTGTTTATGATGTCACTGTTCGGAACGTCCATCCCAGTTGGGGGGCCATTACAATTTTCACAAAGATTCAAAGTTTACATTGAGTTACATGGAGTTTATAACAGATTTCCCCCCAATAATTAAGTGCCTGTCTATTCTGGTGAGAGGGACTTCCAGACTTTTTTTCCACATCAGTCGTTTCAAACGCAGAAACCTCTGACCTAGAGTCAACTGCATGAATGGTAGTTTTACTATTAATAACAGCTCCAATTCAGAAAGTTTATTCCTAATGCTGTACTTTTTATTATGTGCTTATTGCTCTTTACCCAAATGCCAGCATCTTCTTGCAGCTCCTAATAGGTCCCAGCTGTTAGATTGTCCATATTCAGCTACCCATTACCCCATTAAAACTCTTCCAGGTGTGCACGATAAAAATTGCTTATTTTCCCTACCACTAAATATGTCTCTTAACTCTTTTTCACCTGATGAAGTTAGATGAGCTGCTGTGCAACCCTCAAGGATTTCCCCTTCATCTGACAAACTTTTAATAATCATAGAATCATGGAATGGTTACAGCACAGAAGCCCGTACCGGCTCTCTGCAAGAGCACTTCAGCTAGTCCCGCCCCCCTGCCCTTTCCCCGTAACCCTGCAATTTTTTTTCCTTCTGGTACTTATCCAATTCCCTTTTGAAAGCCACGATTGAATCTGCCTCCACCACCCTTTCAGGCAGTGAATTCCAGATCCAACCACTCGCTGCGTAGAAAAGTTCTTCCTCATGTCATCTTTGGATCTTCTGCCAATCACCTTAAATCTGTGTCCTCTGGTTCTCGACCCTTCCGCCAATGTGAACAGTTTCTCTCTATCTACTCTGTCTAGACCCCTCATAATTTTGAACACCTCAATTAAATCTCCTCTCATCCTTCTCTGTTCTAAGGAGAACAACCCCAGCCTCTTCAGTCTATCCACGTAACTGAAGTCCCTCATCCCAGGAAATGGAACAGATTTTAAAGCAAGTTTAGGGGCTGGGAAATGGGGGAGGGGATGAAAGAACAAAAGGGAAGGTCTGTGATAGGATAAAAGGCAGGAGAATTAAAGAGACATTAATAGATATTCAAGGCAAAATGAGATGGTAATGGGACAGGTTAAGAAACAAAGGATGGCTCTAGATGAAGTGTGAATTGCGCTGGCAGAATGAAAGACAGCTGCCATGTGGGAGAGAAGAACAAAAGGCACAAACACAAAGTGTGGATAAAAAATATATATGCTAGGGGCGGAGGTTATGATCTGAAATTGTTGAACTCTATGTTGAGTCCAGAGGGCTGTAAAGTGCCTAATCGAAAGATCAGGTGCTGTTCCTTGAGCTGACGCTGAGCTTCAGTGGAACAATGCAAGAGGCTGAGGACGGTGAGGTCTGAGTGGGAGTGGAGCGGAGAATTAAAGTGACAGGCGACCGGAAGCTCGGGGTCCCCCTAACGGACTGAACGGAGGTGTTCTGCAAAGCGGTCACTCAATCTGTGTTTGATCTCCCCAATGTAGAGGAGACCACATCGTGAGCAGCGAATACAGTATACTAAATTGCAAGAAGTACAAGTAAATCGCTGTTTCACCTGGAACGGGTGTTTGGGGCCCTGGACAGTGGGAAAGGGGGTGGAATAAGGGCATGTGTTGCATCTCCTGCACTTGCACGGGAAGGTGCTGGTGGAAGGGGTGCTGGGGGTGATAGAGGAGTGGACTAGGGTGTCGCGGAGGGAGCGGTCCCTTTGAAATGCTGAAAGGGGAGGTGAGGGGAAGATGCGTTTGGTAGTGGGATCACGCTGCAGGTGGCGGAAATGGCGGAGGATGATCCGTTGAATGTGGAGGCTGGTGGGGTGAAAGGTGAGGACAAGGGGAACTCTATCGTGGTTCCGTGAGGGTGGGGCAGGGGTGTGTAAGGGATTCTCTCCTGACCCTGCGTGTCTCGTAGCCTGTGAGGTTCACGCGGCTCTGTGCAGCCTGTATGTCAGTGCGGGTCTAGGCCTGGTCTCCAGCCAGTCTGGGAACACTAGACACACCTGTGAGTGGTTCGAATCACTCTCCCTTACGGTTCTAGACACTGGACTTAGATGCGAGAGCAGTAATGGAGATAAAACTCATGTAGACTTGGTTTGAATGGTACGAAATGGAAAATCTTTATTGCATGATACTTAAAATTATGAAATACATGTCATACGCACAGATTAATGACAGTACAATCTTACAAACGGTTATAATCACTCTTAGGGAAACGAGGAACGAACGGCACAACGTAAATAGGGCACACATTACAAATATCCTTAATCTTTAAACCCTCCCCTATCAATATCTATCCTAAACTAGCTTCGTAGGATCTCGAGACTCATGCTCACCACTCGTAATAACTCGGAGAAATCCCGAATAGCTGATCGGATGTTTTTCACCGCAGCACCCACGTGTCGGTCAGGAGATCTCCTGGTCCCACTTGTTTACTGGCTTTCCTGCTCGGGCTAGTAGGCTGGACCGTCTGCTGTAGTGAAGACCTCTGTTGGTTGACTTCACAGTTTAGTTGAGGAGCCCCGTTGTCAATATCACTGATACGATGTGTTTGCACAGTCCAGTTATCATTGATGCAATATGTCTTGTTAGAAGTTTAAAGAAGAAAACTTCCTGTCGAGAAGACTTGGCTGATCGACCTACAGGCGCGGTCGGGATTTACTGACCGTGGCGATGGATATGGTCTTCTTCTCTTCTCCTCTCATCTCATCTCATCTCATCTCATCTCGGGCCTTTGGTTCCGCTGCCAGTTACCAACATAGGTCTTCGTTACGCGACACGAGGTAGATCCGAACGGATCAGAAAGTTCAACAGTCTTTTACACAGGAGCAGCCACGAGGTTACGAATCGACCGGATAAAACACAGGAGCAAGCGAGCGAATGCAGGAGCAAGAACAAGAGTCAAGAGAGCAAGAGAGCGAATGGACGGTTTGGGGCCTGCAATTATAGTGCAAAAATCTTCCGTTTCCCGCCCAACTATAATGTCCATTCTTTTGTTTAGGGTTTGGCGCCCAAATGTCTTGTATGGGTGATCTCCGTCCTTAATGGGTTTCGGGGCTACTCATGAATGTTTGAGTACCTGTGTAAGGGATACTCTCCTGACCCTGCGTGTCTCGTGGCCTGTGAGGTTCACGCGGCTCTGTGCAGCCTGTATGTCAGTGCGGGTCTAGGCCTGGTCTCCAGCCAGTCTGGGAACACTAGACACCCCTGTGAGTGGTTCGAATCACTCTCCCTTACGGTTCTAGACACTGGACTTAGATGCGAGAGCAGCAATGGAGATAAAACTCATGTAGACTTGGTTTGAACGGTACGAAATGGAAAATCTTTATTGCATGATACTTAAAATTATGAAATACATGTCATATGCACAGATTAATGACAGTACAATCTTACAAACAGTTATAATCACTCTTAGGGAAACGAGGAACGACCAGCACAACGTAAATAGGGCACACATTACAAATATCCTTAAACTTTTACCCTCCCCTATCAATAACTATCCTAAAACTAGCTTCGTAGGATCCCGAGACTCATGCTCACCACTCGTAATAACTCGGAGAAATCCCGAATAGCTGATCGGATGTTTTTCACCGCAGCACCCACGTGTTGGTCAGGAGATCTCCTGGTCCCACTTGTTTACTGCTTCTGCTGCTCGGTCAGTCGGCTGGACCGTCCGCTGTAGTGAAGACCTCTGTTGGTTGGATACAGGGTATGGTGGAGCACCGTTGTCAATATCGCTGATACGATGTGTTTGCACAGTCCAGTTATCATCGATGCAATATGTCTTGTTAAAGAAGAAAACTTCCTGTCGAGAAGACTTGGCTGATCGACCTACAGGCGCGGTCGGGATTTACTGACCGTGGCGATGGATAAGGTCTTCTTCTCTTCTCCTCTCATCTCATCTCATCTCATCTCATCCCGGGCCTTCGGTTCCGCTGCCAGCTACCAACATAGGTCTTTGCAACAGTCTTTTACCCAGGAGCAGCCACGATGATAACAGCAGCAAGCGGCAAGAGTCAAGAGCAAAAGAGCAAGAGTCACGAACACGAGGCAAGAGAGCGAATGGACGGTTTGGGCCTGCAATTATAGTGCACAGTTCTTCCGTTTCCCGCCCAACTACAATGTCCATTCTTTTGTTTAAGGTTTGGCGCCCAAAAATGTCCTGTATGGGTGATCTCTGTCCTTAATGGGTTTCGGGGCTACTCCTGAATGTTTGAGTACCTGTTAATATTTCTCCCATTGTCAAATCGGTCGGTGTTCCCCCTGGAGGGGTTTGGGGCTTCCAAGTGTCCTGTATAACTACCTGCTAACGGCTCTCTCATCGTAGAGCCGTTGGGAGTTTACATATTAATGTCCTTTGGATGGGCCCTTGATGGCTTTCCTTTGTACCTGGGAGACCGATTCCAGTATCGATGTTTATACTGTAAACCCATAATGTCCTGTGTATTGTCTTCACTGTGCTGAATCGTTATCGATCCTGCAAAAATGTTTATTGGAGCGCCATCTTGTCTGCCTGCCGAAAAGTCTCGAATGTTCTGTCACGCGGTGCGGCGGCCATTTTACAGGCTGCTTGTGTCCAATTTAAACCTGACAGCATTCCGCTGAAATAAAAGCTGTTTTGAACGAAACTTGTGTTTTCTCCTTATTAAAATGAAATCGCGATAATTGCGAATTCTACAGTCCCTCCTGTTGATGCGAATAACTCCGCTTATCGTATCAAAAATCTCAGTGGTGAGCAATCTTATCTCGATTTCACTCCGAATCCAGTAAATTAATCCCATAAAATTTTAACTTCACTAGGGTCTCTGTGTCGTCCTCATTTCCCAAGAAAAAATCACATTTTATATCACCGTAGGCATCATTTGCCCTTAAACTTACACCACTTGTCTTCCTTCCTGGCGTAACCAGGTCGATACCTCACGCATCACCTGTATATTTATCTTTTATTCAAGGGAAGGAAAAACAAAACCCAAAAACCAAACAATCAACACCATCACCAAAATAAACAAATCCCGACTCTTAAACATGTCGAGTTTCCAACGTATTTACAATGGGTACAAACTTCCGCGGCGCACGTGGCGAGCGGGAGTGACGCCATTTTCCCATTACACTGCGCTCTCATCGTGCACGCGCACGTAACGTTCTCGCCACTCTCCCGTGTTCTCATGCTTGGTGAGGCGCTTGTCTCTTTTACAATGTATGAACAAAAGGTATACTACAATAAACACTTGACAGACGACTAAAATGTGGGAGGCTATTCTGACCCATGAGGGCACTTCAATATTCGTGAACAGATTCCACCACGGTGGAACCACTATGTCCAAAATGTCTGTACCTATCTCGACGGTTTTCTGTTCTAATGTATAGAAATGCTTTTGTGACACCGCGACGGCTTTTAGAAGTTTGGTTAAATGCTCGGGGAGAGGGGGAATGAGGTACCCAAAATGTGCGACAAATCGCTGCAAGTCGGTAAAATTCTCTTTTACTGTGAGATGAACAGTGGATGGTTCAGGGATTGGGATAATTCGCTGTTGTGCTACTTGAACTTCAGCCCTGGGTTTAAAACAGAAACTGCTGTCACTCACCGGACACCGGCTACGGTTTCCATGCTGGTAGTGTTGCGCTGCAGTGGTAACACAATATGTTCCACCCCCGATGTATGCTACCTGCGGAGGCACATGATCTTGTGCCATTGCCTCCATGGTGCAATTCATGGACTTGGCGCCAGCCGTTCTGAACCCGCACTGTGGTGTTAAAAAGGCATTCAAGTGCTGGGGGCACAGTATTATGTGTGCTCCCCTGCCACGACAACCAGAGAGATCTGTACCTGTCATCGTTTGCTCCCAGCGGATGACGTAAGGTGGAACCGCTGCATAACGAATGTGGGCTCCCCCCTGAATGACACCGATGTTCTCTACCCGATACACCGGGGCGGGCTTTGCTGTGTTGCCCAAAACCGGCATGCGTAATACTATTCCCATAATAGTATGGTTTGAACGTCCGCAGTCCACGGGGACTGGGTAAGCTTCTGAAGCTAGCCTGAGCTGGCACGGACTTAATGCATTCTGAAAAGGGTGGAGCGCCCGCAGGTGTTTGTTACTTATCCAGGACGGGACCAAACCTTGTTTTAAATCCTCCAAATTACTGCGGCCCTCGCCCAGTAACCACGCCCCGTAAAGCACGCACACCTCGTTCTGCGCAGCTTGATCGGATGCATTCCGATCTTCCCTAATCAGGGCATTTACCGTACGCGCATGTTTCTCCAGCTCTGCTATAATCTCTTTTAAGTGTAGTGTCATGGCTTGGTCCTCGTGCAGACCCGACCCTACCACTTTATTCTCATCTGTAAGAATATCCTTTAACTGTGTTTTTAAACCATTAATCTGGGTCTGCAGCTCCACACTGTCTAGAGCGTTGACCACAGATGTCCCTGTGTTAAAAGCAGTGAACGCATCGTTCACCAAACCCCTTCTTTGCCTCCCTACTTGGTCCAAAACTTCCTGCGGTGCGGTGTATAAACTTGTCTTATCGATTTCTGCAAAATCAAACTCGTAAAATTGCCTGAACATCTTGGTCAACAGGATCTGGTACAACTGTTCCGTCTTTTTGGGGCACCACTCTGGTAACCGTACCTCAGTGAGATTTAAAATCACCGAGGCCACCGCGTAATGTACCCCCTGAAATAGTATCTGGTCTGTGGGGACCAGTACCAAACCGTTCCCGGGTCCCTTACTAGTTTTAGGGCACCCTTCTTCCTCAGTTAGAACTACCGGAATCGTGGGCGGGGCTTTGCGTGGGCGCGTAATGAGCTCAGTGGCATTTACTGGGATCGGAGAGTATGGGGCTCCGCACCCCCTGGTGCTCGCATCCCACCTCATCCCCTGTCCGTTATCCTGCCACTGGTTAATAAAGAATATGGAGATGCCTTTGGGGCAAACGTACTTTGACCCCCACATACAAACATAAATCCCCTCATCTGGTTCCCACCATTTGTCCCAACAGACTTTCACTTGTCCATCTGTCCCCGTAATTGTCCGATGGGTATTATTACCCAGTCGCTCCCACTCAACCGAAGAGTTCCTCATAGTTTTGCTCAGCTTTCGCAGCCACCACCATCGGCTCAATGGGACATTCCCACTGCAGGTCAAACAAATCCGTTTGCCGACGGTGACGCTGATCCTGGGTGCGATGATCCGTACTTTGGGGCACATTAAAGAAGTCTCTTTGTAGGCGAACCCCGATGTGCTGGAATACTCCGTTGAGTTCGTTCCCAGCCATCCTGGCCACCTTCCCTTGTGGAAATAGGTGCTGGTCCCTTCTGCCTTCCGTCTTCCGGTCCCATCCACCGCGATGGGGGCCGTGTCCCCGGAACATCCAAACACCACGACATCCTTGGTGAGGCCCCGATAGGCCAATCCACATCCGATTGCCACGAGCAAAACTAGAAGTCGTTCCATCCTTCCTTGGTTCCTGTGATCAGATAGAATGAGGTAGCCAGCCTCGCAAAAAGTCTCTGGCTTTTGTGAAGGGTGAGCGGGTCCCCTGACCTCGCCTCACGTAAACTTCAACGTTTGCTAAATAGACTTCCTCTAAACCTAGCCTTAAAACTCCCATCATTTTGTCGTTATCTGTTAAAACACTACAAACTTAACCTTATTAAAACTACTTAAAACTTTAAACTAAAACTTAAAACCTTAAACTAATAACTTTACAATGCCGCCCGTTCTCAGGGCGGCCCCTTTAAATCCTGAGAAGGCTGCTGCGAGCTCTTCCCGACGGTGGGAGGGCACTGACCCTTCCCTCTGATCTGCCGCAGCCTGTTACTGCTTCGATGTGGCCTGTCTCTACCCGGGTTATCTTAACCTGAAACTTACGCCCTGGGGCAGCCTGGGGACCTGACCACATCTTCCTGGGCTGGGGTACTCTGCTTGACCTACGGGGAATTGCTATGGGCGGGGGCTCCGTGACGGACGGACCGGGTCCCGAGACCTTCAACGGGATGACCTGGGGTTCCATCACAGGCGCCAGCCCCGCCTCCGCTGACTCCGCCTCCCTAACCTCGGGGCTGGCAGTTCGGGGCCCCGCCCTGCTCGGCCCAGCAGGCGGCCCTTCACTCGCGAACTCTGCCTCCCCTGAGGACTGGACGTTCAAAGCGGGCGGCCACACCTCTGGGAACCACATAGCGGCTGGCCCGGCCTCCTCTAGCTCCTTCCTCCTGCTGTCGGGACCTGCAGCTTGTGTGTCCACCCCGTATGGATCTCTACCTAGCGGCCCCAATCCTTCCAGACCGTTCCTCTGAAACCACCCGTCATCATCACTATGCTCATCTGCACTATCCTCATCTGACCAGGGTACCCTGGGGTCCTCGTCATCTAACCCCCAACTCCAGAAAAACGCTGCATGATCGTCCGGGATGTCCCTTCCCCTGATGCAAGCTGCTACGCCTGCCTGTGTGCCTTGTGGTCCTACCTGGGGCTGTGTTTTCCCATTGGCGGGATTTACCCCTGTAGTTTTCCCTTGCGCACCCGGCTGGTACAGTTTACATTGGTTTATGTGGAACCACTTAGTGCGCCGAGGTACTTTTACGGCGTAAACCATGGGACTCGCCTTGTCTACAATGTTGTAGGGTCCCATATACAGTGGTTCCAGACTCCCTACTCTGGCGTAGTTTCTGACCATGACCTGGTCTCCTACTTCCCACTCCCGCGTTTTGCGGGGTTCCAGCAACAAGCGATTGCCCTGGTGCTGCCTTCCCATGTTCCCAGCCGCCTGCTCATAAACTTGCTTCAGGCGCTCCAAGAGAGTTTGGGCGAACTTGTCCCTGCTGATCTCTTGAAGCTGACCCTCAGTGAGCACCGGGGCTAGCACATGGGTGGGGGTTCGCATGAGCCTGCCGGTCATTACCTCGTGCGGGGAGTACCCCGTACTTTTTGACTGACTGGCCCGGACCCCCATGAGGACTAAAGGCAGAACTTCCGCCCATTTTTGGGGCGAGTTCCTAGTCTTTTTCCTCAATTTCTCCTTCAGGGTCCGGTTCATACGTTCAACAATCCCGGATGACTGGGGATTGTGTGCTACGTGCCACTTCCCTTCAATGCCCAAAAGCATGAGGGTGTTCTGCATCACCTGGCCGGTGAAATGACTCCCTTGGTCTGACTCCACGAAACGGGGGAGTCCCCACCGCGAGAACACTTCCCGGACCAAGATTTTTGCTGTACCCAGTGCCGTAGCTGTTCGACAAGGGAAGGCTTCCACCCACTTGGAAAACACATCCACCAGGACGAGGCAGTACTTATAACCTCCCTGGGTGGTGGGCAGGGGTCCTATATAGTCGATCTGTATCGACTGCCATGGTCCCTCTACCCTTCTTACGTGTCCCATGGGCACCTTCCTTTTCTGGGGGTCTGGGTTGTTTGCAGCGCACACAAGACAGTTTGCACAGAACTCGCGGACTTGTTCCCTGAGCCCTGGCCACCATCCCGCTTGCTCTACCCGTTGCCAGGTAACCTCGGGCCCGGGGTGCCCTGCCCCTGGTCCCTCGTGAGCCAACTGGAGGAATTCCCTCCTGTGCTGCTGCGGCACAACCCACTGCTCCTCGCGGAACAGCATGCCTTCCTTAACTGAGAGGGTTGCCGTACTGTACGGACCTTCTACCTGCCTCCCCTCAGCAATCGTTTTTAGGACTGCTTTTAGGGCGGGATCCTGGGCTTGGACGGTCTTAAGGTCTAGGGGCAATGCTACCCTGGTGTTCCCGGTATTCCCGTCCCCACCTCGGACCGCTGCTATGGGTCCGGTTCTATAGGGGTTCCAGAAAGTACCGTCGCGGGCACCCTCCCTGGCTAGCGCATCCGCCTGCCGGTTGCCCTCCCCACGGGGCTCTGTGGAGGAGTGAGCTTTCACCTTATGGATGAAAATCTCCCCTTCCTCCCCTACTGCTGCTGCTAAGATCTTCTCCAGCAAGGGCTTTACCGTTAAAGGTCGCCCGTCCGCGGAGGTGTATCCACGGCGGGACCAAATGGCCAGGTATTCCGTACACGAATTGCAGGTGAACATACTGTCCGAGCAAATCGTGTATGGGGTTGGGAAAATGTCTGGGTGGGTTACCACGTACACCACGGCAGACAGCTCAGCCTGCTGCGCGCTCATGGTGCTAGGGAGCTTGATCGCCAGGGCAAGGTCTGCCGCAGGGTCATAAACTCCACACCCTGTGAGTCGCTCGCCAGCAGATACTGTGCTAGACCCATCAACATAAATCTCGCGCCCAGTGGGATGTATCCCGGCCCGTAAACCTATGTTGACGTCCCACACCCCCTCCACCGAACACCGGTGGGCTGTACCGGGGTATACCAAATTGGCCGCAAGCCTGGGCTCGCAAAGACCTTTTACTCTGATGTCCAACTGGGAGAGAAGAAGGGTCCAACGCGCAATGCGTGCGCTGCTTACGGTCCCGTCTTTAATCCTCCCATCCAGAAGCATCTTAGTTGGTGTGTGATGTGTGAGGAGAGTGATGGGAGAGAGCCCTGTGAAGATCGCTGATCTTTTCACAGCCCAATGCGTGGCTAAAAGGTGCCTTTCGCAATTGGAAAAACTTCTCTCCACATCCGTTAATACCCTGGATGAATAGACAACCGGCCTCAGCTTGCCGTGACGCTCTTGGAGCAGCACGGCGCTTAAGCTGTCTCCGCTGGCAGCTACCTCCAGGAAAAACTCCTTCCCCCCATCTATGGCCCCTAAGGCTGGCGCGGTCTGCAGATCCCTTTTTAACTTCTCGAAGGCTGCTTGGCAGCCCTCGTCCCAAAGCCACTCTACTCCCTTATGGAGGAGTCGGAGGAGCGGCGCCGCTGTGGCCGCATAATCCTCGATAAAATCCCTGCAGTAACCGGTCAGTCCCAAGAAGGACCTCACACCCCTTACGTTGTTGGGAATCGGTAATTCTTGCACCGACTCCCTCCTTGCTTTGTCTATGGCTCTTTCCCCAGCGCGTAGGGTCAGTCCCAGGAATTTTACTTCCTGCTGACCGATACGTGCTTTCTTTGGGTTTACTTTAAAACCCTTTCTCGCTAACAGCTCCAATAACTCGTCCAGCAGTGGTCCGTGCTCCTCCCTTGAGTCCGTAAATAGGAGCAGATCATCCACATACTGTACTATCTGATTGGGCTGACTAAACTCCTTTAAACTTCCTGCCATACACTGGTGAAAAATACTGGGGCTATTGTGGAAACCTTGTGGCAAACAGTTCCACGTGTACTGTTGCCCTTTAAACGTAAAGGCAAACTTGTACTGGTCCTCTCGCCGCAGCGGGATGGACCAAAAACCGTTCGAGATATCCAGCACCGTGAACGTGGTCGCGGACGCTGGGATGCTCCCTATTAGGTCAGCAACTGCTGCTACTGTGGGCGCGCAGGCGGGGATGTTACTGTTAAGGACTCTGTAGTCCACCGTGGCTCTCCACGAATTATCCGGCTTCCTAACCGGCCATAATGGGGAGTTCACGTGTGTGGCTATCGGCCTCAACACGCCCTGCTGCACCAAGGAAGACATTGCTGCCTCCATATCGGGTTCTGCTTCTTTGGGGAAGTTATACTGCTTTTGGGGTCGGGTCATGGGGTCCCCATCTACGCTGACCTCAAACCCGACCACCCTCCCACAATCGTGCTTGTGGGTTGCAAACGCGTGCATATTATCTGTCACGTACGTTTGCATGTCCGTTGGGACATCTGCGACCATAAGCCTGAGGTCGTAGCCTCCGGATGGCTGTACGGTACACAGGACCCCTGTTTCTTCCTCCCCTTGAATTACCATTACCTCGCCTTTTTCCCCTTTAGCCCCCCAGAGACAGTGATTTCTGAGGTCCACGAGGATCCCGTGTCCCGCTAGCAGATCGGACCCGAGAATACCTCTTCCACCCCCCTTTTGCCATGCCATCAGTATACACTTCCACTTAAGGCGAAGTGTCCCTAAACGAATGGATAGCGGGAGGGAAAACGTGCCAGCCTGTTCTTTCCCTGTGAACCCTGCTAGCGTGAATGGGACCTTGGTAGATAGCGGCGAGTCAAAAGGGTCATCTGTATGGATTATGGTGCAAGAAGCTCCCGTGTCCAACAAATAACTGCCCTTTTGTTTCTCTACCTCCATCTCCACCACAGGTCGCCTCCACGCATCATAGCTGAGCGGACACAGGTAGACGGGCTGTGCTGGTTCTAGTCATGGGGCACTATTAGACGGTCCTGCGGCACCTACGGGGCCGGTTGCGACCGCCACCTGTCCACGCGCATTCAAAACCATCTTGCGCATGACTCCTAACACTGCTTCGAGGTCTTCGGGAGAGGTGGGTGCCTTTGCTTCCTTAGCCGGGACAGGCGCCTGGGTTCGGACCGCGGGATTTTTATCCTTGGAATCCTTCCAAGGGTTCCTGCAGTGCTTGCGCCAGTGCCCTGTCTTCCCACACCCGTAACAGGCATTACTTGCCTGTGGGGCGCGATTACCCTCCTGATGCCACTCTCTTTGAGTCGGGGCTGCGGGTCGTACCTCATGTACTCTTCCCTTAAAGGGACGTGTTGCCATACCCCTTATGTTACGGTAACCTAACGTGAGTCGATTCAAGACCGACTCTTCCGTAAGGTTGAGGTCATTGGGATCGAACCAGGCTTTTGCCTGCTCTCTAACGGCTGGTAAACTGTTGGCTATTATGCACCTAAGCCAATGAATTAAAGCGGCGCCTTCCACATCTTCGCGTTCGGGCGCACCTAGACAGCTGCGCTCATATACTGGCCACAGCCTGTCGGCAAAAACCTTCGGGGGTTCTCCCTCCATCTGCACTGTCTGTCCCACTCTAGCAAACGGACCTCCGTCGTTCGCTCCCACTACTTCTAGGACCTCATTTTTCAATTCCTCATAACTTTTATTACCCCTCTTGCTATCGCCTGAGAGACACTGAAGGACCGAGCTATCTAATGAGAACAGCAGCATTTTTGCTGTCTCCCCATCATCGCAGCCGTTGATGGCTGCGGCTTGCTCAACTTCCCTAAAATGTACGGAAGGGTCGTCTATCTCGGTCAGCTTCCTTACGTGGTTTATCATGGCCCTCAGCTGATGTGAACTGTGAGGCAACACCAGCTGTCCGAGGAGATCCCCCGGTTCTTCCCCACCGTTTCTGCTTGGGCCCCTTTTAATCCCCGTTACTGGATACAACGATCCCTTTTCTACCTCTTTTCAACGGGCTCTTTTGTTTCTTCCGTTGCTTCCTCCCTAACCCAGGTTTCTGAATAGCTGGGTGGCGCGGAGGGCGCAGTGGCTACTACCTCTTCTGCTTTACTTGGTGGGGAATTTCTAAATCTCTCATTTACTAGCGGCTGGCGTGCCGACGGATTAATAAGGCACACCATGCCGTTCGCATTATTCACGGCCTTTTTGAGGCTCTCTATCTCTTTTTCGCAGGCGCTATGGTCGGCTCCCTGAAACTTATCCTCAAGGGCCAACTTATACGCCGACCTAACCCCCATTAAGCTCTCTTCTTGAGTTCTTATCTGGGCAGCTTGACGGTTACATCTTTCCTTCATCCTACTCTCGTTTAATTTTGCTTCAGTGATCTGGCACTCGAGATACTCTACCCTTGTTTTAAGGTAGCTGGAGACTTCCTGGCTTTCCTGGCGTAACTCATTTAAACTCTTAATGAGCGCCTCCCCTCCAGAAACCTTCTCCTCCATTTCCTCCTCTAACTGCTTGATTCGAGCGGTTAGCGCTGTATTGGTCTGGTTTGAAATCTGAACCTGCCTTTTGTAGCACATAAGCCAGACTGCTTTCTCAACTGCCTTTTTATGCTCCTTACTATCCGTCCACCTTTCAGCTGCCTCTAGTGGGCTCTTATCCGCTAACAGTTCGCTTATCCACTTTTTCGTTAGATTAACCTTTCCAAATACGTAATCCGCTATCTTTTCCTGCATCACATTTCGTACAGTCATTCCAAAATCTAACACACTACCCTCTCGCTGCCAGTGTCCTGCCGCGGTCGCCATTTTCTGTAAGGGATACTCTCCTGACCCTGCGTGTCTCGTAGCCTGTGAGGTTCACGCGGCTCTGTGCAGCCTGTATGTCAGTGCGGGTCTAGGCCTGGTCTCCAGCCAGTCTGGGAACACTAGACACCCCTGTGAGTGGTTCGAATCACTCTCCCTTACGGTTCTAGACACTGGACTTAGATGCGAGAGCAGCAATGGAGATAAAACTCATGTAGACTTGGTTTGAACGGTACGAAATGGAAAATCTTTATTGCATGATACTTAAAATTATGAAATACATGTCATATGCACAGATTAATGACAGTACAATCTTACAAACAGTTATAATCACTCTTAGGGAAACGAGGAACGACCAGCACAACGTAAATAGGGCACACATTACAAATATCCTTAAACTTTAACCCTCCCCTATCAATAACTATCCTAAAACTAGCTTCGTAGGATCCCGAGACTCATGCTCACCACTCGTAATAACTCGGAGAAATCCCGAATAGCTGATCGGATGTTTTTCACCGCAGCACCCACGTGTTGGTCAGGAGATCTCCTGGTCCCACTTGTTTACTGCTTCTGCTGCTCGGTCAGTCGGCTGGACCGTCCGCTGTAGTGAAGACCTCTGTTGGTTGGATACAGGGTATGGTGGAGCACCGTTGTCAATATCGCTGATACGATGTGTTTGCACAGTCCAGTTATCATCGATGCAATATGTCTTGTTAAAGAAGAAAACTTCCTGTCGAGAAGACTTGGCTGATCGACCTACAGGCGCGGTCGGGATTTACTGACCGTGGCGATGGATAAGGTCTTCTTCTCTTCTCCTCTCATCTCATCTCATCTCATCTCATCCCGGGCCTTCGGTTCCGCTGCCAGCTACCAACATAGGTCTTTGCAACAGTCTTTTACCCAGGAGCAGCCACGATGATAACAGCAGCAAGCGGCAAGAGTCAAGAGCAAAAGAGCAAGAGTCACGAACACGAGGCAAGAGAGCGAATGGACGGTTTGGGCCTGCAATTATAGTGCACAGTTCTTCCGTTTCCCGCCCAACTACAATGTCCATTCTTTTGTTTAAGGTTTGGCGCCCAAAAATGTCCTGTATGGGTGATCTCTGTCCTTAATGGGTTTCGGGGCTACTCCTGAATGTTTGAGTACCTGTTAATATTTCTCCCATTGTCAAATCGGTCGGTGTTCCCCCTGGAGGGGTTTGGGGCTTCCAAGTGTCCTGTATAACTACCTGCTAACGGCTCTCTCATCGTAGAGCCGTTGGGAGTTTACATATTAATGTCCTTTGGATGGGCCCTTGATGGCTTTCCTTTGTACCTGGGAGACCGATTCCAGTATCGATGTTTATACTGTAAACCCATAATGTCCTGTGTATTGTCTTCACTGTGCTGAATCGTTATCGATCCTGCAAAAATGTTTATTGGAGCGCCATCTTGTCTGCCTGCCGAAAAGTCTCGAATGTTCTGTCACGCGGTGCGGCGGCCATTTTACAGGCTGCTTGTGTCCAATTTAAACCTGACAGCATTCCGCTGAAATAAAAGCTGTTTTGAACGAAACTTGTGTTTTCTCCTTATTAAAATGAAATCGCGATAATTGCGAATTCTACACCTGTTAATACTTCTCCCATTGTTAAATCGGTCGGTGTTCTCCCTGGAGGGGTTTGGGGCTTCCAAGTGTCCTGTATAACTACCTGCTAACGGCTCTCTCATCGTAGAGTCGTTGGGAGTTTACATATTAATGTCCTTTGGATGGGCCCTTGAGTACTTGGTACAATGGCTTTCCTTTGTACCTGGGAGACCGATTCCAGTATCTATGTTTATACTGTAAACCCATAATGTCTCGTGTATTATCTTCACTGTGCTGAATCGTTATCGATCTTGCAAAAATGTTTATTGGAACGCCATCTTGTCTGCCTGTTGAAAAGTCTAGAATGTTCTGTCACGAGGTGCGGCGGCCATTTTACAGGCTGCTTGTGTCCAATTTAAACCTGACAGCATTCTGCTGAAATAAAAGCTGTTTGAACGAAACTTTGTGTTTTCTCCTTATTAATCAAATCGCGATAATTGCGAATTCTACAGTCCCTCCTGTTGATGCGAATAACTCCGCTTATCGTATCAAAAATCTCAGTGGTGAGCAATCTTATCTCGATTTCACTCCGAATCCAGTAAATTAATCCCATAAATTTTAACTTGACTAGGGTCTCTGTGTCGTCCTTATTTCCCAAGAAAATCACATTTTATATCACCGTAGGCATCATTTGCCCTTAAACTTACACCACTTGTTTTCCTTCCCGGCGTAACCAGGCCGATACCTCACGCATCACCTGTATATTTGTCTTTTATTCAGGGAAAGGAAAAACAAAACCCAAAACCAAACAATCAACACCATCACCAAAATAAACAAATCCCAACTCTTAAACATGTCGAGTTTCCAACGTATTTACAATGAGTACAAACTTCCGCGGCGCACGTGGCGAGCGGGAGTGACGCCATTTTCCTATTACACGGTGCTCTCATCGTGCACGCGCACGTAACGTTCTCGCCACTCTCCCGTGTTCTCATGCTTGGTGAGGCGCTTGTCTCTTTTACAATGTATGAACAATAGGTACACTACAATAAACACTTGACAGACGACTAAAATGTGGGAGGCTATTCTGACCCATGAGGGCACTTCAATATTAGTGAACAGATTCCACCACGGTGGAACCACTATGTCCAAAATGTCTGTTCCAATTTCGACAGTTTTCTGCTCTAATGTATAAAAATGCTTCTGTGATACCGCGACGGCTTTCAGAAGTTTGGTTAAATGCTCAGGGAGAGGGGGAATGAGGTATCCAAAATGCGCGACAAATCGCTGCAAGTCGGTGAAATTCTCTTTTACTGTGAGATGAACAGTGGATGGTTCAGGGATTGGGATAATTCGCTGTTGTGCTACTTGAACTTCAGCCCTGGGTTTAAAACAGAAACTGCTGTCACTCACCGGACACCGGCTACGGTTTCCATGCTGGTAGTGTTGCGCTGCAGTGGTAACACAATATGTTCCACCCCCGATGTATGCTACCTGCGGAGGCACATGATCTTGTGCCATTGCCTCCATGGTGCAATTCATGGACTTGGCGCCAGCCGTTCTGAACCCGCACTGTGGTGTTAAAAAGGCATTCAAGTGCTGGGGGCACAGTATTATGTGTGCTCCCCTGCCACGACAACCAGAGAGATCTGTACCTGTCATCGTTTGCTCCCAGCGGATGACGTAAGGTGGAACCGCTGCATAACGAATGTGGGCTCCCCCCTGAATGACACCAATGTTCTCTACCCGATATACCGGGGCGGGCTTTGCTGTGTTGCCCAAAACCGGCATGCGTAATACTATTCCCATAATAGTATGGTTTGAACGTCCGCAGTCCACGGGGACTGGGTAAGCTTCTGAAGCTAGCCTGAGCTGGCACGGACTTAATGCGTTCTGAAAAGGGTGGAGCGCCCGCAGGTGTTTGTTACTTATCCAGGACGGAACCAAACCTTGTTTTAAATCCTCCAAATTACTGCGGCCCTCGCCCAGTAACCACGCCCCGTAAAGCACGCACACCTCGTTCTGCGCAGCTTGATCGGATGCATTCCGATCTTCCCTGATCAGGGCATTTACCGTACGCGCATGTTTCTCCAGCTCTGCTATAATCTCCTTTAAATGGAGAGTCATGGCTTGGTCCTCATGCAGACCTGACCCTACCACTTTATTCTCATCTGTTAGAATGTCTTTTAACTGTGTTTTTAAACCATTAATCTGGGTCTGCAGCTCCACACTGTCTAGAGCGTTGACCACAGATGTCCCTGTGTTAAAAGCAGTGAACGCATCGTTCACCAAACCCCTTCTTTGCCTCCCTACTTGATCCAAAACTTCCTGCGGTGCGGTGTACAAACTTGCCTTATCAATTTCTGCAAAATCAAACTCGTAAAATTGTCTGAACATCTTGGTCAACAGGACCTGATACAACTGTTCCGTCTTTTTGGGGCACCACTCTGGTAACCGTACCTCAGTGAGATTTAAAATCACCGAGGCCACCGCGTAATGTACCCCCTGAAATAGTATCTGGTCTGTGGGGACCAGTACCAAACCGTTCCCGGGTCCCTTACTAGTTTTAGGGCACCCTTCTTCCTCAGTTAGAACCACCGGAATCGTGGGCGGGGCTTTGCGTGGGCGCGTAATGAGCTCAGTGGCATTTACTGGGATCGGGGAGAATGGGGCTCCGCACCCCCTGGTGCTCGCATCCCACCTCATCCCCTGTCCGTTATCCTGCCACTGATTAATAAAAAATATGGAGATGCCTTTGGGGCAAACGTACTTTGACCCCCACATACAAACATAAATCCCCTCATCCGGTTCCCACCATTTGTCCCAACAGACTTTCACTTGTCCGTCTGTCCCCGTAATTGTCCGATGGGTATTATTACCCAGTCGTTCCCACTCGACCGAAGAGTTCCTCATAGTTTTGCTCAGCTTTCGCAGCCACCACCATCGGCTCAATGGGACATCCCCACTACAGGTCAAACAAATCCGTTTGCCGACGGTGACGCTGATCCTGGGTGCGATGATCCGTACTTTGGGGCACATTAAAGAAGTCTCTTTGTAGGCGAACCCCGATGTGCTGGAATACTCCGTTGAGTTCGTTCCCAGCCATCCTGGCCACCTTCCCTTGTGGAAATAGGTGCTGGTCCCTCTGCCTTCCGTCTTCCGGTCCCATCCACCGCGATGGGGGCCGTGTCCCCGGAACATCCAAACACCACGACATCCTTGGTGTGGCCTCGATAGGCCAATCCACATCCGATTGCCACGAGCAATACTATAAGTCGTTCCATCCTTCCTTGGTTCCTGTGATCAGATAGAATGAGGTAGCCAGCCTCGCAAAAAGTCTCTGGCTTTTGTGAAGGGGTGAGCGGGTCCCCTGACCTCGCCTCACGTAAACTTCAACGTTTGCTGAATAGACTTCCTCTAAACCTAGCCTTAAAACTCCCATCATTTTATCGTTATCTGTTAAAACACTACAAACTTAACCTTGAACTAATAAACTTAAAACTTAACCTTGGACTATAAACTTAAAACCTTAAACTAATAACTTTACAGTGCCGCCCGTTCTCAGGGCGGCCCCTTTAAATTCTGAGAAGGCTGCTGTGAGCTCTTCCCGACGGTGGGAGGGCACTGACCCTTCCCTCTGATCTGCCGCAGCCTGTTGCTGCGCTGACCCTTTCCTCTGATCTGCCGCAGCCTGTTACTGCTGCGATGTGGCCTGTCTCTACCCGGGTTATCTTAACCTGAATTTTACGCCTTGGGGCAGTCTGGGGACATGACCACATCCTCCTGGGCTGGGGTTCTCTGCTAGACCTACGGGGAGTTGCTATGGGCGGGGGTTCCGTGACGGACGGACCGGGTTCCGAGACCTCCAACGGGATGACCTGGGGTTCCATCACAGTCGCCGGCTCCGCCTCCGCTGACTCCGCCTCCCTAACCTCGGGGCTGGCATTTCGTGGCTCCGCCCTGCTCGGCCCAGCAGGCGGCCCTTCACTCGTGATCTCTGCCTCCCCTGAGGACTGGACGTTCAAAGCGGGCGGCCACACCTCTGGGAACCACATTGGTACTCTCGGTGCTCCTATAGCGGCTGGCCCTGCCTCCTCTAGCTCCTCCCTCCTGTCCTCGGGACCTGCAGCTTGTGTGTCCACCCCGTGTGGATCTCTACCTATCGGCCCCAATCCTCCCAGACCGTTCCTCAGGAACCACCCGTCATCATCACTATGCTCATCTGCACTATCCTCATCTGACCAGGGTACCCTGGGTTCTTCGTCATCTAACCCCCAACTCCAGAAAAACGCTGCATGATCGTCCGGGATGTCCCTTCCCCTGATGCAAGCTGCTACGCCTGCCTGTGTGCCTTGTGGTCCTACCTGGGGCTGTGTTTTCCCATTGGCGGGATTTACCCCTGTAGTTTTCCCCTGCGCACCCGGCTGGTACAGTTTACATTGGTTTATGTGGAACCACTTAGTGCGCCGAGGTACTTTTACGGCGTAAACCATGGGACTCGCCTTGTCTACAATGTTGTAGGGTCCCATATACAGTGGTTCCAGACTCCCTACTCTGGCGTAGTTTCTGACCATGACCTGGTCTCCTACTTCCCACTCCCGCGTTTTGCGGGGTTCCAGCAACAAGCGATTGCCCTGATGCTGCCTTCCCATGTTCCCAGCCGCCTGCTCATAAACTTGCTTCAGGCGCTCCAAGAGAGTTTGGGCGAACTTGTCCCTGCTGATCTCTTGAAGCTGACCCTCAGTGAGCACCGGGGCTAGCACATGGGTGGGGGTTCGCATGAGCCTGCCGGTCATTACCTCGTGCGGGGAGTACCCCGTACTTTTTGACTGACTGGCCCGGACCCCCATGAGGACTAAAGGCAGAACTTCCGCCCATTTTTGGGGCGAGTTCCTAGTCTCTTTCCTCAATTTCTCCTTCAGGGTCCGGTTCATACGTTCGACAATCCCGGATGACTGGGGATTGTGTGCTACGTGCCACTTCCCTTCAATGCCCAAAAGCATGAGGGTGTTCTGCATCACCTGGCCGGTGAAATGACTCCCTTGGTCTGACTCCACGAAACGGGGGAGTCCCCACCGCGAGAACACTTCCCGGACCAAGATTTTTGCTGTACCCAGTGCCGTAGCTGTTCGACAAGGGAAGGCTTCCACCCACTTGGAAAACACATCCACCAGGACGAGGCAGTACTTATAACCTCCCTGGGTGGTGGGCAGGGGTCCTATATAGTCGATCTGTATCGACTGCCATGGTCCCTCTACCCTTCTTACGTGTCCCATGGGCACCTTCCTTTTCTGGGGGTCTGGGTTGTTTGCAGCGCACACAAGACAGTTTGCACAGAACTCGCGGACTTGTTCCCTGAGCCCTGGCCACCATCCCGCTTGCTCTACCCGTTGCCAGGTAACCTCGGGCCCGGGGTGCCCTGCCCCTGGTCCCTCGTGAGCCAACTGGAGGAATTCCCTCCTGTGCTGCTGCGGCACAACCCACTGCTCCCCGCGGAACAGCATGCCTTCCTTAACTGAGAGGGTTGCCGTACTGTACGGACCTTCTACCTGCCTCCCCTCAGCAATCGTTTTTAGGACTGCTTTTAGGGCGGGATCCTGGGCTTGGACGGTCTTAAGGTCTAGGGGCAATGCTACCCTGGTGTTCCCGGTATTCCCGTCCCCGCCTCGGACCGCTGCTATGGGTCCGGTCCTATAGGGGTTCCAGAAAGTGCCGTCGCGGGCACCCTCCCTGGCTAGCGCATCTGCCTGCCGGTTGCCCTCCCCACGGGGCTCTGCGGAGGAGTGAGCTTTCACCTTATGGATGAAAATCTCCCCTTCCTCCCCTACTGCTGCTGCTAAGATCTTTTCCAGCAAGGGCTTCACCGTTAAAGGTCGCCCGTCCGCGGAGGTGTATCCGCGGCGGGACCAAATGGCCAGGTATTCCGTACACGAATTGCATGTGAACATACTGTCCGAGCAAATCGTGTATGGGGTTGGGAAAATGTCTGGGTGGGTCACCACGTACACCACGGCAGACAGCTCAGCTTGCTGCGCGCTCATGGTGCTAGGGAGCTTGATCGCCAGGGCAAGGTCTGCCGCAGGGTCATAAACTCCACACCCTGTGAGTCGCTCGCCAGCAGATACTGTGCTAGACCCATCAACATAAATCTCGCGCCCAGTGGGATGTATCCCGGCCCGTAAACCTATGTTGACGTCCCACACCCCTTCCACCGAACACCGGTGGGCTGTACCGGGGTATACCAAATTGGCCGCAAGCCTGGGCTCGCAAAGACCTTTTACTCTAAGATCCAACTGGGAGAGAAGAAGGGTCCAACGCGCAATGCGTGCGCTGCTTACGGTCCCGTCTTTAATCCTCCCATCCAGAAGCATCTTAGTTGGTGTGTGATGTGTGAGGAGAGTGATGGGAGAGAGCCCTGTGAAGATCGCTGATCTTTTCACAGCCCAATGCGTGGCTAAAAGGTGCCTTTCGCAATTGGAAAAACTTCTCTCCACATCCGTTAATACCCTGGATGAATAGACAACCGGCCTCAGCTTGCCGTGACGCTCTTGGAGCAGCACGGCGCTTAAGCTGTCCCCGCTGGCAGCTACCTCCAGGAAAAACTCCTTCCCCCCATCTATGGCCCCTAAGGCTGGCGCGGTCTGCAGATCCCTTTTTAACTTCTCGAAGGCTGCTTGGCAGCCCTCGTCCCAAAGCCACTCCACCCCCTTATGGAGGAGTCGGAGGAGCGGCGCCGCTGTGGCCGCATAATCTTCGATAAAATCCCTGCAGTAACCGGTCAGTCCCAAGAAGGACCTCACACCCCTTACGTTGTTGGGAATCGGTAATTCTTGCACCGACTCCCTCCTTGCTTTGTCTATGGCTCTTTCCCCAGCGCGTAGGGTCAGTCCCAGGAATTTTACTTCCTGCTGACCGATACGTGCTTTCTTTGGGTTTACTTTAAAACCCTTTCTCGCTAACAGCTCCAATAACTCGTCCAGTAGTGGTCCGTGCTCCTCCCTTGAGTCCGTAAATAGGAGCAAATCATCCACATACTGTACTATCTGATTGGGCTGACTAAACTCCTTTAAACTTCCTGCCATACACTGGTGAAAAATACTGGGGCTATTGTGGAAACCCTGTGGCAAACAGTTCCACGTGTACTGTTGCCCTTTAAACGTAAAGGCAAACTTGTACTGGTCCTCTCGCCGCAGCGGGATGGACCAAAAACCGTTCGAGATATCCAGCACCGTGAACGTGGTCGCGGACGCTGGGATGCTCCCTATTAGGTCAGCAACTGCTGCTACTGTGGGCGCGCAGGCGGGAATGTTACTGTTAAGGACTCTGTAGTCCACCGTGGCTCTCCACGAATTATCCGGCTTCCTAACCGGCCATAATGGGGAGTTCACGTGTGTGGCTATCGGCCTCAACACGCCCTGCTGCACCAAGGAAGACATTGCTGCCTCCATATCGGGTTCTGCTTCTTTGGGGAAGTTATACTGCTTTTGGGGTCGGGTCATGGGGTCCCCATCTACGCTGACCTCAAACCCGACCACCCTCCCACAATCGTGCTTGTGGGTTGCAAACGCGTGCATGTTATCTGACACGTACGTTTGCATGTCCGTTGGGACATCTGCGACCATAAGCCTGAGGTCGTAGCCTCCGGATGGCTGTACGGTACACAGGACCCCTGTTTCTTCCTCCCCTTGAATTACCATTACCTCGCCTTTTTCACCTTTAGCCCCCCAGAGACAGTGATTTCTGAGGTCCACGAGGATCCCGTGTCCCGCTAGGAGATCGGACCCGAGAATACCTCTTCCACCCCCCTTTTGCCATGCCATCAGTATACACTTCCACTTAAGGCGAAGTGTTCCTAAACGAATGGATAGCGGGAGGGAAAACGTGCCAGCCTGTTCTTTCCCTGTGAACCCTGCTAGCGTGAATGGGACCTTGGTAGATAGCGGCGAGTCAAAAGGGTCATCTGTATGGATTATGGTGCAAGAAGCTCCCGTATCCAACAAATAACTGCCCTTCTGTTTCTCTACCTCCATCTCCACCACAGGTCGCCTCCACGCATCATAGCTGAGCGGACACAGGTAGACGGGCTGTGCTGGTTCTAGTCATGGGGCACTATTAGACGGTCCTGCGGCACCTACGGGGCCGGTTGCGACCGCCACCTGTCCACGCGCATTCAAAACCATCTTGCGCATGACTCCTAACACTGCTTCGAGGTCGTCGGGGGAGGTGGGTGCCTTTGCTTCCTTAGGCGGGACAGGCGCCTGGGCTCGGACCGCGGGATTTTTATCCTTGGAATCCTTCCAAGGGTTCCTGCAGTGCTTGCGCCAGTGCCCTGTCTTCCCACACCCGTAACAGGCATTACTTGCCTGTGGGGCGCGATTACCCTCCTGATGCCACTCTCTCTGAGCCGGGGCTGCGGGTCGTACCTCATGTACTCTTCCCTTAAAGGGACGTGTCGTCATACCCCTTATGTTACGATAACCTAACGTGAGTCGATTCAAGACCGACTCTTCCGTAAGGTTGAGGTCATTGGGATCGAACCAGGCTTTTGCCTGCTCTCTAACGGCTGGTAAACTGTTGGCTATTATGCACCTAAGCCAATGAATTAAAGCGGCGCCTTCCACATCTTCGCGCTCGGGCGCACCTAGACAGCTGCGCTCATATACTGGCCACAGCCTGTCGGCAAAAACCTTCGGGGGTTCTCCCTCCATCTGCACTGTCTGTCCCACTCTAGCAAACGGACCTCCGTCGTTCGCTCCCACTACTTCTAGGACCTCATTTTTCAATTCCTCATAACTTTTATTTCCCCTTTTGCTCTCGCCTGAGAGACACTGAAGGACCGAGCTGTCTAATGAGAACAGCAGCATTTTTGCTGTCTCCCCATCATCGCAGCCGTTAATGGCTGCGGCTTGCTCAACTTCCCTGAAATGTACGGAAGGGTCGTCTATCTCGGTCAGCTTCCTTACGTGGTTTATCATGGCTCTCAGCTGATGTGAACTGTGAGGCAACACCAGCTGTCCGAGGAGATCCCCCGGTTCTTCCCCACCGTTTCTGCTTGGGCCCCTTTTAATCCCCGTTACTGGATACAACGATCCCTTTTCTACTTCCTTTTCAACGGGCTCTTTTGTTTCTTCCGTTGCTTCCTCCCTAACCCAGGTTTCTGAATAGCTGGGTGGCGCGGAGGGCGCAGTGGCTACTACTTCTTCTGCTTTACTTGGTGGGGAATTTCTAAATCTCTCATTTACTAGCGGCTGGCGCGCCGACGGATTGATAAGGCACACCATGCCGTTCGCATTATTCACGGCCTTTTTGAGGCTCTCTATCTCTTTTTGGCAGGCGCTATGGTCGGCTCCCTGAAACTTATCCTCAAGGGCCAACTTATACGCCGACCTAACCCCCATTAAGCTCTCTTCCTGAGTTCTTATCTGGGCAGCTTGGCGGTTACATCTTTCCTTCATCCTACTCTCGTTCAATTTTGCTTCAGTGATCTGGCACTCGAGATACTCTACCCTTGTTTTAAGGTAACTGGAGACTTCCTGGCTTTCCTGGCGTAACTCATTTAAACTCTTAATGAGCACCTCCCCTCCAGAAACCTTCTCCTCCATTTCCTCCTCTAAATGCTTGATTCGAGCTGTTAGCGCTGTATTGGTCTGGTTTGAAATCTGAACCTGCCTTTTGTAGCACATAAGCCAGACTGCTTTCTCAACTGCCTTTTTATGCTCCTTACTATCAGTCCACCTTTCAGCTGCCTCTAGTGGACTCTTATCCGCTAACAACTCACTTATCCACTTTTTAGTTAGATTAACCTTTCCAAACACATAATCCGCTATCTTTTCCTGCATAACATTTCGTACAGTCATTCCAAAATCTAACACACTACCCTCTCGCTGCCAGTGTCCTGCCGCTGTCGCCATTTTCTGTAAGGGATTCTCTCCTGACCCTGCGTGTCTCGTAGCCTGTGAGGTTCACGCGGCTCTGTGCAGCCTGTATGTCAGTGCGGGTCTAGGCCTGGTCTCCAGCCAGTCTGGGAACACTAGACACACCTGTGAGTGGTTCGAATCACTCTCCCTTACGGTTCTAGACACTGGACTTAGATGCGAGAGCAGTAATGGAGATAAAACTCATGTAGACTTGGTTTGAATGGTACGAAATGGAAAATCTTTATTGCATGATACTTAAAATTATGAAATACATGTCATACGCACAGATTAATGACAGTACAATCTTACAAACGGTTATAATCACTCTTAGGGAAACGAGGAACGAACGGCACAACGTAAATAGGGCACACATTACAAATATCCTTAATCTTTAAACCCTCCCCTATCAATATCTATCCTAAACTAGCTTCGTAGGATCTCGAGACTCATGCTCACCACTCGTAATAACTCGGAGAAATCCCGAATAGCTGATCGGATGTTTTTCACCGCAGCACCCACGTGTCGGTCAGGAGATCTCCTGGTCCCACTTGTTTACTGGCTTTCCTGCTCGGGCTAGTAGGCTGGACCGTCTGCTGTAGTGAAGACCTCTGTTGGTTGACTTCACAGTTTAGTTGAGGAGCCCCGTTGTCAATATCACTGATACGATGTGTTTGCACAGTCCAGTTATCATTGATGCAATATGTCTTGTTAGAAGTTTAAAGAAGAAAACTTCCTGTCGAGAAGACTTGGCTGATCGACCTACAGGCGCGGTCGGGATTTACTGACCGTGGCGATGGATATGGTCTTCTTCTCTTCTCCTCTCATCTCATCTCATCTCATCTCATCTCGGGCCTTTGGTTCCGCTGCCAGTTACCAACATAGGTCTTCGTTACGCGACACGAGGTAGATCCGAACGGATCAGAAAGTTCAACAGTCTTTTACACAGGAGCAGCCACGAGGTTACGAATCGACCGGATAAAACACAGGAGCAAGCGAGCGAATGCAGGAGCAAGAACAAGAGTCAAGAGAGCAAGAGAGCGAATGGACGGTTTGGGGCCTGCAATTATAGTGCAAAAATCTTCCGTTTCCCGCCCAACTATAATGTCCATTCTTTTGTTTAGGGTTTGGCGCCCAAATGTCTTGTATGGGTGATCTCCGTCCTTAATGGGTTTCGGGGCTACTCATGAATGTTTGAGTACCTGTTAATACTTCTCCCATTGTTAAATCGGTCGGTGTTCTCCCTGGAGGGGTTTGGGGCTTCCAAGTGTCCTGTATAACTACCTGCTAACGGCTCTCTCATCGTAGAGTTGTTGGGAGTTTACATATTAATGTCCTTTGGATGGGCCCTTGAGTACTTGGTACAATGGCTTTCCTTTGTACCTGGGAGACCGATTCCAGTATCTATGTTTATACTGTAAACCCATAATGTCTCGTGTATTATCTTCACTGTGCTGAATCGTTATCGATCTTGCAAAAATGTTTATTGGAACGCCATCTTGTCTGCCTGTTGAAAAGTCTAGAATGTTCTGTCACGAGGTGCGGCGGCCATTTTACAGGCTGCTTGTGTCCAATTTAAACCTGACAGCATTCTGCTGAAATAAAAGCTGTTTGAACGAAACTTTGTGTTTTCTCCTTATTAATCAAATCGCGATAATTGCGAATTCTACAGGTGAGGGCAGAAGTGCGGGAGATAGAACGGACACGGTCGAGGGCCGTGTCAACCACTGTAGAGGGGAATCCTCGGTTGAGGAAAAAGGAAGACATGTCGGAAGCACTGGTATGGAAGGTGGCATCGTCCGAGCAGATGCGGCGGAGATGGAGAAACTGGGAGAATGGAATAGAGACCTTACAGGAGGCGGGGTGGGAGGAAGTGTTGTCCAGGTAGCTGTGGGAGTCAGTGGGCTTGTAGTGAATGTTTGTCAATAACCTATCCCCAGAGATGGAGACGGAGAAGTCGAGGAAGGGAAGGGAAGAGTCGGAGATGGACCATGTGAAGGTGAGGGAAGGATGGAAATTGGAAGCAAAGTGAATGAAATTATCTAGTTCAGGGTGAGAGCAGGAAACGGCACCGATACAGTCATCAATGTACCGGAAAAAGAGGTGAGGGAGGGGACCCGAGTAGGACTGCAACAAAGAGTGTTCCACATATCCCACGAAATGGCAGGCATAGCTAGGACCCATGTGGGTGCCCATAGCAACACCTTTGATTTGGAGGAAATGAGTGGAGTCAAAGGAGAAGTTGTTCAATGTGAGAACAAGTTCAGCCAGGCGGAGGAGGGTGGTGGTGGATGGGGACTGGTTGGGCCTCTGTTCAAGGAAGAAACGGAGTGCCCTCAGGCCATCCTGGTGGGGGATGGAGGTGTAGAGGTATTGTGCGTCCATAGTGAAAAGAAGGCGGTTGGGGCCAGGAAACTGGAAACTGTTAAAGTGGCGGAGGGCGTTGGAAGAGTCGCGGATGTAGGTGGGAAGAGACTGGACAAGGGGAGAAAAAATAGAGTCGAGATAGGAAGAGATAAGTTCCGTGGGGCAAGAACAGGCTGAAACGATGGGTCTACCAGAGCAGTCCTGTTTGTGGATCTCGGGAAGGAGGTAGAAGCGGGCTGTGCGGGGTTGGGGAACTATGAGGTTGGCGGCCGTGGGGGGAAGATCTCCAGAGGAGATGAGGTCAGTGACAGTCTTGGAAACGGTGGCTTGATGTTCGGTAGTGGGGTCATGGTCCAGGCGGAGGAAGGAGGAGGTGTCGGAGAGTTGGCATTCAGCTTCCGCTAGGTAGAGGTCGGTTCGCCAAACAACAGCATCACCCTTGTCAGCAGGTTTAATGACAATGTTGGGGTTGGATCTGAGAGAATGGAGTGCTGCAAGTTCAGAGGGAGGTAGGTTGGAGTGAGTGAGGGGAGCAGAGAAATGGAGACGGCTGATGTCACGACGGCAGTTTGCAATGAAAAGATCTAGAGAGGGTAAGAGGCCAGAGGGAGGGGTCCAGGTGGAACGAGAATTCTGAAAGCGGGAGAAAGGGTCAGCCGTGCGGGGGGAAGACTCCTGGCCAAAGAAGTGGGCACAGAGACGAAGGCGGCGGAAAAAGAGCTCAGCATCGTGCCGAGCTCGAAATTCATTGAGGTGGGGGCGTAAGGGGATGAAGCTCAGGCCTTTGCTAAGGACTGATTGTTCGGGGTCAGAGAGGGGAAGGTCAGAGGGGTCAGTGAAAACGTGGCAGGGGGTGAGATTGGGAGAAGGTCTAACCAGGGCTTTGTATAGCTGCAGCATAACTTCTACCCCCTTGTATTCTAGTCCTCTAGATATAAAGGCCAGCATCCCATTAGCCTTTTTGATTATTTTCTGTACCTGCCCATGACATTATAATGATCTATGTACCTGGACCCCCAAGTCACTTTGGACCTCCACTGGATGTGGGCATTCAGTAATGCCCACATCACGTGAATGAATAAAAAAAACTTACCTTCTTTTCTGGTACCCCTCTTCTTTTCTTGTTCTTGATTGAGCAAGAGTTCCTCAGCAGCAGTGGTTCCATCTGCGTTAGTGCTGAAAGATTCACCTGAATAAGGAGTATAAGCGGGTCTTGTAAACTATACAATGCATTGAAATGGCATTCCTTCCACAAGAAGTTAATTTCCAAAATGTTTTCTGCAAAGTCAACACAAATACGTTTAACAGTAGCAACACTTATTGGATGGAAGATTAAGAATAAAAATGAAAATTGATGCAGGCAGATACTTAATTAATACAATAGCGGATGGTGGAAATCTGAAATAACAACAGAAAGTGCTGGAAATACTCAGCAGATCAGGCAGCATCGAAGAGAGGAGAAACAGAGTCAACGTTTCGGGTCGAACCCTTCGTCAGAATTGGAAAAAGTTAGGGAGGTGTGATTTTTAAGCAGGGGCAGGGAGGAGGGGAGCAAAGAACAAAGGGAAATCTGTGATGGGATGGAAAGCAGGAAAGATTGTATGACAAAAGTGTAAGGCAAAAGGTAATGGGACAAGTTAAGAAACAAAAGATGGCTCTAGACGATGTGTGAATGATGATGTCAGCAACATTAACAGCTACCATAGAAGAAACAAGAGAGAAGAAAAGAGGAACTACAGGTGCCAATTTATAGACTGAAATTGTTGAACTCGATGTTAAGTCTAGAAGGTTGTAAAGTGCCTAACAGCAAGATGAGGTGCTGTTCCTCGAGCTTCAGGTGAGCTTCATTGGAACAATGTGGGAGGCCGATGACGGAGAGATCAGAATGGGAGTGGAGCGGAGAATTAAAGTGACAGGCAACTGGAAGCTCGGGGTCACGCTTGCGGACTGAACGGAGGTGTTCCGCAAAGCGGTCACCCAATCTGCGTAGAAGAGACCGCATCGTGAGCAGCGAATACAGTATACTAAATTGAAAGTAGAAGTAAATCACTGTTTCACCTGGAAGGAGTGTTTGGGGCCCTGGATGGTGGGAAGGGCAGGGTGGGGTGTGGCGGGGGGGTAAAAGGGCAGGTGTTTCATCTCCTGTGCTTGCACGGGAAGGTGCCGGGCGAAGGGGAAGGTGTGTTGGGGTGACAGAGGAGTGGACCAGGGTGTCGCGGAGGGAGCAGTCCCTTCGGAATGCTGAAAGGAGTGTGGGGGGGAGGGGAAGATGTGTTTGGTGGTGGGATCACGCTGGAGGTGGCGGAAATGGCAGAGGATGATCCGTTGAATGTGGAGGCTGGTCGGGTGAAAGGTGAGGACAAGGGGAACTCTATCGTGGTTCTGGGAGGGAGGGAAAGGGGTGAGAGCAGAAGTGCGGGAAATGGAACGGACACGGTCGATGGCCGTGTCAACCACAGTAGAGGGGAATCCTCGGTTGAGGAAAAAGGATACGTAATTAATTCAAGTACGAAGCAATAGAGAGGCTGGAGGCATCGCGAGTTGTACCTCAGTCCGAGTATTAAAGGGGGAGTGGGGAGGGAAGAGTTTGTGCTTTGGGCGCACTCGGCAATCCGGGCGCAAATTACACTCAAAACTGGTCTTCGATGTGAAGTTATGTTCCACTCAACTCATTTGCATAATCACAACTGTAAAATCTTCCATGAACCAGCGCATCCGGGCAACGTTTCAGAACGGAACTGTTAATTTTTTCCCTCCTTCATTAAAAAATATTCCGTGATGTATTTTAGAGTTGTAAGCCACTGCAGTTTTATTAATGCAGCTGAAAATGGGTTTATCACAAAAGTAAGCTTTTTCAATACGTGTCTAGTCCACCTCCTGTGAGTAACCTGATTTTAAACAACTGAAAATGACTTTAAAAAACTAGACTCATTGGTGTAGACTAGTCAGTTTCTTGGTAAATTAGATATTTTTCAAATATTTAACAACTTTTAAAAGGTGCCTATTAGTGCCCATTCGCCTGAAAAAAAAGCTTAGTTTTAAGAGCCTCCTCGAAGGGCCTCAAACGGGCACAATTAGCGGAAACTCGCCATGCTGATTAATTTGATCTGGGTGCATGGCCAGTTTTGTGGGCGGGACTGGCTTCCAGCGCAATGTCTTTTAAACCAGTGCAAAAGATCGTGGAAACTGCATTCGTGCCGGACATAACTTGCGCTTGAAATTCCTCGATCTTTTGCGCTGGTTTGGCCGATTTCAGGTGAATTGTGCTGGTTTCCGAGCTCTACCCCCGATTTGTAATTCAACTGTACAATCTAATAATGAACTCCATGGTGTTTGTCAATCTTGATTTTTTTTCTGCCACATCAGTCATTGGACTAGTTTTTCTTTTGGCTTCATACCAAAAATATCCCTGGTGTGGTAGAGCCACCAGTATACATGCATCTTGTTGAGTGTCAGTGCCAAATATTCTGTATGCTGCGGTTTATGTGGTTTATACAATAGATGTGGAATAATAAACATGAACTACTCCATCTAGTTCTATCCCTGTGGGACGATCCTATGTTTAGCAATTGATTCTTCAGGACCCTCTTTGTTCAAGTACATTTATTATTTCACTTCTTGGTTATAATGTTAACCTTTTTGCAACCTAATTGTTAACAGACATAGTAATATTGACTTGCAATGTCCCACTCACCTCGTGTTGCAGGATAGAAGTCAGACAATACCTCATCCAGTCCTGGGAGTTCCCTCCATAAGCTTTGTAGAACCACAAGAAAGTTGTCACAAGCCGCCTCGCCCTTCTGAACCACAGTGTTTATAAGTTTTCTGATTTTTGCCATGGGGTCTGTCATCCCATCTATCTGATCATATTCATCGCTTTTGATGGCAAGTGTCGCATCCAGCTCATCAAGGACGATGTTTGGTTGTTCTTTAAGAATGTTCATGTGTTTTCTATGCATTTGCCGTAGAATGTGACGCATTGTGTTCGCCAGCCATTTTGTGGGACAAATACTCACAGCTACAAAAATGCAAAGTCATTATCCTAACAGATTTTGAAAGAATTAATTTTTTAATTATTCATCCTGGGATGTGGGCGTCGCTGGCAAGGCCAGCATTTATTGTTTATCCCTAACTGCCCATGAGAAGGTGGTGGTAAGCTGCCTTCTTGAACTGCTGCAGTCCATGTTGGAGATAGTCATTGCCCGGCACTTATGTGGCACGAATGTTACTTGCCACTTCTCAGCCTAAGCCTGAATGATTTCCAGGTCTTGCTGCATGCGGGCATGGACTGCTTCATTATCTGAGGAGTTGCGAATGGAACTGAACATTGTGCAATCATCAGCGAACATCCCCACTTCTGACCTTATGATGGAGGGAAGGTCATTGATGAAGCAGCTGAAGATGGTTGGGCCTCAGACACTGTCCTGAGGAACTCCTGCAGCGATGTCCTGGGGCTGAGATGATTGTCCTCCGACCATCATCCTTTGTGCTAGGTATGACTCTAGCCAGTGGAGAGTATTCCCCCTGATTCCCATTAACGTCAATTTTACTAGAACTCCTTGATGCCACACATGGTCAAATGCTGCCTTGATGTCAAGGGCAGTCAGTCTCACCTCACCTCTGGAATTCAGCTCTTTTGTCCATGTTTGGACCAAGGCTGTAATGAGGTCTGCAGCCAAGTGGTCCTGGCAGAACCCAAAATTGGAAACGTTAAGGGCTGGATTTTGTGTTGGGGTCGTGTTACCCACCTGGGCAGGGCCGGGACCGCTGTCCTAGGGGGAGTGTTTGCTAGTGCTGTTGGGGAGGATTTAAACTAATGTGGCAGGGGGTTGGGAACCTGAGCAGGGAGACAGAGGAAAGCATGTCAGGAAGGGACAGAAGGTATGGAGTAAAAGGTAAAGTGTTAAATAAGGAAAAAGCAGGAAGTAAGTGTCGCAAAACACATTTGAAAGTTCTTTATCTGAATGCACGTAGCATTTGTAACAAAATTGACGAGTTAACAGCACAAATAACTATGTATGGGTATGATCTTGTGGCCATTACAGAAACATGGCTGCAGGGTGACAATGTCTGGGAATTAAATATGCCAGGGTATTTAACAATCAGGAAGGACAGGCAGGAAGGAAGGGGAGGGGAGGGGGGTGGCTATGTTAATAAAGGAAGGAATCACTGTAATACAGAGAAATTATATTGGGTCAAAAGATCAGGATAATGAAACAGTTTGGGTAGAGATAAGGAATAATAAGGGGAAAAAAACACTGGTGGGCGTAATATATAGGCCTCCTAATAGTTGCAACTCTGTTGGAAGAAGTATTAATCAGGAAATAGTTGGGGCATGTAATTAGGGAACAGCTATAATTATGGGGGATTTTAACTATCATATTAACTGGACAAATCAAATTGGGCAGGGCAGCCTTGAGGAAGAGTTTATTGAGTGTCTTAGGGATGGATTTCTTGAGCAGTATGTAACTGATCCTACAAGGGGGCAAGCAACCTTGGACCTGGTACTGTGTAATGAGTCAGGATTAATTAATAATGTCCTAGTTAAGGATCCCCTTGGAATGAGTGACCATAACATGGTTGAATTCCATATCCAATTAGAGAGTGAGAAGGTTGGTTCTCAAACAAGCATACTGAGCTTGAATAAAGGAGACTATGATGGCATGAGAGCAGAATTGATTAAAGTGGACTGGGAAAATAGATTAAAGTGTAAGACGGTACATGAGCAGTGGTGTTCATTCAAGGAGTTATTTTACAACTTTCAAAATAAATATATTCCACTGAGGAAAAAAGGGTGTAAAAGAAATGACAGCCATCCATGGCTAAGTAAAGAAATTAAAGAAAGTATCCAACTAAAAACAAGGACTTATAAGGTAGCCAAAGTTAGTGGGAGGATAGAAGATTGGGAAGTCTTCAAAAGACAACAAAAAGTAACTAAAGGATTGATTAAGAAAGGGAAAATAGACCATGAAAATAAATTAGCAAAAATATAAAAACAGATAGCAAGAGTTTCTATAGTTATATAAAAAGAAAAAGGGTGGTTAAGGCAAACGTAGGTCCCTTAGAGGATGAGACCGGGAAATTAATGGTGGGAAACATGGAGATGGCAAAAATGCTGAACAAATATTTTGTTTCAGTCTTTACGGTAGAGGACACTAAGAATATCCCAACACTGGACAAACAGGGGGCTCTAGTGGGGGAGGAGCTAAATACAATTAAAATCACTAAGGAATTGGTACTCAGTAAAATAATGGGACTCAAGGTGGATAAATCCCCTGGACCTGATGGCTTACATCCTAGGGTCTTGAGGGAAGTGGCAGTAGGAATTGTGGATGCTTTGGTAATAATTTTCCAAAACTCCCTGAACTCAGCAAAGGTCCCGGCAGATTGGAAAACTGCTAATGTAACACCCTTATTTAAAAAGGGTTGTAGGCAGAAGGCTGGAAATTATAGACCAGTTAGCCTAACATCTGTGGTGGGTAAAATTTTGGAGTCTATTATTAAGGAGACAGTAAAGGAACATTTAGATAAACATAATTTAATAGGACAAAGTCAGCATGGCTTTATGAAGGGGAAGTCATGTCTGACAAATTTGCTCGAGTTCTTTGAGGACATAACGTACAGGGTGGATAAAGGGGAACCAGTAGATGTAGTGTATTTAGACTTCCAGAAGGCATTCGACAAGGTGCCACATAAAAGATTATTACTCAAGATAAAAAATCACTGGATTGGGGGTAATATTCTGGCATGGGTGGAGGATTGGTTATCTAACAGGAAGCAGAGAGTTGGGATAAATGGTTCATTCTCGGACTGGCAACCAGTAGCCAGTGGTGTTCCGCAGGGGTCGGTGCTGGGTCCCCAACTCTTTACAATCTATATTAACGATTTGGAGGAGGGGACCGAGTGTAACATATCAAAGTTTGCAGATGATACAAAGGTGGGAGGGATAGTAGAGAGTGAGGAAAACATAAAAAACCTACAAGGGGATATAGACAGGCTGGGTGAGTGGGCAGAGATTTGGCAGATGCAGTACAATATTGGAAAATGTGAGGTTATGCACTTTGGCAGGAAAAATCAGAGAGCAAGTTATTATCTTAATGGCGAGAAACTGGAAAGTACTGCAGTACAAAGGGATCTGGGGGTCTTGGTGCAAGAAAATCAAAAAGTTAGTATGCAGGTGCAGCAGGTGATCAAGAAAGCCAATGGAATGTTGGCTTTTATTGCTCGGGGGATAGAATATAAAAACAGGGAGGTATTGCTGCAGTTGTATATGGTATTGGTGAGACCGCACCTGGAGTACTGCATACAGTTTTGGTGTCCATACTTAAGAAAAAACATACTTGCTCTCGAGGCAGTACAAAGAAGGTTCACTCGGTTAATTCCGGGGATGAGGGGGTGGACATACGAGGAGCGGTTGAGTAGATTGGGACTCTACTCATTGGAGTTCAGAAGAATGAGAGGCGATCTTATTGAAACATATAAGATTGTGAAGGGGCTTGATCGGGTGGACGCGGTGAGGATGTTCCCAATGATGGGTGAAACTAGAACTAGGGGACATAATCTTAGACTAAGGGGCTCCTCTTTCAAAACTGAGATGAGGAGAAACTTTTTCACTCAGAGGCTAGTGGGTCTGTGGAATTTGCTACCCCAGGAAGCTGTGGAAGCTACTTCATTAAATAAATTTAAAACAGAAATAGACCGTTTCCTAGAAGTAAAGGAAATCAGGGGTTACGGGGAGCGGGCTGGAAATTGGACATGAGTTTGAGTTCGGATCGGTCAAGGCCCTGTGGGTGGCGGAGCGGGCCCAGGGGCCGAGTGGCCTGGTCCTGCTCCTACTTCTTGTGTTCTTTAGAGTTGAGGTTGGATCAGATCAGCCATGATCTCATGGAATGGCGGAGCAGGCTCGAGGGGCCGATTGGTCTACTCCTGCTCCTATTTCTTATGTTCTTATGTTCTGATTTCGTGTTGCCCCCCCCCCCCCCCCCCCCACCGACTCCAGATTAACGTGGTTTAATGATGCAATTTTAACTTAATTGGCCAATTGAGTTCCAACATGTGGGAACCCATGGCCAATGAGTTATTCCAGTCTGAAAGTCACCTCCGATGACGTCATCATTGCTGCTGCATTTAAGGTCTGCAACAAGCCTTGCTACCTCTGCAGGCTGCCTAGCTTTTGGACCTCAAATCTAAGCACCTGCAGCAGGAATGGCCAGCCAACAGCCCAGGGCTGATCCCAGATTCCTTGACGTTGCCCTTCAGGCTTTGGTGGATGGAGCAAGAGCCAACAAGGAGGTGCTCTTCCCCTCCTCAGGGAGGAAGAAGCCTCCCCAGCAGACAAAGGCTGTGTGGGTCCAGATCGCCCAGGAGGTCACCTCTTTATCTTTGACATGCAGAACCTGGATGCAGTGCAGGAAGAGGTTTCATGAGCTTCTACGTACTGCTAAAGTGAGTATGACTTTTCCTTCACCCTCAATCTGATCCCCATTGCCTCTCCTCACCAGCACTCACCTTTAGCAACCTCTTCCTCCATATCCCACTTGACCCTGACATCCATGCACCCTTACCCATTCCATCTGCCTCTATGGTCACATTCACCTTACTATTCGACTATGCAGCCCTCACACTCCCTATCACTGTCATGCTTTGAAAACAACTTACAACACACAGGGAGGGCCCTTAGTCTCGCCAGCTCAATCCCTCTTTGTCTCCTTCTAAGCATCTATGCTATGGATTCTCTACACTCACTCCTTCAATCTCACTCAAAATCCACTTGTCTCCCTCATTGCAGGAAAAGAGAGCTCACAATAAAAGGGAAAGAGCCAGGACAGGAGGAGGGTCACCCTCATTAGCCCAGCTCACCCCCTGGGAGGATGCGGTCCTGGAGATCGTGGGCGTCGAGGAGGAAACGCAAGTGGGGGACGGACAGACGGGTGCAGCAGAGCAAGCTGGTGACTGAATAGTGTTCCATCTCTCTCATTGACATTGCATGAGTCGCTGATAATGAATCTGAAGCTCTAACAGATGGATTTATGATCATCTGCAATATGCAATGTGCATGTAACCTTGGCATCACATCTCTGACTCTTTCCTTTACTCCCCCACAGGACCATCGCAAGCACCCGTCCGCACTAGCCAGGAGGAGCAGCCTGAGCAGACAGACTCCTCAGAGGAAGCTGCAACCTCTGAGGGCGCAGCGTCAGTAGAACTAAGCGCACCCAGCACCAGCGCAGACACTCACACCTTGGTGGGACCCTCGGGACATAGAGTAGTGTTGTCACCTGGTGTATCACAGCTCACAAGTGAGCATCAGCAGATGGTGGAGACAGGGACAGCAGTGGAGAGTCCTAGTCGGAGGGCGCAGGCCTCTCCTAGCTCGGCTCAGCTGCATGTTGACCCTCTGCCTCTGGGGCCATCCATAAGATCAGCGGTGCTGGGACTCCAGGAACAGATGCAGGAGTCTCTGACAGGTTTTGTCTCCAGGGTCGCTGTGAGTGTGGAGCGAATGGAGGAGTCCATAGCGAACATGAGCAGAGCCTTTGTGGAGTCATTGGCGCATGAACGCATCACCATGGAAAGGATGGCAACCTCCATGGAGGTGATAAGTCGCCATAGTGCAGAAAACATGGTCATTGTTCTGAATAGAATGACATCTCTGGAGGAGCGATAGTCATCTATTGAACAGAGAAACCAAACCTTCATGGAAGTCCTTCTGAGTAGGACTTCCAGTGCAGATACGGGTCCCCATGGCCCCCCTGATGTGCAGCAAGGTGCTCTCAAGTCACTTGCAAGCGCTGAGGTGGACCTGACCCTTGAGAGGGATGTTGGTGGCACACAACAAGGAGGTGGGGGCTCCTCTCCAAGTGCTCACACTTCCATGCCACTGACAGGTCCTCGGTCAGAGCCCCACCAGAGTCCGCACCCAAGTGAGATCGGCGTCTCAACCCCTGCCCAGCCGCAGGAGCAACAGACTGTTGCCGAGCCCTCTCAGGTTCGCAACCCCAGAGGACGCCCGCCAAAGGAGTCGAGACAGGAGCAGCAATAAAGTGAGCAGGGGGCCTCCACTTCTGCTGAAGCCACAGGGGAAGCACCACGTAGGAGCACGCGTAAGAGAAAGAAACTGCACAAATAGTCACAAGGGTAGTCACTTGGGTGAATTTTGATGTGTATTGTTAAAAAGCCATCAGGTCTAAAGTTTAATTAAAAACTCTGATGGCTACAGCTGCAGTTGTGGCATCTGTCATTTCGCTAATGGGACTTCCACAATGAGGCCTTAGGATAACTTGCAATTGTCAGTATGGTGGTCACATTGTTAGGGATCTGCTGGGTCTGGGCCATTGTCGTAGCTCTGGTAAGAAGCTGCGAGGCAAAAGTGCTTTCTTGTCTAGGCTAAGCAAATCTGGCCAAGATGAGTGCGTTCCTTGCATTCCGGGCAGCTATAGTCTCGCGTAATGCTGCCGCTGGTTGAGGGGCCTCTGCAAGTTGTTCGTTCTCTCTCTCCTCCTCCTCCTCATCTGAGGAGGCTATGTGAGGAGCCACTTGGTCCTCCGGCATCTGTAAGCCACGACGCTGTGCCATGTTGTGAAGTGCACAGCAAACCACAACCATTCTGGAGACCCTGGCTGCTGAGTATTGCAGGGCTCCACCTGATCTATCCAGGCATCTGAAGCACATCTTCAGCATACTGATGGTTTGCTCGATTATGGATCTGGTGGAAATGTGGCTGGAGTTGTAGCTCTCCTCAGCTGCGTTGGATGGGCTCCTCAACGGCGTCATTAGCCACGTCCTCAGGGGATAGCCCTTGTCTCCAAGTAGCCATCCGTGAAGTTGGTCTGGCGGACTGAATAGCGGAGGCACACTAGACTGGCGCAGTATAAAGGAGTCATGGCAACTGCCAGGGTACTTGGCACAAGGTTTTGTGACAGCAATGGAGCATTGCAACTTCTGCTGTTACACGGGGCGATTTTCACACTTTGCTAAATATTTTCTGTGGCAGATATGAACGGCATCATGCAGAGGTCATCACGTCCTTGCATACCTCTTTGCAAACCTGGTAAGGTTTCATACGAGTAATTTTTTTTTAACCCGAGAGCCATACCCATTTACTTTTGGACTCTACAACACCATGTTAAGGACTGCTAACATTCTCGAGGCTATTTACACAGCAATTGCTCGCAAGGCGCAAGACCTCCGCCTGCCAACGAAGTGAATTGCTGACCTCACCAGTATTTATGGGGTCAGCTCAATGACATACTGTATGGTGAGCCACTGCCGCAACTCCCGTGCGAAATGCGAGTAAAGTGCGGGGGGCAGGAGGGAGGTCTTAAAAGCTTGCAGCATCTTAGTGGCGGCAGTTTTCTGGAGGGCTTGCAGGAAAATGGATAATTTCTCTCCAGCTGTTCGTAGACTCTAACAGCACAGAAAGAGGCCATTCAGCCCATCATGCCTGTGCCGGCTCTTTGAAAGAGCTCTCCAATTAGTCCCACTCCCCTGCTCTTTCCCCATAGCCCTGCAATTTTTTCTATTGAAGTATATTTCCAGTTCCCTTTTGAAAGTTGTTGAATCTGCTTCCACCGCCCTTTCAGGCAGCGCAATCCAGATCACAACAACTCACTGCCTAAAAAAAGAAATGATCCTCATCTCTGATGCTACATGTAGAGCAGGCAGTGGTGTCAGCCGTGGCTTAGTGGGTAGCCATCTTGCCTCTGAGTTGAAGGTTATGGGTTCAAGCCCCACTGCAGGGACTTGAGGATGTAATCAAGGCTGACACTCCAGCGCAGTGCTGAGGGAGCGCCGCACTGTCGGAGGTGCTGTCTTTCAGATGAGACGTTAAACCGGAGGCCCCGTCCGCCCTTACAGGTGAATGTAAAAGATCCCAGGACACTATTTGAAGAAGAGCAGGGGCGTTTTCCCCGGTGTCCTGGCCAATATTTATCCCTTAAACAACATCACTAAAAAAAAACTGATCAGCTGGTCATTTATCTCATTTGTTTGTGGGGGCTTGCTGTGCGTAAATTGGCTCCCTCATTTCCTACATTACCACAGTGACTGCACTTCATTGGCTGCAAAGTGCTTTGGTACATCCTGAGATTGTGAATGGTGCTCTATAAATGCAAGTCTTTCTTTCCTTTTGGCTGTGGGAGATGACAACGTTGGTGGGCTGATGGCTGCCAGCGTCAGTTGAGCAGGTGGAAAACAGTACAAAGTTGTACAAGCTGTAGGCAGCTTTAACTATCTCACTTCACCAGGCTCAGCCAATTCTAACAAGCCACTACACTTGATTTATCTGGTATTAGTTAAACGGAGCACAAGGGGGATGAAAATAATGGTAATTCCAAATTCTGGTGTCATCCTGCCAGCTGCATAACATTGGAACATAGGAATAGGAGGAGGCCATTCAGCTCCTCGAGCCTATTCCACCATTCAATGAGATCATTACTGATCTGTATCTTAGCTCCATCCACCTGCCTTGGCTCCGTAATCCCTTAATACCCTCAGCCATCAAAAATCTATCGCTCTCAGACTTTAAATTATTAATTCAGCCAGCATCTACTGCGTTTTCTGGGAGAGTGTTCCACACTTCTGCCACCCTTTGCGTGAAGACGTGTTTCCTAACGTCTCCCCTGAATGGCCTGGCTCTGATTTTAAGGTTATCTCCACTTGTCCTAGACTCCCCCACCAGCGGAAAAGGTTTCTCTTTATCTACCCTATCAATTCTTTTCAAAATCCTAAAAACCTCAGTCAGTCCGCCCGTAACCTATATTCCAGGGAAAACGAGCTTAGTTTATGTTATCGCTCCTCGTAATTTAACCCTTGGAACCCTTGTAACATTCTGGTGAATCTGCGCTGCTCTCCTTCCAAGGCCAATATATCCTTTCTAAGGTGCGGTGCCCAGAACTGTACACAGTATTCCGTAAAGTATGTCGGTGGAAACATGTCCTGCCCTAATTTGCGCCTTAGTAATGAGTACCCATCCACCATTATTTCCTAATTCCACTGAAAACCCTCAGGAGTTTTGGAGCCAAGATTCTTACCGGTTGTTCAGCTTTCTGAAGTACAAAACTTCAAAACCATGTTCACAAAATTCATTCTGTATATCCCAGGTCCATTTCTCAGAAGCTGTTTTGTGTACGCGGTGAGGAAGAGGTGCCAGGAAGTTGTGTTCATCAATGCTAGAGCATAGAATATTTTGTACCTTGTTGGCATCAAGCAGCTCATGTCTGGTACAGTATCATCGATGCAATGCTGAGCTGACCTCCCACAAGATCAACTCGGGTACATAATCCAGCAGCATTATTGGCAACAACAACAACGTAGTAAAACGTCCCAAGGCAGCCAATACAAGTTTAGACATGCCTACCACAGGGTGTTGACTTGTTGATTTGGGGATGTAACAAAACTAGGCATTTAGAATGTAGATGTTTTAGAGCATGAGTGTCAAACCCAATTTACACCGTGGGCTTGATCCGACATCTTGGCACTGTGAGCGGGCCACATTCACCAAAAGTTATTTTGCCACACTGCGGTAAGAAATTGGTTTGCGTTTTGCCTGTTTTTTGGGTGTGAAACGGGCACATTGTAAACCAATTTCTGGGCACGAGGTCTTGCACCTAATCTGCGCTGGCGACCTGCCCGCTGCCATGTTGGTGCTCACTGCTTTTAAGCATCCGCAGTGGCGGCAGCGAGAAAGACTGATACATGTGGCCAGAGGGAGGAGCAGGGCCATCAGGGCTATCAACAGGAGGCCTTACCCTCCGAGGTTATTCTGAGAGCAGTTCTCCTATATGAATTTCACTGAGGACCAGTGTGTTAGAAGGCTCCGCTTCACCAAGGAGGTGGTCACAGAACTCTGCCACCTCCTGCAACCAGACCTCTAGCCTCAGATCAGGGCAACCACGGCTCTCTCTGGCAGTGAAGGTCACCGTCTTCCACAATTTCTTCACCAGCGGATCCTTCCAGTCTGCAACAGGAGATATAGCTAACACCTCGCAGTTCGCCATCCATCGCTGCATCTGGGAGGTCACAGAGGCTCTCTACAGAAGGAGAAGGGACTACATTTCCTTACCCATCACCAGAGAGAAGCAGGACGAGCGTGCATGTGGCTTTGCCAGGATAGCGGGATTCCCCATGGTGCAGGGTGCCATTGACTGCACCCACATGACACTGGGCACTGCATAATAATCCTGAGATCTTCCGTAACCGCAAAGGCTACTACTCACTTAATGTGCAGTTGGTGTGCGATCACAGACAGCGAATCCTCAATGTCAATGCCCGCTATCCTGGCAGCAGCCACGATACCTTCAGCCTGCGCCAGACACTCTTCCAGTCACCACGTCAAGCTCGCGGCTGGCTGGTCGGAGACAAGGGCTATCCGCTCTCCACCTGGCTCATGACTCCCCTCCGCAACCCCAACACTCCTGCCCAGCACTCATATAATGAGAGCCATGCCACCACCAGGAACAGGAGCAGACCATCGGGGTACTCAAGCAATGGTTCCACTGCCTTGACTGCTCGGGAGGAGCCCTCCAGTACTCACCGGAGCGGGTGTCCCGTTTTGTGGTGGTCTGCTGCATGCTCCACAACTTGGCCATCAAAAGGGCCCAGCCCTTGCCACCAGGGATTGCAGGACCACCTCAGGAGGAGGAGGACGAGAAGGAGGAAGAGGAAGACGAGGAGGAGGAGAAGGAGGAACAGGAGCGAGGGAGGAGGCAGCCACTCAGTTGGCCTTCTGGAAGGGCGGTCTGTGACTGCCTCATCAGACTGCGGTTCGAATGAATTAAACCGCAGATCCCCGTTGCTCACCACATCCCATCCCTGTTGCAGGTCATATCACAGCGCAAAGCTGAAATGAGAGACACCACAAAATAATCCAAACTGATTTAATAAATTTATCAATAATCAGTGAACACATATCTACAATAAAAATATTAACTATTCACCCTTGTGCAATCCCTTAGTGCCTCTTGTTACTGTGCCTTTGCCTACTCTAGTGCTCCTACGAAGTGTTGGCCCAGTGGCTGCAGCAGGGCTGGTGGAAGGCTGCTGAGTGTCTGTGCGGGAGACGTTAGATGACCTTGCAGGACGCCCTCAACCAGCTGTAGGCCTGGAAGGCCCGGCTATAGACTGCACCACCTCAGCATGGGCAGCAGCAATCTGGGCTGGCTGGATGACAGGCAGCAACAAGGGCAATGGGGGAGTGGGAGCAGGACTGCTGTCATCCTGAGAGAGGACAGTAGGTTCCTGCTGCCACTCCCCCGGGGCAGCACCTCAGCTGTTGGAGCACAGATCGCTGGCCTGCTGAGACATCGTGAAAACCCCGGTCGACGGTGGTAGACCCAGCCATGATGGCAGCAGTCAGAGCTTGTGTGGCATCAATCTGAGACTGCATGAGAGCAGTCTGAGATTGGATGCCACCAAGCATAGACTGCATTACAGCACTAAGACATTGCATGGCTTCTGCCTGTGCTGCAATGGAAGCTGCCAGATTGCCCATCACAGGCGGCATCAGGTCTGGGTCACCATGGTCTCTCTGGGAGTCCACCATCCTTTGCAGACTGGAAATGATGGGCTCCATGGTGTGCACAGAGCCTTGTGCAATGTTGGAGGCGGACTTCTCCACGCTCCTTATCATTGCTGAGAGGGTCTCAGGCACAGTTGCCATTGCACCTATCATCTCCGTGTGCATGGCCATCACCCTTCTTGTGAACGCCTCCCCATCAAGGTCCTCATCTGAGTCCTGTGCAGCAGATCTCGCCCTCTGGGGAGCTAGCTCCTGAGCTTCCCTTTCCCCCTGGCCTTGCTGCAGCCCACTTGTCCCCAGTGCAGACCCCTCTACTAAACTTGGCTCTAAAGATCATGTAGTGCCAGTATCTGAGGTGGTGCCTGCGGGTGAGAGATGCAGTGATGCAGTGCTTTGCTCCTCCTCCTCTTCTTCTTCCTCACTCTCAGTGGGGGGCTCGGGGACAGGCTGGTCATCTGGTTGCTGGTTATCTGAAAGTATAAAGGCACAACACTCGCGTTAAAGTGAGGGCAGGGGGGCAGGAATGGAGCAAGGAATGCAGACATTCTCAGGAGGTGGAAAGCGAGAAAGGTTTGTGGTGTGAGGGGGAAGTGGGATGAGAGAAGGAGAGGGGCTGAAGATACTGTTTTTGCCTCCAACGGGCTTGACTTTGCCGACGGCCATGGCGTCCACCACCTGCTGCCCAATGAGTCGCAGCACTCGATCCTCAAGGTCTGAGAGCTGCTGGAGCTGTGCATCACCCCCACCTGTTCTCTGCTGCTCCCTCCTATTGTGGGCCATCTTGGCCTGCAAGAGAAACAAATGTGTTTGAGCCAGAGTCCATCTATGTGTTTGGGAGATATGCCTGCCGTTGTTGAAGGAACCAGTGTGAAGGATCATTGCTGAATGCATTGCACCTGAAATTCATTAATGCTCTGCTGGTAGTGCTCCTGTAGTGCACCACTGCGGTCATTAGTGCTGGATTTAGCACCCCACTTCCTTCCTGGGGTGCTAACACCCAATTTAGCAGAAGTTCAGAATCCTTAGCGCTTGGTGCTAAATTTTAAAAATTTCGCACCCCAAACGGGGCAATAACCAATTTTACCCCCTTGAATTAGGACTCCAATCATTTCTTTGAGCAGTGAGCACAAATTTTGCTTGCAGTCTAACGCATTAGCGCCTGGTGCGAATTCTCCAACTTTTCTAATTATACCGCCCATTCCTGGGCTATAATGAATTTCTAGTCCTTGATCTCCAGGATCTAGGTGTTTTGCACCTAGTTTCTATTTCAAGAATAGTAACTCATTGTACTTCCTTTCACTTAGTTTCACGTAAAGGCCGTACAATTCCTCAGAGGATCTATCAGTCTCCCCCCCCGCCTCCCCGGTAACTTCGGTTAAATGGCAGTTGAACTGGTTTCCTGTTGGGAGACTGGGAATATCAGCACCAATAACGTGACATTTCCAGAAACTGGAATCCTTGATTTTCCTCACTTTCAGGAATTTAGATTTAAATTACATTAATTTTTGTTTTTTCGTTCTTCGGGATGTGGGCATCACTGGCATTTATAGCCCATCCCTAATTGCCCTTGAGAAGGTGGTGGCAGTGGTGAGCCGCCTTCTTGAACCACTGCAGTCCGTATGGTGAAGGTACTCCCACAGTGTCTTGCTAGGCCATTTCAGAGGAGCAGTTAAGAGTCAACCACATTGGAATCACATATCAGCCAAACCAGGTAAGGACGGCAGGTTTCCTTCCCTAAAGGACATTAGTGAACCAGTTGGGATTATTACAACAATCTGGTAGTTTCATGGTCACCATTACTGATACTATTTATTTATTTAATTAATTGAATTTAAATTCCCCCAGCTGCCGTGGTGGAGATTTGAACCATCGTTTCACTGGATTATTAGTCCAGGCCTCTGGATTACTAGTCCAGTAACATAACCACTATGCTACCGTACCCCTATGTCATTTTTAATAAGGATTGGATCAGTTTAATAGCTTTGATAGAAAATTTGAGAATTAGGTATCCATATATTGCACACACACACACACACACAGTCCAATGGTTAATTATATAAAAGTAAAGACTTGCATTTATATAGCGTCTTTCATGACCTCAGGACGCCCCAAAGCACTTTACAGACAATGATATACTTTGAAGTGTAGTCGCTGTTATAATGTAGGAAACGCGGCAGCCAATTTACGCACAGCAAGCTCCCGCAAACAGCAATGTGATAATGACCAGTTAATGTATTTTTTTTGTGTTGTTGGTTGAGGGGTAAATATTGGCCAGGATATACAAGGCAAGCTCTTTCTTACAGGAAGTCCCGGAACTCCTGAGGAAACGGCAACTTTCAGCTATTTACGCTGTTACAAGTGTTCCGCTGGTGAGAGACAGGGACAAGGCCCGTGGAATTGTCGGCCCAATGTGTTTAAAACGTAATTGTGCATGAAACAAAACAAGTTGAAAGGCAGTACAGTTGTTAATTACTCTTGAAATTGAAGCTGAAACTGCCTGTGACAAACAATAAGTATTTCCTGAAAATCACGTGGTGAATCTAAGAACACATGCTTTTTATAACACTACGTACAGTAAGTTTGTAAGAAACAAAAGATTTCAGAATGGCCACAAGGTATTTCAAATGCAACTTTGTGAAATAAGTGATAGATAAACCCCGTTAGTTTCTGGAAGTTTATTACTGCAGTAGTCAGTGTAAAGGGACATTTACATTTCACACCTATTTAGTTTGATCACTGGAGGGAGCTATCTACATACTGCCTCCCTACGTTTAAATTGCTAAAAGTGTTTCCCTCATCCTGTTGGCAGAATCGTAGTTTTGTCTTGTCTCGGTTGAATCAGCATATGTGTCTAGCTGTACTTCGCCAACTTTGGCCAGGACACCGGGAATAACACCCCTGCTCTTCTTTGAAATAGTGCCTGGGGATCTTTTACATCCATATGAGAGAGCAGACGGGGCCTCGGTTTAACGTCTCATCTGAACGACGGCACCTCCAACAATGCGGCGCTCCCTCAGTACTGCCACTCCGACAGTGCGGCGCTCCCTCAGTACTGCCCCTCCGACAGTGCGGCGCTCCCTCAGTACTGCCCCTCCGACAGTGCGGCGCTCCCTCAGTACTGCCCCTCCGACAGTGCGGCACTCCCTCAGTACTGGCCCTCCGACAGTGCAGCGCTCCCTCAGTACTGGCCCTCCGACAGTGCGGCGCTCCCTCAGTACTGGCCCTCCGACAGTGCGGCGCTCCCTCAGTACTGCCCCTCCGACAGTGCGGCGCTCCCTCAGTACTGCCCCTCCGACAGTGCGGCGCTCCCTCAGTACTGCCCCTCCGACAGTGCGGCGCTCCCTCAGTACTGGCCCTCCGACAGTGCGGCGCTCCCTCAGTACTGCCCCTCCGAAAGTGCGGCGCTCCCTCAGTACTGCCCCTCCGACAGTGTGGTGCTCCCTCAGTACTGCCCCTCCGACAGTGCGGCGCTTCCTCAGTATTGCCCCTCCGACAGTGCGGCGCTCCCTCAGTACTGCCCCTCCAATAGTGCAGCACTCCCTCAGTACTGCCCCTCCGACAGTGCAGCGCTCCCTCAGTACTGCCCCTCCGACAATGCAGTGCTCCCTCAGTACTGCCCCTCCGACAATGCAGTGCTCCCTCAGTACTGCCCCTCCGACAGTGCAGCGCTCCCTTAGTACTGGCCCTCCGACAATGCAGTGCTCCCTCAGTACTGCCCCTCCGACAATGCAGTGCTCCCTCAGTACTGCCCCTCCGACAGTGCAGCGCTCCCTCAGTACTGCCCCTCCGACAATGCGGTGCTCCCTCAGTACTGCCCCTCCAACAGTGCAGCACTCCCTCAGTACTGCACTGGAGAGTCAGCCCAGATTTATGTGCTCAAATCTCGGGAGTGGGACTTAAACCCACAACCTTCTAACTCAGAGGCGAGAGTGCTACCAACTGAGCCATGGCTGACCGACTGGAGAAACTGGGGCTCTTCATTAGAGCGGTGGCATAGTGGTTAGCACTGGTGCCTCACAGCGCCAGAGACCCGGGTTCGAATCTGACCTCGGGTGACTGTCTGTGTGGAGTTTGCACATTCTCCCCGTGTCTGCGTGGGTTTCCTCCGGGTGCTCCGGTTTCCTCCCACAGTCCAAAAATGTGTGGGTTAGGTTGATTTGGCTATGATAAATTGACCCTTAGTGTTAGGGGGGGATTAAATATGTGGGGTTATGGGGATAGGAAGGGATATGTTAGGGGGAATTAAATATGTGGGGCTATGGGGGTAGGGTGGGATATGTGTACTGTGGGGATTAAAGCAGGGACAGGGTACTGGATTTGGATGATCAGCCATGATCGTATTGAATGGCGGAGCAGGCTCGACGGGCCGAATGGCCTACTCCTGCTCCTAGATTCTATGTTTCTATGTTTCTAAGACAGAAGTTTAAGAGATCGAAAAGAGGTGTTTAAAATTGGGAGAGGTTGAGAGAACTATTTCTAGTGGTTAGTGAGTCAGTAACTGGAAGGTATCAATTTATTATCACCGAGAGAATGAAGGGAGAGGTTAGATTTGTTTTGTGTAGAGGGTTGTTAGCACATAAAATCAGACAGCACAGAAAGAGGCCATTCGGCCCATCATGTCTTTACAGGAGCTATCCAAGTAAAAACAAAAGAACATAAGAATTAGGAGCAGGAGTAGGCCATTCGGCCCCTCGAGCCTGCTCCGCCATTCAATGAGATCATGCCTGATCTTCTACCTCAACTCCACTTTCCTGCCCGATCCCCATATCCCTTGATTCCCCTAGAGTCCAAAAATCTGTCTCAGCCTTGAATATACTCAACAACTCAGTATCCACAGCCCTCTGGGGCAGAGAATTCTAAAAATTCACAACCCTCTGAGTGAAGAAATTCCTCCTCATCTCAGTCTTAAATAGCCAGCCCCTTTTCCTGAGACTATGCCCCCAGTTCTAGACTCTCCAGCCATGAGAAACAACCTCTCAGCATGTACCCTGTCAATCCCCCTCAGAAACAGTTCCCTGTTTACTCTCTCCCTCCTTTTTTGAATAGCAGGGTTATATTTGCTACCTTCCAATCCCTCGGACCATTCTCGAATCCAGGGAATTTTGGAAGATCACAACCAATGCATCCACTATCTCTGCAGCCACCTCTTTTAGAACCCTAGAATGCAGGCCATCAGGTCCAGGGGATTTTAGTCCCGTTAGTTTCTAAAGTACTTTTTCTCTACTGATATTAATTACTTTAAGTTCCTCACTCTTATTAGCCCCGTGGTTCCCCACTATTTTTGGTATGCTTTGTTTGTCTTCTACTGTGAAGACAGATATAAAATATTTGTTTAAAGTCTGTGCCATTTTTTTATTCCCTATTATAATTTCACCTGTCTGAGCCTCTAAGGGACCAACGCTTACTTTTGCTACTCTCTCCCTTTTTATATACTTGTAGAAGCTCTTACAGTCTATTTTTATATTTCTTGCTAGTTTAGTAGACCCACTCCCCTAATCTTTCCCCAAAGCCCTGCAAATTTGAAGGGAGAGGTTAGATTTCTTTTGTGCAGAGGGTTGTTAGCATATAGAATCAGACAGCACAGAAGGAAGTCATTCGGCCCATCATGTCTGTGCCGGCTCTTTGAAAGAGCTATCCAATTAGTCCCATTCCCCTGCATGTTCATAATAGCCCTGCAAATATTTCCTTTTCAAGTATTTATCCAATTCCCCTTTGAAAGTTACTATTCAATCTGCTTCCACCACTCTTTCAAGCAGTGCATTCCAGATCATAACAACTCGCTGCATAAAAAAAATGCTCCTCATTGCCCTGCTCTCACCCCAAACTGGAAAATTGTATCAACTTTGCTTAAAATTTCCACCCCACCCTCACCTTCATATGGTCTATCTCCAACTCTTCCCTTCCCTTCCTCGACTTCTCGATCTCCATTTCTGGGGCTAGGCTGTCGACCAATGTCTATTATAATCGCACTAACTCCCACAGCTACCTTGATTACACTTCCTCCCTCCCCGCTTCCTGTAAGAGCTCTATTCCATTCAATACCTTCCATTCTAGTGCTTCCACTATGTTTTCCTTTTTACTCAACTGAGGATTCCCCTCCACCATAGTTGACAGGGTCCTCGACTGTGTTCGTCCCATTTACTGCGCTTCTGCCCTCACCCCTTCCTCTCCCTTCCAGCACCACAGTAGGTTTCCCCTTGTCCTCACGTTCCACCCCACCAGCCTCCACATTCAAGGGATCACCCTCCGCCATTTCTGCCACCTCCAGCATGAAGCCACCATCAAACACATCTCCCCCCGCCCCTTCCAGCATTCCGAAGGGACTGTTCCCTCCACGACACCCTGGTCCACTCCTTATCACCTCCAACAACCGCTCCCCTTCCCACGGCAAGCGCAGGAGCTGCAACACCTGCCCTTTCACCTCCTCCCTTCCTACCTTCCAGAGCCCAAACACTCCTTCCAGGTGAAACAGCGACTTACTTGTACTTTTTGCAATTTAATATAGTGTATTTGCTGCTCATGATGCGGTCTCCTCTACACTGGGGAGACCAAATGCAGATTGGGTGATCGCTTTGCTGAACACCTCTACTCAGTCCGCAAGTGTGACCCTGAGCTTCCGGTCGCCTGTCACTTTAATTCTCAGTCCCACTCCCACACTGACTTCTCTGTCTTTGGCCTCTTACATTGTTTCAATGAAGGTCGAGGAACAGCACCTCATCTTTCCTTTAGGCACTTTACAATCTTCCGGACTCAACATCAAGTTCAACAATTTCAGATCATAACCTTTGCTCCCGTTTATTCGGACAGCAGGCGCTGGTAAAGATGCCGCTGTTCATTTAATCTCTCCTGCCTTCCACCCTATCACCGACCTTCCCTTTTGATCTTTCCTCCCCTCTCCCTTTGTTAAAATGCCGGATGAGGCATAGGATGAAATGGAATGGCGGACTGGGACAGCTTTGAGATAGAGTGAGTCGGTGCTGCTGAATACCTTTTGTCATTTAATCTCTTCTGCTTTCCACCCTATCACAGACCTTCCATTTTGTTCTTTCCTCCCCTCCTCCACCCCTTTCCCTGCCTCTATCTTTAATTTTTTCCCGTTCTGACGAAAGGTTATTGACCTGAAACATTAACTCTGTTTCTCTCTCCACAGATGCTGCCTCACCTGCTGAGTATTTCCAGCATTTTTTCTTTTTATTTCAGATTTCCAGCATCCGCAGTATTTTGCTTTTGTATATGTGATAATGACCAGATCATCTGTTTTTTGTTATGTTGATTGTGGAATAAATATTGGCCAGGACATCGGGGATAACTCTAATACAAAAAGAAAATACTGCAGATGCTGGAAATCTGAAATAAAAACAGAAAATGCTGGAGGTATGTCCTGTCAATGAGGTTAAATCCAACCCGGCCCATCAGCCTACTCCCAATCATCAGCAAATGATGGAAGGAGTCGTTAAAAGTGCTCTCTAGTGGCACGTATTCATCAATAGGCTGCTCACCGATGCTCAGTTTGGGTTCTGCCAGGACCACTTGGCTTCAGGCCTCATTTACAGCTTTGGTCCAAATGTGGACATTAGCTGAATTAGAGGTGAGGTGAGAGTGACTCCCCTTAACATCAAGGCAGCATTCGACCGATTGCTACTAAAACTGAAGTTATTGGGAATTAGGGGAACGCTCTCCAGTGGCTGGAGTCATACTTGGCACAAAACAAGATGATTGTGGTTGTTGGAGGCCGATCATCTCAGCCCCAGGACATAATTGCAGGAGTTCCTCCAAGCAGCGTCCTAGGCCCAGCTATCCTCAGCTGCTTCACCAATGACTTTCCCTCCATCATAAGGTCAGAAGTGGGGCTGTTTGCTGATGATTACACAGTGTTCAGCTCCATTTTCAATTCCTCAGATAATGAAGCAGTCCATGCCCACATACAGCAAGACGTGGAAAACATCCAGGCTTGGGCTGATAAGTGCAAGTAACATTCGCGTCATACAAGTACCAGGCAATGATCATTTCCAACAAGAGAGTATAACCACCGCCCCTTGACATTTAATGGCATTACCGTCATCCACCATCAACATACTGGGGGTCACCATTAACCAGAAACTCAACTGTACCAGGCACATAAATGCTGTGGCCACTGGAGCAGGCTTTGTAATCTACGGTGACTGGCTCGCCTCCTGACTCGCCAAAGCCTCTCTACAACCTACCCAAGGCACAAGTCAGGAGTGTGATGGAATACTCACCCCTTGCCTGGATGGGTGCCACTGCTTCAACACTCAAGAAGCTCAACACCACCAGCAGTCTGCTTGATCAGCAGACCATCCACTAGCTTAAGAGTTGGGCAGCACCTCCCAAACCCACGATCTCCACCACCTAGAATGGCAAGAACGGCAGGCACATGGAAACACCATCACCTCCGAATTTCTCTCCAAGTTACACACCATCCTGAATTGGACATATATCTCCGTTCCTTCATCGTCGCTGGGTCAAAATCCTGGAACTCCCTACCGAACAGCACCTTCAGCACACGGACTGCAGAGATTCAAGAAGAAGGCCTACCACCACCTTCTCGAGAACAACTAGGGATTGGCAATAAACGCCGGCCTTGTCAGCGTCGCCCACATCCCAAGGATGATAGTCAACCTGTAACTTTGCTATTCTGTCATCAGCAGGAATGCAAACCAACACTGAAGTAAAATTTGACTTTTACTGCGCAGAGACATCAAGGGCTGAACAGGACACAAGATGATGCATTGCAAATTTTATTTCACTACTTCAATACATTCCAGGATAACCATCAAAAGAATTGCTTTCAGAATTACAACACATTGATTTGGCTCAGCTTTCTACAACCTATCTTAATTTGATCATTACCCTGGCACAGCCTTAGCGGGGTTCCCTTTAAAATAACGTAACTACAATGTACAGGAGCACAATCTTTGTTGAGTTCACTTTTTACATATTGAAACTCTGAGGTTCCACTTCGCAAGTTGTGTGAGATTTGTTGCCGTACATTATCTGGAGAATAAAGTGGAAAGATAATTCTTTTTTACCGATAATGATGAATACAACATGTCATACAGTGACTCTAAGATCTTTCTACTGGGGCCCTTTACCAAAAAGAAAATCATTTAAAAAAAACTTTCTTGGTTAAACATTTCTATTTTCACATTTTATATAATGCCTTAATCTTCTGGCAACATGTTGTTTGTAAATGATTCCATGCTTTATATCTGAGGAAGGATATACTTGCCTTAGAGGCGGTGCAACAAAGGTTCACTAGATTGATTCCTGGGATGACAGGGTTGTCCTGGATTGGGTCTGCACTCTCTGGAGTTTAGAAGAATGAGAGGTGATCTCATTGAAACATCTAAGATTCTGAAGGGGGATTGACCGGGTAGATGCTGAGAGGTTGTTTCCCCTGGCTGGAGAGTCTAGAACTAGGGGGCACAGTCTCAGGATAAGGGGTCGGCCTTTTAAGACTGAGATGAGGAGGAATTTCTTCACTCAGAGGGTTGTGAATCTTTGCATTTCTCTACCCCAAAGGGCTGTGGATGCTCAGTCGTTGAGTATATTCAAGGCTGAGATCGATAGATTTTTGGACTCTGGGGGATTCGAGGGATATGGGGATAGTGCAGGAAAGTGGAGTTGAGGTTGAAGATCAGCCATGATCTTATTGAATGGCGGAGCAGGCTCGAGGGGCGTATGGCCGACTCATGCTCCTATTTCTTAGGTTCTTATGTTTAGGATAGTTAATAGTTGCATGAAAGAAATAATTTTAAAGCAAATTATAATCACTGAGATAAATGTGGCCAGGTTGTTAACAGCAGTGTACATTGATCCTGAGCTGGGCAATTAATTCTTGTAAGTAGAAGACGAGACAGTTCAGCCCAGTAATATTCTATTTGTCGCTATTCTTTTTGCTTCTTGATTTCATAAAATAGTGGATTAGCCCAAGTCCTAAATGATGATGAGAATCCTCACATGAAGCAGTGCAGTTAACTCTCTCCTGTGACTAAACTACAGTGAATGTTATTAAAAGTGGATGCCTGATTGAAGTGTCCATCTGAAGACCTCACCTCGCACTGTTCTGGTTACTGTATATTTTTGCTCATATATTGTATGTTTTCTGGATCTCTGCTTTTATGTCTTCCTTTCGCAGCAATTTCCAGTCGGCAGGGATATCGGCTTTTTTAGCCACGTATTCCTCAGCAAACTCTTTATTAAACGTACACAGCACGTACTTCCAGTAGGACGCTGCTTGGATGCTGGTGTCTGGTGGAATATCCCAGGAGGCAAAATAATAATTTACACTGCGGTAGTCTTTGTACGGGTGAAATTCATGTTGTGTTGCTGCACACCGGAATGAAACATCAGATGCCACTGAAGAAGTGCACACTGTCGCTACAAGCTTTCCAGTGTAAAGATCGCAAACACGATGTAGACCCTGGGGCCGATGTGTTGCAGCAAAATGCTCTTTGTGGCCAGAACCTCCTCGTTCACAAGGCACTCCGCAGAGTGGGCACATCTTCCCGCAGCCAAGTACTTGGCGGAAGATTTCTTCAACTGGCTGCACTGGAAGACGAGGCAGAATTTCCTCGATGTCACAGACTTTATTAAATCCTGATACGAGATTCTGCTCCACATCATCAAGGGCTGCCGCAACATCAGCTGCAAACTCGCTCGCTTTGGCCGCATTTTGAAAGCATATAATTTCCAAACCCCTCTTGTCAATCACAAAATCATCCTTCGAGAGATCACAAAATTCTGTTAAGAATTCTGACACATTTTGCTTATTGGTAGCCATTGCTTGTTCTATGGCACTTTTTGTCTTTCGTATCAGCGCTTGGATTATTTTTGTGGCAATCCCTACAATTTTACTTTTGTCTGTGTAATTGCTGCTTATTCTTTTTCTGATCCACTGTTTTGCAAACTCCTCATAGTCTGTAATGTAAGCTTTGTAATTTTCCACGCAGTGCTGGTCCAGCAACTCCAGTAAAATCACAGACTGGAGATAGGCTCGGCTACTCAGTTCATGGCTAGTGCAGCTGGCTTTTACATCCTCAACAATCTCCACACCAAGCCTTTTGTCAATGGCATTCTGAAGAGCTGGCTGAAGGCAGTTGTTGCACAGAGCTTGAGCCCGTTTCTGACTTTGATCTTTCTCGTGGTAAAGATCTTTAAAAGTGGAAGAGTAGGCAGGTTTCATTCCTTCCAGATTTGTCAGTGGATTGTTTTCTTTAAAGAAATCTTGGTGCATCTTTTGGAAAACTGGCAAGACGTGGCCACATATGTGCAACTTTAGATCCACCTCAAAGTTAGCATTAGTGTGCAAGTTACGATGTTTTTCATCTTGTAACTTTTCATCAATCATTTTCAGCAACATCTGACAGTAAGTATGATCAAAATCAACTTTTGCTTTAACCATGTCCTGTGCATACTCGTCACAGTTTTTGATTAAACTATTTGCAAATGATTGCACTTCATTGCTACCTTCACTTGTAAAAAGGTTTAAAAATTTCTTCCAAAAACTCCTATCGATATGCTCCTTGGTAACTTCAAAGGGCTCCTTTCCTTTTTCAGACAGTTTCCCAGCTGCATCTAACCTCTGAGATGTGGCACTGCCCCGATGTCGTAGACTGTCTCAGTTGATTTTCAAACTCCTGTTCAATATTCTGTTTTTTGAATCTCAGGCCCTGCAGCGGTTTTACTGTGTCTCCCCACATCTCTTCAAACTGTTCCTCCAGTGCACTGTCATCAAGTTCAGTCTCCCGCTGTTTGCATCTTTGTAAAAGTTCACTGACCTGTTTTTGAATATGTTCCTGATACTCCTTCTGTATGTTAACCAGCTTGTCCATGCCTTTGCATCTCTGAATTGCATTATCGCATCTCCCCTTGCTGTAAATCTCAAGCTCATTTCTCAAACTCTCAGCACTCAAGGTGAAGTCAGTTTTGAATTTCTCCACGAGGTGGATGTTCTCTGTTTTGCTGTTAAAATATTGCTCCAGGTGATTGAGAATCTTTTGTTTTTGAATCTGGAGGATTCTATTTGCTTCTTGAACCAGAGTCTGATGCAAGTCATCAAGCTGATCCATAGGATGATTGTCGATATTATTCTCAGCCTTTTCAACCCAGGAATGCATGTTTTTCCTAAAGTGCCACTCCCAGTACGAGTACTTCAGACTGAGCTGGTTGTAAGCATCTGCAACTAGACTGTTCCTGAAACTGAAAATGAAATTTTCATATTTTACTGCATTCCATAAACTTTTCATCCATTCTGTGAACTGGTGCATTGTAAATGGCTCTTTTCTTTCTCTGCGCTGTTTAAACAGATCAAACAGATATTTCTTCAGCTCGAATATATTTTCACTGTAGCCGGTGTTCACTGGCGCCATGGGAGGAACGCCGTGCCACAGGCCTGGAATGTACCAGTTGTGTTTTTCAGGATCGTATTCCATGACATCTGAAAACTCTGTGAAGACATTGTCTTTCTTCTCCATCTTTGCTGCTGCCCTTGTCATTTCATTCAACTGATCCAGGAGGTGCTTCCTGTCTCTTATGTTCTGATCGTGCGCCGACACTTCACCCACGTTTTGGTGAATGAACTGACAGTTTGGTCGATGTCCAACTTCTTTCATCCTCAGGAACGCGTGCACGACTATCTGCAAGACATCCTTCATTTTGGAAGAGTTTTCCATCGCCATGTTGACCAAGGTAACGTCACTCAATCCAACCACCAGCGTTGCAAGCTCATTGTCGTGCTCATGGCTGTCTTCCAGCTTCGCCAGTTCTGGAGCTTTTAACCCTTCGGTGTCAATTATCATGAGGTACTCACTACCAAACTCCTCTTTCAGGTCGCCTGTAATCTTGATCAACTGCATGAAGGCTCCTCTTGTGCATCTCCCACTGCTCACTGCAAACTGCAAACCAAACATTGTTTTCAAGAGAGTGGACTTTCCGGTGCTCTGTACATCCAGTACGGTTAAAACAAATATTTTAGTATCTGGTCCCAGTTTCTCTGAGATATTTGAAAGCACAGCGCTGACCCACTGTTCAGATATGCTGGAAGCATCGCCATCCAAAAGCTCAAGTGGAAAGCCATCTAACATAAGGTCAGCAGCGACACTGGGAAGGGATATAAACTGGCGATTATTTTCCTGCAGAATACGTTCATAAACTAAAGTTATCTCAGCTTCATACATCTGTCCTATTTCCCGCATGAAATGTTCTAGCCCCAGAGAACTGTCCGATATTCGTTTGTCGAGTTCTGTGAGCTTTCCACTTCCACCAGACGTGTCTTTGTACTGGCGTTTGTAACTCTCTCGCAGCACAGAAAGCTCCTGTCGTGCAGTGGCATCAAGAAAATATTTGATCCATTTCAGGAAAAAGCGTCTTTCTTCATTGGTCGTATTTGCCATTTCAGTGACAAATTCAGAAAGGCTGTCAGTGATATGTTCTAGCTGTTTCTTCCGCAGATTTGTTTTTTCAAGTCTGAGTTCACAGTTATACATTTCGACAGGCTTATCTCCACGCTTTCTCTGACGGCAAAGTTCCTTGTCCAACTTGGACCATTTTTTCCAGAGGTCTCCTTGTAACGGTAACTTTTTCATTTTGTACTCTGCCACATTTTTCATGCCTTTTATCGCAGCGGTAATTTCCTCTGCCACTTTTTTCCCACGTTGGCACCTTAGCTCATCTTCATCGACACATATCTCTAACTCATGAGCTACCGCAGCCATGTCCTCAATGCTCACCAGGTCAGTAACATCTTCCATAGTGTTCCGGATGCTCAACTGGATCTGCTCAACAAACCCTGATGCATTCATGTTTTTATTTTTAATGATCACATGATTCCGTTCCAGTTTCATCAATGGAGCAAGTTTCTGGAGAAAGCTGCTCGTCCTATCCTGCTGGTCAGGCTGTGGATTCAAGATTAGAAAGTATTGTGTTTGTAATTCTGCAATGGACTCCAGGAATTCAAGCTCCTTGGTACCTATCTGATCAACAAATACAAAAACTGCTGAGGATACCTTAGCCAAGAAGTGAACTTGGGAATGTAGGACGCTTGCATCCCCACGGAGATTGGCAATGAGAACAGGTTCTGTGAAGATATCGATATTGCTCTTGCCACAAGGGAGGTACGAGCAGAACTCAACTAAGCCATCTGAAATTTTACGAGGGATGTCACCACATTCCATGCTGTGAGTGACAAAGAAATTGTGATGATGGTGTGGGTTACTTAGCACCTCATTAAGAACCTTTGATTTAGATGTACTGCAATCACCCAATCGAATAAAGGAAATCACATGCATCGGTGTGGTTGCCATAGTTTCCTCTTTAAACCCCTTACTTGCTTCCAGCGATTGGGGTCTCCACTTCTTCACAATGAAACGCATGGCCCACAGCAGTAAGGTGGAGCTGTCCTTACTGTAGTCTGGTAACAAGAGAGGCAAAGCAAACTGACACATAGACATCTTCATCATTATCTCCTGCTGCAGGAAGCTATCTGCGCAAAGGAAAACTGCGGTAATGGCATCCAGAGGATTGCACCCATCAGCAGCATCTTTCCCCTGGATAGAAAAAAGGTCGGAGAAGTTTGTCTTATCAACGGTCTGTGTTCCGTTTTTAGTAGCGTCTGCTGAGCATTTAATGTTTCTGGCCGTCAGGTTGAGAATCATAAGTTTCTTCAGAAAATACTGAGGTACTTCTTCCAAATTACGAGGCTTTGCACAGCCCATGGTTTCTGGGCCAATTTCAAGAACTCTGCTTAAAGAAAGTTTTTCTTTGAAGTGTTCCTGCAGTTTCAGCTTGGAAAGCATTTCCTGAAGATTCTTTTCTTTGTCTGCAAAATAAGAGATGAAAATGATGTTTGTAACATGCACAGTAAACACACACTGTTTATGATGTCACTGTTCGGAACGTCCATCACAGTTGGGGGGCCATTACAATTTTCACAAAGATTCAAAGTTTACATTGAGTTGCATGGAGTTTATAACAGATTTTCCCCCAATAATTAAGTGCCTGTCTATTCTGGTGAGAGGGACTTCCAGACTTTTTTTTCCACATCAGTCATTTCAAATGCAGAAACCTCTGACCCAGAAATTGCTTGAATGGGAGTTTTACTATTAATAACAGCTCCAATTCAGAAAGTTTATTCCTAATGCTGTACGTTTTATTATGTGCTTATTGCTCTTTACCCAAATGCCAGCATCTTCTTGCAGTTCCTAATAGGTCCCAGCTGTTAGATTGTCCATATTCAGCTACCCATTACCCCATTAAAACTTTTCCCGGTGTGCACGATAAAAATTGCTTATTTTCCCTACCACTAAATATGTCTCTTAACTCTTTTTCACCTGATGAAGTTAGATGAGCTGCTCTGTAACCCTCAGGGATTTCCCCTTCATCTGACGAACTTTTAATAATCATAGAATCATGGAATGGTTACAGCACAGAAGCCCGTACCGGCTCTCTGCAAGAGCACTTCAGCTAGTCCCGCCCCCCTGCCCTTTCCCCGTAACCCTGCAATTTTTTTCCCTTCAGGTACTTATCCAATTCCCTTTTGAAAGCCGTGATTGAGTCTGCCTCCACCACCCTTTCAGGCAGTGAATTCCAAATCCTAACCACTCGCTGCGTAAAAAAGTTCTTCCTCATGTCGTCTTTGGATCTTCTGCCAATCACCTTAAATCTGTGTCCTCTGGTTCTCGACCCTTCCGCCACTGAGAACAGTTTCTCTCTATCTACTCTGCCTAGACCCCTCATGATTTTGAACACCTCAATCAAATCTCCTCTCAACCTTCTCTGTTCTAAGGAGAACAACCCCAGCCTCTTCAGCCTATCCACGTAACTGAAGTCCCTCATCCCAGGAAATGGAACAGATTTTAAAGCAAGTTTAGGGGCTGGGAAATGGGGGAGGGGATGAAAGAACAAAAGGGAAGGTCTGTGATAGGATAAAAGGCAGGAGAATTAAAGAGACATTAAGAGATATTCAAGGCAAAATGAGATGGTAATGGGACAGGTTAAGAAACAAAGGTTGGCTCTAGATGAAGTGTGAATTGCGCTGGCAGAATGAAAGACAGCTGCCATGTGGGAGAGAAGAACAAAAGGCACAAACAAAAAGTGTGGATAAAAAATATATATATGATAGGGGCCGAGGTTATGATCTGAAATTGTTGAACTCTGTTGAGTCCAGAGGGCTGTAAAGTGCCTAATCGAAAGATGAGGTGCTGTTCCTCGAGCTTACGCTGAGCTTCAGTGGAACAATGCAAGAGGCCGAGGACGGTGAGGTCTGAGTGGGAGTGGTGTGAAGAATTAAAGTGACAGGCGACCGGTAATCTCGGGGTCCCCCTTACGGACTGAACGGAGGTGTTCCGCAAAGCGGTCACCCAATCTGCGTTTGATCTCCCCAATGTAGAGGCGACCACATCGTGAGCAGCGAATACAGTATACTAAATTGCAAGAAGTACAAATAAATCGCTGTTTCACCTGGAAGGGCAGTTTGGGGCCCTGGGCAGTGGGAAGGGGGGAGGTATAAGGGCATGTGTTGCATCTCCTGCGCTTGCATGGGAAGGTGCTGGTGGAAGGGGTGCTGGGGGTGATAGAGGAGTGGACTAGGGTGTCGCGGAGGGAGCGGTCCCTACGGAATGCTGAAAGGGGAGGTGAGGGGAAGATGCATTTGGTGGTGGGATCACGCTGCAGGTGGCGGAAATGGCGGAGGATGATCCGTTGAATGTGGAGGCTGGTGGGGTGAAAGGTGAGGACAAGGGGAACTCTATCGTGGTTCCGGGAGGGAGGGGCAGGGGTGAGGGCAGAAGTGCGGGAGATAGAACGGACACGGTCGAGGGCCGTGTCAACCACTGTAGAGGGGAATCCTCGGTTGAGGAAAAAGGAAGACATGTTGGAAGCACTGGTATGGAAGGTGGCATCGTCAGAGCAGATGCGGCGGAGACGGAGAAACTGGCAGAATGGAATAGAGTCCTTACAGGAGGCGGGGTGGGAGGAAGTGTTGTCCAGGTAGCTGTGGGAGTCAGTGGGCTTGTAGTGAATGTTTGTCAATAACCTATCCCCAGAGATGGAGACGGAGAAGTCGAGGAAGGGAAGGGAAGAGTCGGAGATGGACCATGTGAAGGTGAGGGAAGGGTGGAAATTGGAAGCAAAGTGAATGAAATTATCTAGTTCAGGGTGAGAGCAGGAAACGGCACCGATACAGTCATCAATGTACCGGAAAAAGAGGTGAGGGAGGGGACCCGAGTAGGACTGGAACAAAGAGTGTTCCACATATCCCACGAAAAGGCAGGCATAGCTGGGACCCATGCGGGTTCCCATAGCAACACCTTTGATTTGGAGGAAATGAGTGGAGTCAAAGGAGAAGTTGTTCAATGTGAGAACAAGGTAAGCCAGGCGGAGGAGGGTGGTGGTGGATGGGAACTGGTTGGGCATCTGTTCAAGGAAGAAGCAGAGCGCCCTCAGGCCATCCTGGAGGGAGATGAAGGTGTAGAGGGATTGTACGTCCATAGTGAAAAGGAGGCGGTTGGGGCAAGGAAACTGGAAACTATTAAAGTGGCAGAGGGTGTCGGAAGAGTCGCAGATGTAGGTGGGAAGAGACTGGACAAGGGGAGAAAAAATAGAGTCGAGATAGGAAGAGATAAGTTCCGTGGGGCAAGAACAGGCTGAAACGATGGGTCTGCCAGAGCAGTCCTGTTTGTGGATCTCGGGAAGGAAGTAGAAGCGGGCTGTGCGGGGTTGGGGAACTATGAGGTTGGCGGCCGTGGGGGGAAGATTTCCAGAGGAGATGCGGTCAGTGACAGTCTTGGAAACGGTGGCTTGATGTTCGGTAGTGGGGTCATGGTCCAGGCGGAGGTAGGAGGAGGTGTCGGAGAGTTGGCGTTCAGCTTCTGCTAGGTAGAGGTCGGTTCGTCAAACAACAACAGCACCACCCTTGTCAGCAGGTTTAATGACAATGTTGGGGTTGGATCTGAGAGAATGGAGTGCTGCAAGTTCAGAGGGAGGGAGGTTGGAGTGAGTGAGGGGAGCAGAGAAATGGAGACGGCCGATGTCACGACGGCAGTTTGCAATGAAAAGATCGAGAGAGGGTAAGAGGCCAGAGGGAGGGGTCCAGGTGGAATGAGAATTCTGAAAGCGGGAGAAAGGGTCAGCCATGTGGGGGGAAGACTCCTGGCCAAAGAAGTGGGCACGGAGACGAAGGCGGCAGAAAAAGAGCTCAGCATCGTGCCGAGCTCGAAATTCATTAAGGTGGGGGCGTAAGGGGATGAAGCTCAGGCCTTTGCTAAGGACTAATCGTTCGGGGTCAGAGAGGGGAAGGTCAGAGGGGACAGTGAAAACGCGGCAGGGGGTGAGATTGGGAGAAGGTCTAACCAGGGTTTTGTATAGCTGCAGCATAACTTCTACCCCCTTGTATTCTAGTCCTCTACATATAAAGGCCAGCATCCCATTAGACTTTTTGATTATTTTCTGTACCTGTCCATGACATTATAATGATCTATGTACCTGGACCCCCAAGTCGCTTTGGACCTCCACTGGATGTGGGCATTCAGTAATGACCACATCACGTGAATGAATAAAAAAAACTTACCTTCTTTTCTGATACTCTTTTCTTGTTCTTGTTCTTGATTGAGTAAGAGTTCCTCAGCAGCAGTGGTTCCATCTGCGTTAGTGCTGAAAGACTCACCTGAATAAGGAGTATAAGCGGGTCTTGTAAACTACAATGCATTGAAATGGCATTCCTTCCACAAGAAGTTAATTTCCAAAATGTTTTCTGCAAAGTCAACACAAATATGTTTAACAGTAGCAACACTTATTGGATGGAAGATTAAGAATAAAAATGAAAATGGATGCAGGCAGATACTTAATTAATACAATAGCGGATGGTGGAAATCTGAAATAACAGAAAGTGCTGGAAATACTCAGCAGATCAGGCAGCATCGAAGAGAGGAGAAACAGAGTCAACGTTTCGGGTCGAACCCTTCGTCAGAATTGGAAAAAGTTAGGGAGGAGAGATTTTTAAGCAGGGGCAGGGAGGAGGGGAGCAAAGAACAAAGGGAAAGTCTGTGATGGGATGGAAAGCAGGAGAGATTGTATGACAAAAGTGTAAGGCAAAAGGTAATGGGACAAGTTAAGAAACAAAAGATGGCTCTAGACGATGTGTGAATGATGATGTCAGCAACATTAACAGCTACCATAGAAGAAACAAGAGAGAAGAAAAGAGGAACTACAGGTGCCAATTTATAGTCTGAAATTGTTGAACTCGATGTTAAGTCTAGAAGGCTGTAAAGTGCCTAACAGCAAGATGAGGTGCTGTTCCTCGAGCTTAAGGTAAGCTTCGTTGAAACAATGTAGGAGGCCGATGACGGAGAGATCAGAGTGGGAGTGCAGCGGAGAATTAAAGTGACAGGCAACCGGAAGCTCGGGGTCACGCTTACGGACTGAACGGAGGTGTTCCACAAAGCGGTCACCCAATCTGTGTTTGGTCTCCCCAATGTAGAGGAGACCGCATCGTGAGCAGCGAATACAGTATACTAAATTGTAAGAAGTACAAGTAAATCACTGTTTCACCTGGAAGGAGTGTTTGGGGCCCTGGACGGTGGGAAGGTGGGGGGAGGGGGGTAAAAGGGCAGGTGTTGCATCTCTTGTGCTTGCATGGGAAGGTGCCGGGCGAAGGGGAAGGTGTGTTGGGGTGACAGAGGAGTGGACCAATGTGTCGCGGAGGGAGAGGTCCCTTCGGAATGCTGAAAGGGGTGGGGGGGGGGAGGGGAAGATGTGTTTGGTGGTGGGATCACGCTGGAGGTGGTGGAAATGGCGGAGGATGATCCGTTGAATATGGAGGCTGGTGGGGTGAAAGGTGAGGACAAGGGGAACTCTATCGTGGTTCTGGGAGGGAGGGAAAGGGGTGAGAGCAGAAGTGCGGGAAATGGAACGGACACGGTCGATGGCCGTGTCAACCACAGTAGAGGGGAATCCTCGGTTGAGGAAAAAGGATACGTAATTAATTCAAGTACGAAGCAATAGAAAGGCTGGCGGCATCGCGAGTTGTACCTCAGTCCGAGTATTAAAGGGGGAGCGGGGAGGGAAGAGTTTCTCCTTTGGGCGCACTCGGCAATCCGGGTGCAAATTACACTCAAAACTGGTCTTCCGAAGTGAAGTTATGTTCCACTCAACTCATTTGTATAATCACAACCGTAAAATCTTCCATGAACCAGCGCATCCGGGCAGCATTTCAGAACGGAATTGTTTATTTTATCCCCCCTTCATTAAAAAATATTCCGTGATGTATTTAAGAGTTGTAACCCACTGCCGTTTTATTAATACAGCTGAAAATGGGTTTGTCACAAAAATAAGCATTTTTAATACGTGTCTAGTCCACCTCCTGTGAGTAACCTGATTTTAAACAACTGAAAATGACTTTAAAAAACTAGACAGAACCATTCACTAGTTTCATTGGTGTAGACTAGTGAGTTTCTTGGTAAATTAGATATTTTTTAAAATGTAACAACTTTTAAAAGGTGCCTATTAGTGGCCATTCGCCTGAAAAAAAAGCTTAGTTTTAAGAGCCTCCTCGAAGGGCCTCGAACGGTCACAATTAGCGGAAACTCGCCATGCTGATTAATTTGATCTGGGTGCATGGCCAGTTTTGTGGGCGGGACTGGCTTCCAGCGCAATGTCTTTTAAACCAGTGCAAAAGATCGCGGAAACTCGATTCGCGCTGGACATAACTTGCGCTTGAAATTCCTCGATCTTTTGCGCTGGTTTGGCTGATTTCGGGTGAATTGTGCTGGTTTCCGAGCTCTACCCCCGATTTGTAATTCAACCGTACAATCTAATAATGAACTCCAGGGTGTTTGTCAATCTTGATTTTTTTCTGCCACATCAGTCATTGGACTAGTTTTTCTTTTGGCTTCATCCCAAAAATATCCCTGGTGTGGTAGAGCCACCAGTATACATGCATCTTGTTGAGTGTCAGTGCCAAATATTCTGTATGCTGCGGTTTATGTGGTTTATACAATAGATGTGGAATAATAAACATGAACTACTCCATCTAGTTCTATCCCTGTGGGACGATCCTATGTTTAGCAATTGATTCTTCAGGACCCTCTTTGTTCAAGTACATTTATTATTTCACTTCTTGGTTATAATGTTAACCTTTTTGCAACCTAATTGTTAACAGACATAGTAATATTGACTTGCAATGTCCCACTCACCTCGTGTTGCAGGATAGAAGTCAGACAATACCTCATCCAGTCCTGGGAGTTCCCTCCATAAGCTTTGTAGAACCACAAGAAAGTTGTCACAAGCCGCCTCGCCCTTCTGAACCACAGTGTTTATAAGTTTTCTGATTTTTGCCATGGGGTCTGGCATCCCATCTATCTGATCATATTCATCGCTTGTGATGGCAAGTGTCGCATCCAGCTCATCAAGGACGATGTTTGGTTGTTCTTTAAGAATGTTCATGAGTTTTCTACGCATTCGCCGTAGAATGTCTGACGCATTGTGTTCGCCAGCCATTTTGTGGGCCGAATAGTCACACCTACAAAAATGCAAAGTCATTATCCTAACAACCATTAGATTTTGAAAGGATTAATTTTGAAATTATTCATCCTGGGATGTGGGCATCGCTGGCAAGGCCAGCATTTATTGTTTATCCCTAACTGCCCTTGAGAAGGTGGTGGTAAGCTGCCTTCTTGAACTGCTGCAGTCCATGTTGGAGATAGTCATTGCCCGGCACTTATGTGGCACGAATGTTACTTGCCAATTATCAGCCTAAGCCTGAATGATTTCCAGGTCTTGCTGCATGCGGGCATGGACTGCTTCATTATCTGAGGAGTTGCGAATGGAACTGAACACTGTGCAATCATCAGCAAACATCCCCACTTCTGACCTTATGATGGAGGGAAGGTCATTGATGAAGCAGCTGAAGATGGTTGGCCCTTGGAGACTGTCCTGAGGAACTCCTGCAGCGATGTCCTGGGGCTGAGATGATTGACCTCCAACAACCACAACCATCTTCCTTTGTGCTAGATATGACTCCAGCCAGTGGAGAGTTTTCCCCCTGATTCCCATTAACTTCAATTTTACTTGGGCTCCTTGATGCCACACTTGGTCAAATGCTGCCTTGATGTCAAGGGCAGTCAGTCAAACCTCACCTCTGGAATTCAGCTCTTTTGTCCATGTTTGGACCAAGGCTGTAATGCGGTCTGCAGCCGAGTGGTCCTGGCGGAACCCAAAATTGGAAACATTAACTCTCCGCATGCCATTCTGGCCATCTTTTACTATATTGTAAAATCCAATTCCTAGCCACAGTCTCCGAAGAACACTCCCACAGTGCCAGTGAGAAATAAAAGATGAAATTTAGTGTCAATTGATGTGTGATTTCTCACGTTAGGTATAATTTAAAGAGCGAGCTTATTTTGTTTCTATTTTGGAATGAACTGAAAATGGCCACTGCCTTTGTGAAGAAAGCATTTGGCAAATTCTTTCTTTCGGGAAGAACTAGAAAAGCTGCACTTCCTTTACCTGCTGGTGATGCCAGCTACTATGATTCACTTTGCCGTGATTCATGTTATTGAATTATTGAATGCAAACAAATGAAAAGAAACGTTGCCTCATCCCCCCGCACCACCAATGTGCCTGTTTCTCTCTCTCTCCTGTCTCCCGCTCTCTCTCTCTCCTGTCTCCCGCTCTCTCTCTCTCTCTCTCTCTCTCCTGTCTCCCGCTCTCTCTCTCTCTCTCTCTCCTGTCTCCCGCTCTCTCTCTCTCTCTCTCCTGTCTCCCGCTCTCTCTCTCACTCTCTCCT
>JASTWF010001314.1:32500-92005 GCA_030390025.1 Squalus acanthias | reverse complement strand
CACTGACACTCCCACTGACACACTCACTGACACACTCACTGACACTCCCACTGACACACTCACTGACACACCCACTGACACACTCACTGAAACACCCACTGGCACATTACTGACACACTCACTGACACTCCCACTGACACTCCCAATGACACACTCACTGACATTCCCACTGACACACTCACTAACCCACTCACTGACACACCCACTGACACACTCACTGACACTCCCACTGACACTCCCACTGACACACTACTGACACACTCACTGACACACACACTGACACACGCACTGACACTCCCACTGACACACCCACTGACACTCCCACTGACACACTCACTGACACTCCCACTGACACACTCACTGACACACCCACTGACAAACCCACAGACACACTCACTGACACAACCTCTGATACACGCATTGACACACTCATTGACACACTCACTGACACACCCACTGACACACCCACTGACACTCCCACTGACACACTCACTGACACACCCACTGACACTCCCACTGACACACTCACTGACACACTCATTGACACACTCACTGACACACCCACTGACACTCCCAGTGACACACTCACTGACACTCCCACTGACACACCCACTGACACACTCACTGACACCCCCACTGACACACTCACTGACACACCCACTGACACACTCACTGACACACCCACTGAAACACTCACTGACACTCCCAATGACACACTCACTGACACACCCACTGACACACTCACTGACACACCCACTGACACTCCCACTGACACACCCACTGACACATCCTCTGACACACTCATTGACACACTCACTGACACACCCACCGACACACTCACTGATACACTCACCGACACACTCACTGACACACTCACTAACACACCCACTGAAACACCCACTGACACACTCACTGACACAATCAGTGACACGCCCACAGACACACCCACTGACACACTCACTGACACACTCGCTGACACAAGCACTGACACTCCCACTGACACACTCACTGACACTCCAAATGACAGAATCACTGACACTCCCACTGACACACTCACTGACACACTCACTGACACACCCACTGACACTCCCAGTGACACACTCACTGAGACTCCCACTGACACACTCACTGACACACCCACTGACACACTCACTGACACACCCACTGACACACTCACTGACACACTCACTGACACTCCCACTGACACTCCCGCTGACACTCCCATGGACACACCCACTGACACAGCCACTGACACACTCACTGACACACTCACTGACACTCCCACTGACACTCCCGCTGACACTCCCATGGACACACCCACTGACACACTTGCTGACACACCCACTAACACACTTACTGACACTCCCTCTGACACACTCACTAACACACTCACTGACACACTCACTGACACTCCCACTGACACACTCACTAACGCACTCACTAACACTCCCACTGACACACTCACTGACACACCCACTGACACACTCACTGACACACCCACTGACACACTCACTGACACTCCCAATGACACACTCACTGACACACCCACTGACACACTTACTGACACTCCCACTGACACTCCCAATGACACACTCACTGACATTCCCACTGACACACTCACTGACACACTCACTGACACACCCACTGACACACTACTGACACACTCACTGACACTCCCACTGACACTCCCACTGACACACTACTGACACACTCACTGACACACTCACTGACACACACTGACACTCCCACTGACACGCCTACTGACACTCCCACTGACACACTCACTGACACTCCCACTGACACACTCACTGACACACCCACTGACACACTCGCTGACACACCCACTGACACACTCACTGACACTCCCACTGACACTCCCGCTGACACTCCCATGGATACACCCACTGACACACCCACTGACACACTCGCTGACACACCCACTAACACACTCACTGACACACTCACTGACACACTCACTGACACACCCACTGACACTCCCTCTGACACACTCACTGACACTCCCACTGACACACACACTGACACACCCACTGACTCACTCACTGACACATCCACTGACACACTCACTGACACACCCACTGACACACTCACTGAAACAACCACTGACACATTACTGACACACTCACTGACACTCCCACTGACACTCCCACTGACACACTACTGACACACTCACTGACACACTCACTGACACACACACTGACACTCCCACTGACACACCTACTGACACTCCCACTGACACACTCACTAACACACCCACTGACACACTCACTGACACACCCACTGACACACTCACTGACACACTCACTGACACTCCCACTGACACTCCCGCTGACACTCCCATGGATACACCCACTGACACACCCACTGACACACTCACTGACACACTCACTGACACTCCCACTGGCACTCCCGCTGACACTCCCATGGACACACCCACTGACACACTCGCTGACACACCCACTAACACAATCACTGACACACTCACTGACGCACGCACTGACACACGCACTGACACTCCCACTGACACTCCCAATGACACACTCACTGAAATTCCCACTGACACACTCACTGGCACTTTCACTGACACACACACTGACACACCTACTGACACACCACTGACACTCCCACTGACACACTCACTGACAATCCCACTGACACTCCCACTGACACACCCACTGACATACTCACTGACACACTCACTGACACACCCACTGACACTCCCACTGACACACTCACTGACACACTCACTGACACACCCACTGACACTCCCACTGACACACTCACTGACACTCCCACTGACACACTCACTGACACACTCACTGACACTCCCGCTGACACTCCCATTGACACACCCACTGACACACCCACTGACACACTCAATGACACACTCACTGACACTCCCACTGACATTCCCGCTGACACTCCCATTGACACACCCACTGACACACGCACTAACACACTCACTGACACAATCACTGACACACGCACTGACACACGCACTGACACTCCCACTGACACTCCCAATGACACACTCACTGACATTCCCTCTGACACACTCACTGGCACACTCACTGACACACTCACTGACACACCCACTGACACACTACTGACACACTCACTGACACTCCCACTGACACACTACTGACACACTCACTGACACGCCCACTGACACTCCCACTGACACTCCCACTGACACTCCCACTGACACACTCACTGACACTCCTACTGACACACCTACTGACACACCCACTGACACTCCTGCTGACACTCCCATTGACACTCCCACTGACACACTCACTGATACACCCACGACACACTCACTGACAAACCCACTTACACACTCACTGACACAACCTCTGACACATGCATTGAAACACTCATTGACACACTCACTGACACACCCACTGACACACCCGCTGACACTCTCACTGACACACTCACTGACACACCCACTGACACTCCTACTGACACACTCACTGACACACTCACTGAGACAACCACTGACACACCCACTGACACACCCACTGACACAACCACTGACACTCCCACTGACACTCCCACTGACACACCCACTGACACACTCACTGACACACTCACTGACACACCCACTGACACTCCCACTGACACTCCCTCTGACAAACTCACTAACACACTCACTGACACACTTACTGACACTCCCACTGACACACTCACTACACTCACCGACACACTCACTGACACACTCACTGATACTCCCACTGAAACTCCTGCTGACACTCCCATGAACACAACCACTGACACACTCACTGATACACCCACGACACACTCACTGACAAACCCACTGACACACTCACTGACACAACCTCTAACACATGCATTGACACACTAATTGACACACTCACTGACACACCCACTGACACACCCACTGACACTCCCACTGACACACTCACTGACACACTCACTGACACTCCCACTGACACACTCACTGACACACCCACTGACACAATCACTGACACACCCACTGACACACTACTAACACACTCACTGACACTCCCACTGACACTCCCACTGACACACTCACTGACATTCCCACTGACACACTCACTGACACTCCCATTGACACTCCCACTGACACACTCACTGACACACTCACTGACACTCCCGCTGACACTCCCATTGACATACCCACTGACACACCCACTGACACACTCAATGACACACTCACTGACACTCCCACTGACATTCCCGCTGACACTCCCATGGACACACCCACTGACACGCTCGCTGACACACGCACCAACACACTCACTGACACAATCACTGACACACGCACTGACACACGCACTGACACTCCCACTGACACTCCCAATGACACACTCACTGACATTCCCTCTGACACACTCACTGGCACACTCACTGACACACTCACTGACACACCCACTGACACACTACTGACACACTCACTGACACTCCCACTGACACACTACTGACACACCCACTGACACGCCCACTGACACTCCCACTGACACTCCCACTGACACACCCACTGACACTCCCACTGACACACTCACTGACACTCCTACTGACACACCTACTGACACACCCACTGACACTCCTGCTGACACTCCCATTGACACTCCCACTGACACACTCACTGATACACCCACGACACACTCACTGACAAACCCACTTACACACTCACTGACACAATCTCTGACACATGCATTGAAACACTCATTGACACACTCACTGACACACCCACTGACACACCCGCTGACACTCTCACTGACACACTCACTGACACACCCACTGACACTCCCACTGACACACTCACTGACACACTCACTGAGACAACCACTGACACACCCACTGACACACCCACTGACACAACCACTGACACTCCCACTGACACTCCCACTGACACACCCACTGACACACTCACTGACACACTCACTGACACACCCACTGACACTCCCACTGACGCTCCCTCTGACAAACTCACTAACACACTCACTGACACACTTACTGACACTCCCACTGACACACTCACTACACTCACCGACACACTCACTGAAACACTCACTGATACTCCCACTGAAACTCCTGCTGACACTCCCATGAACACAACCACTGACACACTCACTGATACACCCACGACACACTCACTGACAAACCCACTGACACACTCACTGACACAACCTCTAACACATGCATTGACACACTCATTGACACACTCACTGACACACCCACTGACACACCCACTGACACTCCCACTGACACACTCACTGACACACTCACTGACACTCCCACTGACACACTCACTGACACACCCACTGACACACTCACTGACACACCCACTGACACACTACTAACACACTCACTGACACTCCCACTGACACTCCCACTGACACACTCACTGACATTCCCACTGACACACTCACTGACACTCCCATTGACACTCCCAATGACACACTCACTGACATTCCCACTGACTCACTCACTGGCACACTCACTGACACACTCACTGACACACTACTGACACACTCACTGACACACCCACTGACACACTACTGACACACTCACTGACTCACCCACTAACAATCCCACTGACACTCCCACTGACACACCCACTGACACTCCCACTGACACACTCACTGACACTCCCACTGACACACTCACTGACACACTCACTGACACTCCCACTGACACACTCACTGACACACCCACTGACACACTCACTGAAACACCCACTGGCACATTACTGACACACTCACTGACACTCCCACTGACACTCCCAATGACACACTCACTGACATTCCCACTGACACACTCACTAACCCATTCACTGACACACCCACTGACACACTCACTGACACTCCCACTGACACTCCCACTGACACACTACTGACACACTCACTGACACACACACTGACACACGCACTGACACTCCCACTGACACACCCACTGACACTCCCACTGACACACTCACTGACACTCCCACTGACACACTCACTGACACACCCACTGACAAACCCACAGACACACTCACTGACACAACCTCTGATACACGCATTGACACACTCATTGACACACTCACTGACACACCCACTGACACACCCACTGACACTCCCACTGACACACTCACTGACACACCCACTGACACTCCCACTGACACACTCACTGACACACTCATTGACACACTCACTGACACACCCACTGACACTCCCACTGACACACCCACTGACACACTCACTGACACACCCACTGACACACTCACTGACACACTCACTGACACTCCCAATGACACACTCACTGACACACCCACTGACACACTCACTGACACACCCACTGACACTCCCACTGACACACCCACTGACACATCCTCTGACACACTCATTGACACACTCACTGACACACCCACTGACACACTCACTGATACACTCACCGACACACTCACTGACACACTCACTGACACACCCACTGAAACACCCACTGACACACTCACTGACACAATCAGTGACACGCCCACAGACACACCCACTGACACACTCACTGACACACTCGCTGACACAAGCACTGACACTCCCACTGACACACTCACTGACACTCCCACTGACACACTCACTGACACTCCCACTGACACACTCACTGACACACTCACTGACACACCCACTGACACTCCCAGTGACACACTCACTGACACTCCCACTGACACACTCACTGACACACCCACTGACACACTCACTGACACACCCACTGACACTCCCACTGACACTCCCGCTGACACTCCCATGGACACACCCACTGGCACACCCACTGACACACTCACTGACACACTCACTGACACTCCCACTGACACTCCCGCTGACACTCCCATGGACACACCCACTGACACACTTGCTGACACACCCACTAACACACTCACTGACACACTCACTGACACACTCACTGACACACCCACTGACACTCCCACTGACACACTCACTGACACTCCCACTGACACACTCACTGACACTCCCACTGTCACTCCCACTGACACACCCACTGACACACTCACTGACACTCCTACTGACACACCCAATGACACACTCACTGACACACTCACTGACACACGCACTGACACTCCCACTGACATTCCCAATGAATAACTCACTGACATTCCCACTGACACACTCACTGGCACTCTCACTGACACACTCACTGACACACCCACTGACACACTACTGACACACTCACTGACACACCCACTGACACTCCCACTGACACTCCCACTGACACACCCACTGACACTCCCACTGACACACTCACTGACACTCCTACTGACACACCCAATGACACACCCACTGACACACTCACTGACACTCCTACTGACACACCCAATGACACACCCACTGACACTCCTGCTGACACTCCCATGGACACTCCCACTGACACACTCACTGATACACCCACGACACACTCACTGACAAACCCACTGACACAACCTCTGACACACGCGTTGACACATTCATTGACACACTCACTGACACACCCACTGAAACTCCCGCTGACACTCCCATGGACACACCCACTGACACACCCACTGACACACTCACTGACACACTCACTGACACTCCCACTGACACTCCCATGGACACACCCACTGACACACTTGCTGACACACCCACTAACACACTCACTGACACACTCACTGACACACTCACTGACACACCCACTGACACTCCCACTGACAGACTCACTGACACTCCCACTGACACACTCACTGACACACCCACTGACACACTCACTGACACACCCACTGACACACTCACTGACACACTACTGACACACTCACTGACACACCCACTGACACTCCCACTGTCACTCCCACTGACACACCCACTGACACTCCCACTGACACACTCACTGACACTCCTACTGACACACCCAATGACACACTCACTGACACACTCAGTGACACACGCACTGACACTCCCACTGATACTCCCAATGACACACTCACTGACATTCCCACTGACACACTCACTGGCACTCTCACTGACACACTCACTGACACACCCACTGACACACTACTGACACACTCACTGACACACCCACTGACACTCCCACTGACACTCCCACTGACACACCCACTGACACTCCCACTGACACACTCACTGACACTCCTACTGACACACCCAATGACACACCCACTGACACACTCACTGACACTCCTGCTTACACTCCCATGGACACTCCCACTGACACACTCACTGATACACCCACGACACACTCACTGACAAACCCACTGACACAACCTCTGACACATGCGTTGACACACTCATTGACACACTCACTGACACACCCACTGACACACTTACTGACACTCCCACTGACACGCTCACTGACACACCCACTGACACTCCCACTGACACACTCACTGACACACTCACTGACACACTCACTAACACAACCACTGACACACACACTGACACACCCACTGACACACCCACTGACACTCCCACTGACACTCCCACTGACACAACCACTGACACTCCCTCTGACACACTCACTAACACACTCACTGACACACTCACTGACACTCCCACTGACACACTCACTGACGCACTCACTGACACTCCCACTGACACACTCACTGACACACCCACTGACACACTCACTGAAACACCCACTGACACATTACTGACACACTCACTGACACTCCCACTGGCACTCCCAATGACACACTCACTGACATTCCCACTGACACACTCACTGACACACTCACTGACACACCCATTGACACACTACTGACACACTCACTGACACACTCAATAATACACACACTGACACTCCCACTGACACACCTACTGACACTCCCACTGACACACTCACTGATACTCCCACTGACACACTCACTGACACACCCACTGACACACTCACTGACACACCCACTGACACACTCACTGACACACTCACTGACACTCCCACTGACACTCCCGCTGACACTCCCATGGATACACCCACTGACACACCCACTGACACACTCACTGACACACTCACTGACACACCCACTGACACACTCACTGACACACCCACTGACACTCCCACTGACACACCCACTGACACATCCTCTGACACACTCATTGACACACTCACTGACACACTCACTGACACACTCACTGATACACTCACCGACACACTCACTGACACACTCACTGACACACCCACTGAAACACCCACTGACACACTCACTGACACAATCAGTGACACGCCCACAGACACACCCACTGACACACTCACTGACACACTCGCTGACACAAGCACTGACACTCCACTGACACACTCACTGACACTCCCACTGACACACTCACTGACACTCCCACTGACACACTCACTGACACACTCACTGACACACCCACTGACACTCCCAGTGACACACTCACTGACACTCCCACTGACACACTCACTGACACACCCACTGACACACTCACTGACACACCCACTGACACACTCACTGACACACTCACTGACACTCCCACTGACACACTCACTGACACACCCAATGACACACCCACTGACACTCCTGCTGACACTCCCATGGACACTCCCACTGACACACTCACTGATACACCCACGACACACTCACTGACAAACCCACTGACACAACCTCTGACACACGCGTTGACACATTCATTGACACACTCACTGACACACCCACTGACACTCCCGCTGACACTCCCATGGACACACCCACTGACACACCCACTGACACACTCACTGACACACTCACTGACACTCCCACTGACACTCCCATGGACACACCCACTGACACACTTGCTGACACACCCACTAACACACTCACTGACACACTCACTGACACACTCACTGACACACCCACTGACACTCCCACTGACAGACTCACTGACACTCCCACTGACACACTCACTGACACACCCACTGACACACTCACTGACACACCCACTGACACACTCACTGACACACTACTGACACACTCACTGACACACCCACTGACACTCCCACTGTCACTCCCACTGACACACCCACTGACACTCCCACTGACACACTCACTGACACTCCTACTGACACACCCAATGACACACTCACTGACACACTCAGTGACACACGCACTGACACTCCCACTGATACTCCCAATGACACACTCACTGACATTCCCACTGACACACTCACTGGCACTCTCACTGACACACTCACTGACACACCCACTGACACACTACTGACACACTCACTGACACACCCACTGACACTCCCACTGACACTCCCACTGACACACCCACTGACACTCCCACTGACACACTCACTGACACTCCTACTGACACACCCAATGACACACCCACTGACACACTCACTGACACTCCTGCTTACACTCCCATGGACACTCCCACTGACACACTCACTGATACACCCACGACACACTCACTGACAAACCCACTGTCACAACCTCTGACACATGCGTTGACACACTCATTGACACACTCACTGACACACCCACTGACACACTTACTGACACTCCCACAGACACGCTCACTGACACACCCACTGACACTCCCACTGACACACTCACTGACACACTCAATGACACACTCACTAACACAACCACTGACACACACACTGACACACCCACTGACACACCCACTGACACTCCCACTGACACTCCCACTGACACAACCACTGACACTCCCTCTGACACACTCACTAACACACTCACTGACACACTCACTGACACTCCCACTGACACACTCACTGACGCACTCACTGACACTCCCACTGACACACTCACTGACACACCCACTGACACACTCACTGAAACACCCACTGATACATTACTGACACACTCACTGACACTCCCACTGGCACTCCCAATGACACACTCACTGACATTCCCACTGACACACTCACTGACACACTCACTGACACACCCATTGACACACTACTGACACACTCACTGACACACTCAATAATACACACACTGACACTCCCACTGACACACCTACTGACACTCCCACTGACACACTCACTGATACTCCCACTGACACACTCACTGACACACCCACTGACACACTCACTGACACACCCACTGACACACTCACTGACACACTCACTGACACTCCCACTGACACTCCTGCTGACACTCCCATGGATACACCCACTGACACACCCACTGACACACTCACTGACACACTCACTGACACTCCCACTGACACTCCCAATGACACACTCACTGACATTCCCACTGACACACTCACTGGCACACCCACTGACACACTCACTGACACACCCACTGACACACTCACTGACACTCCCAATGACACACTCACTGACACACCCACTGACACACTCACTGACACACCCACTGACACTCCCACTGACACACCCACTGACACATCCTCTGACACACTCATTGACACACTCACTGACACACTCACTGACACACTCACTGATACACTCACCGACACACTCACTGACACACTCACTGACACACCCACTGAAACACCCACTGACACACTCACTGACACAATCAGTGACACGCCCACAGACACACCCACTGACACACTCACTGACACACTCGCTGACACAAGCACTGACACTCCACTGACACACTCACTGACACTCCCACTGACACACTCACTGACACTCCCACTGACACACTCACTGACACACTCACTGACACACCCACTGACACTCCCAGTGACACACTCACTGACACTCCCACTGACACACTCACTGACACACCCACTGACACACTCACTGACACACCCACTGACACACTCACTGACACACTCACTGACACTCCCACTGACACTCCCGCTGACAGTCCCATGGACACACCCACTGACACACCCACTGACACACTCACTGACACACTCACCGACACTCCCACTGACACTCCCGCTGACACTCCCATGGACACACCCACTGACACACTTGCTGACACACCCACTAACACACTCACTGACACACTCACTGACACACCCACTGACACTCCCACTGACACAATCACTGACACTCCCACTGACACACTCACTGACACTCCCACTGTCACTCCCACTGACACACCCACTGACACACTCACTGACACTCCTACTGACACACCCAATGACACACTCACTGACACACTCACGGACACACGCACTGACACTCCCACTGACATTCCCAATGACTCACTCACTGACATTCCCACTGACACACTCACTGGCACTCTCACTGACACACTCACTGACACACCCACTGATACACTACTGACACACTCACTGACACACCCACTGACACCCCCACTGACACTCCCACTGACACACCCACTGACACTCCCACTGACACACTCACTGACACTCCTACTGACACACCCAATGACACACCCACTGACACACTCACTGACACTCCTACTGACACACCCAATGACACACCCACTGACACTCCTGCTGACACTCCCATGGACACTCCCACTGACACACTCACTGATACACCCACGACACACTCACTGACAAACCCACTGACACAACCTCTGACACACGCGTTGACACATTCATTGACACACTCACTGACACACCGACTGACACTCCCGCTGACTCTCCCATGGACACACCCACTGACACACCCACTGACACACTCACTGACACACTCACTGACACTCCCACTGACACTCCCATGGACACACCCACTGACACACTTGCTGACACACCCACTAACACACTCACTGACACACTCACTGACACACTCACTGACACACCCACTGACACTCCCACTGACAGACTCACTGACACTCCCACTGACACACTCACTGACACACCCACTGACACACTCACTGACACACCCACTGACACACTCACTGACACACTACTGACACACTCACTGACACACCCACTGACACTCCCACTGTCACTCCCACTGACACACCCACTGACACTCCCACTGACACACTCACTGACACTCCTACTGACACACCCAATGACACACTCACTGACACACTCAGTGACACACGCACTGACACTCCCACTGATACTCCCAATGACACACTCACTGACATTCCCACTGACACACTCACTGGCACTCTCACTGACACACTCACTGACACACCCACTGACACACTACTGACACACTCACTGACACACCCACTGACACTCCCACTGACACACCCACTGACACTCCCACTGACACACTCACTGACACTCCTACTGACACACCCAATGACACACCCACTGACACACTCACTGACACTCCTACTGACACACCCAATGACACACCCACTGACACTCCTGCTTACACTCCCATGGACACTCCCACTGACACACTCACTGATACACCCACGACACACTCACTGACAAACCCACTGACACAACCTCTGACACACGCGTTGACGCACTCATTGACACACTCACTGACACACCCACTGACACACTTACTGACACTCCCACTGACACGCTCACTGACACACCCACTGACACTCCCACTGACACACTCACTGACACACTCACTGACACACTCACTAACACAACCACTGACACACACACTGACACACCCACTGACACACCCACTGACACTCCCACTGACACTCCCACTGACACAACCACTGACACTCCCTCTGACACACTCACTAACACACTCACTGACACACTCACTGACACTCCCACTGACACACTCACTGACGCACTCACTGACACTCCCACTGACACACTCACTGACACACCCACTGACACACTCACTGAAACACCCACTGACACATTACTGACACACTCACTGACACTCCCACTGACACTCCCAATGACACACTCACTGACATTCCCACTGACACACTCACTGACACACCCACTGACACACTACTGACACACTCACTGACACACTCAATAATACACACACTGACACTCCCACTGACACACCTACTGACACTCCCACTGACACACTCAATGATACTCCCACTGACACACTCACTGACACACCCACTGACACACTCACTGACACACCCACTGACACACTCACTGACACACTCACTGACACTCCCACTGACACTCCCGCTGACACTCCCATGGATACACCCACTGACACACCCACTGACACACTCACTGACACACTCACTGACACTCCCACTGACACTCCAAATGACACACTCACTGACATTCCCACTGACACACTCACTGGCACTCTCACTGACACACTCACTGACACACCCACTGACACACTACTGACACACTCACTGACACACCCACTGACACTCCCACTGACTCTCCCACTGACACACCCACTGACACTCCCACTGACACACTCACTGACACTCCTACTGACACACCCAATGACACACCCACTGACACACTCACTGACACTCCTACTGACACACCCAATGACACACCCACTGACACTCCTGCTGACACTCCCATGGACACTCCCACTGACACACTCACGGATACACCCACGACACACTCACTGACAAACCCACTGACACAACCTCTGACACATGCATTGAAACACTCATTGACACACCCACTGACACTCCCACTGACACACTCACTGACACACTCACTGACACACTCACTAACACAACCACTGACACACCCACTGACACAACCACTGACACTCCCACTGACACTCCCACTGACACACCCACTGACACTCCCACTGACACTCCCACTGACACAACCACTGAAACTCCCTCTGACACACTCACTAACACACTCACTGACACACTCACTGACACTCCCACTGACACAATCACTGACGCACTCACTGACACTCCCACTGACACACTCACTGACACACCCACTGACACACTCACTGAAACACCCACTGACACATTACTGACACACTCACTGACACTCCCACTGACACTCCCAATGACACACTCACTGACATTCCCACTGACACACTCACTGACACACTCACTGACACACCCACTGACACACTACTGACACACTCACTGACACTCCCACTGACACTCCCACTGACACACTACTGACACACTCACTGACACACTCACTGACACACTCACTGACACTCCCACTGACACTCCCAATGACACACTCACTGACATTCCCACTGACACACTCAATGGCACTCTCACTGACACACTCACTGACACACCCACTGACACACTACTGACACACTCACTGACACACCCACTGACACTCCCACTGACTCTCCCACTGACACACCCACTGACACTCCCACTGACACACTCACTGACACTCCTACTGACACACCCAATGACACACCCACTGACACACTCACTGACACTCCTACTGACACACCCAATGACACACCCACTGACACTCCTGCTGACACTCCCATGGACACTCCCACTGACACACTCACTGATACACCCACGACACACTCACTGACAAACCCACTGACACAACCTCTGACACATGCATTGAAACACTCATTGACACACTCACTGACACACCCACTGACACACTTACTGACACTCCCACTGACACGCTCACTGACACACCCACTGACACTCCCACTGACACACTCACTGACACACTCACTGACACACTCACTGACATTCCCACTGACACACTCACTGACACACTCACTGACACACCCACTGACACACTACTGACACACTCACTGACACTCCCACTGACACTCCCACTGACACACTACTGACACACTCACTGACACACTCACTGACACACTCACTGACACTCCCACTGACACTCCCAATGACACACTCACTGACATTCCCACTGACACACTCAATGGCACTCTCACTGACACACTCACTGACACTCCTACTGACACACCCAATGACACACCCACTGACACACTCACTGACACTCCTACTGACACACCCAATGACACACCCACTGACACTCCTGCTGACACTCCCATGGACACTCCCACTGACACACTCACGGATACACCCACGACACACTCACTGACAAACCCACTGACACAACCTCTGACACATGCATTGAAACACTCATTGACACACCCACTGACACTCCCACTGACACACTCACTGACACACTCACTGACACACTCACTAACACAACCACTGACACACCCACTGACACAACCACTGACACTCCCACTGACACTCCCACTGACACACCCACTGACACACCCACTGACACTCCCACTGACACTCCCACTGACACAACCACTGAAACTCCCTCTGACACACTCACTAACACACTCACTGACACACTCACTGACACTCCCACTGACACAATCACTGACGCACTCACTGACACTCCCACTGACACACTCACTGACACACCCACTGACACACTCACTGAAACACCCACTGACACATTACTGACACACTCACTGACACTCCCACTGACACTCCCAATGACACACTCACTGACATTCCCACTGACACACTCACTGACACACTCACTGACACACCCACTGACACACTACTGACACACTCACTGACACTCCCACTGACACTCCCACTGACACACTACTGACACACTCACTGACACACTCACTGACACACTCACTGACACTCCCACTGACACTCCCAATGACACACTCACTGACATTCCCACTGACACACTCAATGGCACTCTCACTGACACACTCACTGACACACCCACTGACACACTACTGACACACTCACTGACACACCCACTGACACTCCCACTGACTCTCCCACTGACACACCCACTGACACTCCCACTGACACACTCACTGACACTCCTACTGACACACCCAATGACACACCCACTGACACACTCACTGACACTCCTACTGACACACCCAATGACACACCCACTGACACTCCTGCTGACACTCCCATGGACACTCCCACTGACACACTCACTGATACACCCACGACACACTCACTGACAAACCCACTGACACAACCTCTGACACATGCATTGAAACACTCATTGACACACTCACTGACACACCCACTGACACACTTACTGACACTCCCACTGACACGCTCACTGACACACCCACTGACACTCCCACTGACACACTCACTGACACACTCACTGACACACTCACTGACATTCCCACTGACACACTCACTGACACACTCACTGACACACCCACTGACACACTACTGACACACTCACTGACACTCCCACTGACACTCCCACTGACACACTACTGACACACTCACTGACACACTCACTGACACACTCACTGACACTCCCACTGACACTCCCAATGACACACTCACTGACATTCCCACTGACACACTCAATGGCACTCTCACTGACACACCCACTGACACACTACTGACACACTCACTGACACACCCACTGACACTCCCACTGACTCTCCCACTGACACACCCACTGACACTCCCACTGACACACTCACTGACACTCCTACTGACACACCCAATGACACACCCACTGACACACTCACTGACACTCCTACTGACACACCCAATGACACACCCACTGACACTCCTGCTGACACTCCCATGGACACTCCCACTGACACACTCACTGATACACCCACGACAAACTCACTGACAAACCCACTGACACAATCTCTGACACATGCATTGAAACACTCATTGACACACTCACTGACACACCCACTGACACACTTACTGACACTCCCACTGACACGCTCACTGACACACCCACTGACACTCCCACTGACACACTCACTGACACACTCACTGACACACTCACTAACACAACCACTGACAAACCCACTGACACAACCACTGACACTCCCACTGACACTCCCACTGACACACCCACTGACACACCCACTGACACTCCCACTGACACTCCCACTGACACAACCACTGAAACTCCCGCTGACACACTCACTAACACACTCACTGACACACTCACTGACACTCCCACTGACACAATCACTGACGCACTCACTGACACTCCCACTGACACTCTCACTGACACACCCACTGACACACTCACTGAAACACCCACTGACACATTACTGACACACTCACTGACACTCCCACTGACACTCCCAATGACACACTCACTGACATTCCCACTGACACACTCACTGACACACTCACTGACACACCCACTGACACACTACTGACACACTCACTGACACTCCCACTGACACTCCCACTGACACACTATTGACACATTCACTGACACACTCACTGACACACACACTGACACTCCCACTGACACACCTACTGACACTCCCACTGACACACTCACTGATACTCCCACTGACACACTCACTGACACAACCACTGACACACTCACTGACACACCCACTGACCCACTCACTGACACACTCACTGACACTCCCACTGACACTCCCGCTGACACTCCCATGGATACACCCACTGACACACCCACTGACACACTCACTGACACACTCACTGACACTCCCACTGACACTCCCTCTGACACACTCACTAACACACTCACTGACACACTCACTGACACTCCCACTGACACAATCACTGACGCACTCACTGACACTCCCACTGACAAACTCACTGACACACCCACTGACACACTCACTGAAACACCCACTGACACATTACTGACACACTCACTGACACTCCCACTGACACTCCCAATGACACACTCACTGACATTCCCACTGACACACTCACTGACACACTCACTGACACACCCACTGACACACTACTGACACACTCACTGACACTCCCACTGACACTCCCACTGACACACTACTGACACACTCACTGACACACTCACTGACACACACACTGACACTCCCACTGACAAACCTACTGACACTCCCACTGACACACTCACTGATACTCCCACTGACACACTCACTGACACACCCACTGACACACTCACTGACACACCCACTGACACACTCACTGACACACTCACTGACACTTCCACTGACACTCCCGCTGACACTCCCATGGATACACCCACTGACACACCCACTGACACACTCACTGACACACTCACTGACACTCCCACTGACACTCCCATGGACACACCCACTGACACACTCGCTGACACACCCACTAACACACTCACTGACACACTCACTGACCCACTCACTGACACACCCACTGACACTCCCACTGACACACTCACTGACACTCCCACTGACACACTCACTGACACACTCACTGACACTCCCACTGACACTCCCGCTGACACTCCCATGGACACACCCACTGACACACCCACTGACACACTCACTGACACACTCACTGACACTACCACTGGCACTCCTGCTGAAACTCCCATGGACACACCCACTGACACACTCGCTGACACACCCACTAACACACTCACTGACACACTCACTGACACAAGCACTGACACACGCACTTACACTCCCACCGACACTCCCAATGACACACTCACTGAAATTCCCACTGACACACTCACTGGCACTCTCACTGAAACACTCACTGACACACCCACTGACACACTACTGACACACTCACTGACACACCCACTGACACTCCCACTGACACACTCACTGACAATCCCACTGACACTCCCACTGACACAACCACTGACACACTCACTGACACACTCACTGACACACCCACTGACACTCCCACTGACACACTCACTGACGTACCCACTTACACTCCCACTGACACACTCACTGACACTCCCACTGACACACTCACTGACACACTCACTGACACTCCCACTGACACTCCCGCTGACACTCCCATGGACACACCCACTGACACACCCACTGACACACTCACTGACACACTCACTGACACTCCCACTGACATTCCCGCTGACACTCCCATGGACACACCCACTGACACACTCGCTGACACACCCACTAACACACTCACTGACACACTCACTGACACACGCACTGACACACGCACTGACACTCCCACTGACACTCCCAATGACACACTCACTGACATTCTCACTGACACACTCACTGGCACACTCACTGACACACTCACTGACACACCCACTGACACACTATTGACACACTCACTGACACTCCCACTGAAACACTACTGACACACTCACTGACACACCCACTGACACTCCCACTGACACTCCCACTGACACACCCACTGACACTCCCACTGACACACTCACTGACACTCCTACTGACACACCCACTGACACACCCGTGACACTCCTGCTGACACTCCCATGGACACTCCCACTGTCACACTCACTGATACACCCACGACACACTCACTGACAAACCCACTTACACACTCACTGACACAACCTCTGACACATGCATTGAAACACTCATTGACACACTCACTGACAAACCCACTGACACACCCGCTGACACTCTCACTGACACACTCACTGACACACCCACTGACACTCCCACTGACACACTCACTGACACACTCACTGACACAACCACTGACACACCCACTGACACACCCACTGACACAACCACTGACACTCCCACTGACACTCCCACTGACACACCCACTGACACACTCACTGACACACTCACTGAGACACCGAAAGACACTCCCACTGACACTCCCTCTGACACACTCACTAACACACTCACTGACACACTTACTGACACTCCCACTGACACACTCACTACACTCACCGACACACTCACTGACACACTCACTGATACTCCCACTGAAACTCCTGCTGACACTCCCATGGACACACCCACTGACACACTCACTGATACACCCACGACACACTCACTGACAAACCCACTGACACACTCACTGACACAACCTCTAACACACGCATTGACACTCTCATTGACACACTCACTGACACACCCACTGACACACCCACTGACACTCCCACTGACACACTCACTGACACACCCACTGACACTCCCACTGACACACCCACTGACACACTCACTGACACACCCACTGACACAATACTAACACACTCACTGACACTCCCACTGACACTCCCACTGACACACTCACTGACATTCCATCTGACACACTCACTGACACTCCCACTGACACTCCCAATGACACACTCACTGACATTCCAACTGACACACCCACTGACACACTACTGACACACTCACTGACACTCCCACTGACACACTACTGACACACTCACTGACTCACCCACTGACAATCCCACTGATACTCCCACTGACACACCCACTGACACACCCACTGAAACACTCACTGACACTCCTACTGACACACCCAATGACACACCCACTTACACTCCTGCCGACACTCCCATGGACACTCCAACTGACACACTCACTGATACACCCACGACACACTCACTGACAAACCCACTGACACACTCACTGACACAACCTCTGACACACGCAATGACACATTCATTGACACACTCACTGACAATCCAACTGACACACTCACTGACACACTCACTGAAACAACCACTGACACAACCACTGACACTCCCTCTGACACACTCACTAACACACTCACTGACGCACTCACTGACACTCCCACTGACACACTCACTGACACACTCACTGACACTCCCACTGACACACTCACTGACACACCCACTGTCACGCTCACTGAAACACCCACTGACACATTACTGACACACTCACTGACACTCCCACTGACACTCCCAATGACACACTCACTGACATTCCCACTGACACACTCACGAACCCACTCACTGACACACCCACTGACACACTACTGACACACTCACTGACACTCCCACTGACACTCCCACTGACACACTACTGACACACTCACTGACACACACACTGACACACGCACTGACACTCCCACTGACACACCCACTGACACTCCCACTGACACACTCACTGACACACCCACTGACACACTCACTGACAATCCCACTGACACTCCCACTGACACACCCACTGACACAACCTCTGACACACTCATTGACACACTCACTGACACACCCACTGACACCCCCACTGACACACTCACTGCTACACTCACTGACACAACCACTGATACACTCACCGACGCACCCACTGACACACCCACTGACAATCTCACAGACACTCCCACTGACACATTCACTGACACACTCACTGACACACTCACTGACACACTCACTGACACAACCACTGACACACCCACTGACACACCCACTGACACAACCACTGACACTCCCACTGACACTCTCACTGACACACCCACTGACACACTCACTGACACACTCACTGAGACACTCACTGGCACACCCACTGACACTCCCACTGACACACCCACTGACACAACCTCTGAAACACTCATTGACACACTCACTGACACACCTACTGACACTCCCACTGACACACTCACTGACACTCCCACTGACACAACCACTGACACTCCCACTGAAACAACCACTGACACTCCCACTGACACAACCACTGACACTCCCACTGACACTCCCACTGACACACTCACTAACACACTCACTGACACACTCACTGACATTCCTACTGACACAACCACTGACACTCCCACTGACACAACCACTGACACTCCCACTGACACTGCCACTGACACACTCACTAACACACTCACTGACACTCTCACTGACATTCCCACTGACACACTTACTGACACACTCACTGACACTCCCACTGACACACTCACTGACACACTCACTGACATTCCTACTGACACAACCACTGACACTCCCACTGTCACGCTCACTGAAACACCCACTGACACACTACTGACACACTCACTGACACACTCACTGACACACACACTGACACTCCCACTGACAAACCTACTGACACTCCCACTGACACACTCACTGATACTCCCACTGACACACTCACTGACACACCCACTGACACACTCACTGACACACCCACTGACACACTCACTGACACACTCACTGACACTTCCACTGACACTCCCGCTGACACTCCCATGGATACACCCACTGACACACCCACTGACACACTCACTGACACACTCACTGACACTCCCACTGACACTCCCATGGACACACCCACTGACACACTCGCTGACACACCCACTAACACACTCACTGACACACTCACTGACCCACTCACTGACACACCCACTGACACTCCCACTGACACACTCACTGACACTCCCACTGACACACTCACTGACACACTCACTGACACTCCCACTGACACTCCCGCTGACACTCCCATGGACACACCCACTGACACACCCACTGACACACTCACTGACACACTCACTGACACTACCACTGGCACTCCTGCTGAAACTCACATGGACACACCCACTGACACACTCGCTGACACACCCACTAACACACTCACTGACACACTCACTGACACAAGCACTGACACACGCACTTACACTCCCACCGACACTCCCAATGACACACTCACTGAAATTCCCACTGACACACTCACTGGCACTCTCACTGACACACTCACTGACACACCCACTGACACACTACTGACACACTCACTGACACACCCACTGACACTCCCACTGACACACTCACTGACAATCCCACTGACACTCCCACTGACACAACCACTGACACACTCACTGACACACTCACTGACACACCCACTGACACTCCCACTGACACACTCACTGACGTACCCACTTACACTCCCACTGACACACTCACTGACACTCCCACTGACACACTCACTGACACACTCACTGACACTCCCACTGACACTCCCGCTGACACTCCCATGGACACACCCACTGACACACCCACTGACACACTCACTGACACACTCACTGACACTCCCACTGACATTCCCGCTGACACTCCCATGGACACACCCACTGACACACTCGCTGACACACCCACTAACACACTCACTGACACACTCACTGACACACGCACTGACACACGCACTGACACTCCCACTGACACTCCCAATGACACACTCACTGACATTCTCACTGACACACTCACTGGCACACTCACTGACACACTCACTGACACACCCACTGACACACTATTGACACACTCACTGACACTCCCACTGACACACTACTGACACACTCACTGACACACCCACGACACACTCACTGACAAACCCACTGACACACTCACTGACACAACCTCTGACACACTCACTGACAAACCCACTGACACACTCACTGACACAACCTCTGACACACGCAATGACACATTCATTGACACACTCACTGACACTCCCACTGACACACCCACTGACACACTCACTGACACACCCACTGACACAATACTAACACACTCACTGACACTCCCACTGACACTCCCACTGACACACTCACTGACATTCCATCTGACACACTCACTGACACTCCCACTGACACTCCCAATGACACACTCACTGACATTCCAACTGACACACCCACTGACACACTACTGACACACTCACTGACACTCCCACTGACACACTACTGACACACTCACTGACTCACCCACTGACAATCCCACTGATACTCCCACTGACACACCCACTGACACACCCACTGAAACACTCACTGACACTCCTACTGACACACCCAATGACACACCCACTTACACTCCTGCCGACACTCCCATGGACACTCCAACTGACACACTCACTGATACACCCAGGACACACTCACTGACAAACCCACTGACACACTCACTGACACAACCTCTGACACACGCAATGACACATTCATTGACACACTCACTGACAATCCAACTGACACACTCACTGACACACTCACTGAAACAACCACTGACACAACCACTGACACTCCCTCTGACACACTCACTAACACACTCACTGACGCACTCACTGACACTCCCACTGACACACTCACTGACACACTCACTGACACTCCCACTGACACACTCACTGACACACCCACTGTCACGCTCACTGAAACACCCACTGACACATTACTGACACACTCACTGACACTCCCACTGACACTCCCAATGACACACTCACTGACATTCCCACTGACACACTCACGAACCCACTCACTGACACACCCACTGACACACTACTGACACACTCACTGACACTCCCACTGACACTCCCACTGACACACTACTGACACACTCACTGACACACACACTGACACACGCACTGACACTCCCACTGACACACCCACTGACACTCCCACTGACACACTCACTGACACACCCACTGACACACTCACTGACAATCCCACTGACACTCCCACTGACACACCCACTGACACAACCTCTGACACACTCATTGACACACTCACTGACACACCCACTGACACCCCCACTGACACACTCACTGCTACACTCACTGACACAACCACTGATACACTCACCGACGCACCCACTGACACACCCACTGACAATCTCACAGACACTCCCACTGACACATTCACTGACACACTCACTGACACACTCACTGACACACTCACTGACACAACCACTGACACACCCACTGACACACCCACTGACACAACCACTGACACTCCCACTGACACTCTCACTGACACACCCACTGACACACTCACCGACACACTCACTGAGACACTCACTGGCACACCCACTTACACTCCCACTGACACACCCACTGACACAACCTCTGAAACACTCATTGACACACTCACTGACACACCTACTGACACTCCCACTGACACACTCACTGACACTCCCACTGACACAACCACTGACACTCCCACTGAAACAACCACTGACACTCCCACTGACACAACCACTGACACTCCCACTGACACTCCCACTGACACACTCACTAACACACTCACTGACACACTCACTGACATTCCTACTGACACAACCACTGACACTCCCACTGACACAACCACTGACACTCCCACTGACACTGCCACTGACACACTCACTAACACACTCACTGACACTCTCACTGACATTCCCACTGACACACTTACTGACACACTCACTGACACTCCCACTGACACACTCACTGACACACTCACTGACATTCCTACTGACACAACCACTGACACTCCCACTGACACAACCACTGACACTCCCACTGACACTCCCACTGACACAACCACTGAAACTCCCTCTGACACACTCACTAACACACTCACTGACACACTCACTGACACTCCCACTGACACAATCACTGACGCACTCACTGACACTCCCACTGACACACTCACTGACACACCCACTGACACACTCACTGAAACACCCACTGACACATTACTGACACACTCACTGACACTCCCACTGACACTCCCAATGACACACTCACTGACATTCCCACTGACACACTCACTGACACACCCACTGACACACTACTGACACACTCACTGACACTCCCACTGACACTCCCACTGACACACTACTGACACACTCACTGACACACTCACTGACACTCCCAATGACACTCCCAATGACACACTCACTGACATTCCCACTGACACACTCAATGGCACTCTCACTGACACACTCACTGACACACCCACTGACACACTACTGACACACTCACTGACACACCCACTGACACTCCCACTGACTCTCCCACTGACACACCCACTGACACTCCCACTGACACACTCACTGACACTCCTACTGACACACCCAATGACACACCCACTGACACACTCACTGACACTCCTACTGACACACCCAATGACACACCCACTGACACTCCTGCTGACACTCCCATGGACACTCCCACTGACACACTCACTGATACACCCACGACACACTCACTGACAAACCAACTGACACAACCTCTGACACATGCATTGAAACACTCATTGACACACTCACTGACACACCCACTGACACACTTACTGACACTCCCACTGACACGCTCACTGACACACCCACTGACACTCCCACTGACACACTCACTGACACACTCACTGACACACTCACTAACACAACCACTGACAAACCCACTGACACACCCACTGACACAACCACTGACACTCCCACTGACACACCCACTGACACACCCACTGACACTCCCACTGACACTCCCACTGACACAACCACTGAAACTCCCTCTGACACACTCACTAACACACTCACTGACACACTCACTGACACTCCCACTGACACAATCACTGACGCACTCACTGACACTCCCACTGACACTCTCACTGACACACCCACTGACACACTCACTGAAACACCCACTGACACATTACTGACACACTCACTGACACTCCCACTGACACTCCCAATGACACACTCACTGACATTCCCACTGACACACTCACTGACACACTCACTGACACACCCACTGACACACTACTGACACACTCACTGACACTCCCACTGACACTCCCACTGACACACTATTGACACATTCACTGACACACTCACTGACACACACACTGACACTCCCACTGACACACCTACTGACACTCCCACTGACACACTCACTGATACTCCCACTGACACACTCACTGACACAACCAGTGACACACTCACTGACACACCCACTGACACACTCACTGACACACTCACTGACACTCCCACTGACACTCCCGCTGACACTCCCATGGATACACCCACTGACACACTCACTGACACACTCACTGACACTCCCACTGACACTCCCTCTGACACACTCACTAACACACTCACTGACACACTCACTGACACTCCCACTGACACAATCACTGACGCACTCACTGACACTCCCACTGACAAACTCACTGACACACCCACTGACACACTCACTGAAACACCCACTGACACATTACTGACACACTCACTGACACTCCCACTGACACTCCCAATGACACACTCACTGACATTCCCACTGACACACTCACTGACACACTCACTGACACACCCACTGACACACTACTGACACACTCACTGACACTCCCACTGACACTCCCACTGACACACTACTGACACACTCACTGACACACTCACTGACACACACACTGACACTCCCACTGACAAACCTACTGACACTCCCACTGACACACTCACTGATACTCCCACTGACACACTCACTGACACACCCACTGACACACTCACTGACACACCCACTGACACACTCACTGACACACTCACTGAGACTTCCACTGACACTCCCGCTGACACTCCCATGGATACACCCACTGACACACCCACTGACACACTCACTGACACACTCACTGACACTCCCACTGACACTCCCATGGACACACCCACTGACACACTCGCTGACACACCCACTAACACACTCACTGACACACTCACTGACCCACTCACTGACACACCCACTGACACTCCCACTGACACACTCACTGACACTCCCACTGACACACTCACTGACACACCCACTGACTCACTCGCTGACACATCCACTGACACACTCACTGACACACTCACTGACACTCCCACTGACACTCCCACTGACACTCCCATGGACACACCCACTGACACACCCACTGACACACTCACTGACACACTCACTGACACTACCACTGGCACTCCTGCTGAAACTCCCATGGACACACCCACTGACACACTCGCTGACACACCCACTAACACACTCACTGACACACTCACTGACACAAGCACTGACACACGCACTTACACTCCCACCGACACTCCCAATGACACACTCACTGAAATTCCCACTGACACACTCACTGGCACTCTCACTGACACACTCACTGACACACCCACTGACACACTACTGACACACTCACTGACACACCCACTGACACTCCCACTGACACACTCACTGACAATCCCTCTGACACTCCCACTGACACAACCACTGACACACTCACTGACACACTCACTGACACACCCACTGACACTCCCACTGACACACTCACTGACACACTCACTGACACACCCACTGACACTCCCACTGACACACTCACTGACACTCCCACTGACACACTCACTGACACACTCACTGACACTCCCACTGACACTCCCGCTGACACTCCCATGGACACACCCACTGACACATCCACTGACACACTCACTGACACACTCACTGACACTCCCACTGACATTCCCGCTGACACTCCCATGGACACACCCACTGACACACTCGCTGACACACCCACTAACACACTCACTGACACACTCACTGACACACGCACTGACACACGCACTGACACTCCCACTGACACTCCCAATGACACACTCACTGACATTCTCACTGACACACTCACTGGCACACTCACTGACACACTCACTGACACAACCACTGACACACTATTGACACACTCACTGACACTCCCACTGACACACTACTGACACACTCACTGACACACCCACTGACACTCCCACTGACACACCCACTGACACTCCCACTGACACTCCTACTGACACACCCACTGACACACCCACTGACACTCCTGCTGACACTCCCATGGACACTCCCACTGACACACTCACTGATACACCCACGACACACTCACTGACAAACCCACTTACACACTCACTGACACAACCTCTGACACATGCATTGAAACACTCATTGACACACTCACTGACAAACCCACTGACACACCCGCTGACACTCTCACTGACACACTCACTGACACACCCACTGACACTCCCACTGACACACTCACTGACACACTCACTGACACAACCACTGACACACCCACTGACACACCCACTGACACAACCACTGACACTCCCACTGACACTCCCACTGACACACCCACTGACACACTCACTGACACACTCACTGAGACACCCAAAGACACTCCCACTGACACTCCCTCTGACACACTCACTAACACACTCACTGACACACTTACTGACACTCCCACTGACACACTCACTACACTCACCGACACACTCACTGACACACTCACTGATACTCCCACTGAAACTCCTGCTGACACTCCCATGGACACACCCACTGACACACTCACTGATACACCCACGACACACTCACTGACAAACCCACTGACACACTCACTGACACAACCTCTAACACACGCATTGACACTCTCATTGACACACTCACTGACACACCCACTGACACACCCACTGACACTCCCACTGACACACTCACTGACACACTCACTGACACTCCCACTGACACACTCACTGACACACCCACTGACACACTCACTGACACACCCACTGACACAATACTAACACACTCACTGACACTCCCACTGACACTCCCACTGACACACTCACTGACATTCCCACTGACACACTCACTGACACTCCCACTGACACTCCCAATGACACACTCACTGACATTCCAACTGACACACCCACTGACACACTACTGACACACTCACTGACACTCCCACTGACACACTACTGACACACTCACTGACACTCCCACTGACACACTACTGACACACTCACTGACTCACCGACTGACAATCCCACTGATACTCCCACTGACACACCCACTGACACACCCACTGAAACACTCACTGACACTCCTACTGACACACCCAATGACACACCCACTTACACTCCTGCCGACACTCCCATGGACACTCCCACTGACACACTCACTGATACACCCACGGCACACTCACTGACAAACCCACTGACACACTCACTGACACAACCTCTGACACACGCATTGACACACTCATTGACACACTCACTGACAATCCAACTGACACACTCACTGACACACTCACTGACACAACCATTGACACAACCACTGACACTCCCTCTGACACACTCACTAACACACTCACTGACGCACTCACTGACACTCCCACTGACACACTCACTGACACACTCACTGACATTCCCACTGACACACTCACGAACCCACTCACTGACACACCCACTGACACACTACTGACACACTCACTGACACTCCCACTGACACTCCCACTGACACACTACTGACACACTCACTGACACACACACTGACACACGCACTGACACTCCCACTGACACACCCACTGACACTCCCACTGACACACTCACTGACACACCCACTGACACACTCACTGACACTCCCACTGACACTCCCACTGACACACCCACTGACACAACCTCTGACACACTCATTGACACACTCACTGACACACCCACTGACACCCCCACTGACACACTCACTGCTACACTCACTGACACAACCACTGACACACTCACTGATACACTCACCGACGCACCCACTGACACACCCACTGACAAACTCACAGACACTCCCACTGACACATTCACTGACACACTCACTGACACACTCACTGACACACTCACTGACACAACCACTGACACACCCACTGACACACCCACTGACACAACCACTGACACTCCCACTGACACTCTCACTGACACACCCACTGACACACTCACTGACACACTCACTGAGACACTCACTGGCACACCCACTGACACTCCCACTGACACACCCACTGACACAACCTCTGAAACACTCATTGACACACTCACTGACACACCTACTGACACTCCCACTGACACAGTCACTGACACTCCCACTGACACAACCACTGACACTCCCACTGAAACAACCACTGACACTCCCACTGACACAACCACTGACACTCCCACTGACACTCCCACTGACACACTCACTAACACACTCACTGACACACTCACTGACATTCCTACTGACACAACCACTGACACTCCCACTGACACAACCACTGACACTCCCACTGACACTGCCACTGACACACTCACTAACACACTCACTGACACTCTCACTGACATTCCCACTGACACACTTACTGACACACTCACTGACACTCCCACTGACACACTCACTGACACACCCACTGACACACTCACTGACACACCCACTGACACACTACTAACACACTCACTGAGACTCCCACTGACACTCCCACTGACACACTCACTGACATTCCCACTGACACACTACTGACACTCCCACTGACACTCCCAATGACACACTCACTGACATTCCCACTGACACACTCACTGGCACACTCACTGACACACTCACTGACACACCCACTGACACACTACTGACACACTCACTGACACTCCCACTGACACACGACTGACACACTCACTGACTCACCCACTGACAATCCCACTGACACTCCCACTGACACACCCACTGACACTCCCACTGACACACTCACTGACACTCCTACTGACACACCCACTGACACACTCACTGACACACCCACTGACACACTCACTGAAACACCCACTGACACATTACTGACACACTCACTGACACTCCCACTGACACTCCCAATGACACACTCACTGACATTCCCACTGACACACTCACTGACACACTCACTGACACGCCCACTGACGCACTACTGACACACTCACTGACACTCCCACTGACACTCCCAGTGACACACTACTGACGCACTCACTGACACAGTCACTGACACACGCACTGACACTCCCACTGACACACCCACTGATAATCCCACTGACACACTCACTGACACTCCCACTGACACACTCACTGACACACCCACTGACACACTCACTGACACAGCCACTGACTCTCCCACTGACACACCCACTGACACAACCTCTGACACACTCATTGACACACTCACTGACACCCCCTGACACCCCCACTGACACACTCAATGACACAACCACTGACACACTCACTGATACACTCACCGACACACTCACTGACACACCCACTGACACACCCACTGACACACTCACTGACACACTCAGTGACACGCCCACAGACACAACCACTGACACACTCACTGACACACTCACTGACACTCCCATTGACACAACCACTGACACTCCTGCTGACACAACCACTGACACTCCCACTGACACTCACTGACATACTCACTGACAAACTCACTGACACTCCCACTGACACACTCACTGACACACTCACTGAAACTCCCACTGACACACTCACTGACACACTCACTGACACTCCCACTGACGCACTGACTGACACACCCACTGACACACTCACTGACACACCCACTGACACACTCACTGACACACTCACTGACACTCTCACTGACACTGCCGCTGACGCTCCCATGGACACACCCACTGACACACTCGCTGACACACCCACTAACACACTCACTGACACATCACTGACACACTCACTGACACACGCACTGACACACGCACTTACACACCCACCGACAAACACACCGATACACTCACTGACACACCCACTGACACACTCACTGACACACACACTGACACACTCACTAACACACTCACTGACACTCTCACTGACATTCCCACTGACACACTTACTGACACACTCACTGACACTCCCACTGACACACTCACTGACACACCCACTGACACACTCACTGACACACCCACTGAAACACTACTAACACACTCACTGAGACTCCCACTGACACTCCCACTGACACACTCACTGACATTCCCACTGACACACTCACTGACACACCCACTGACACACTCACTGACACACCCACTGACACAATACTAACACACTCACTGACACTCCCACTGACACTCCCACTGACACACTCACTGACATTCCCACTGACACACTCACTGACACTCCCACTGACACTCCCAATGACACACTCACTGACATTCCAACTGACACACCCACTGACACACTACTGACACACTCACTGACACTCCCACTGACACACTACTGACACACTCACTGACTCACCCACTGACAATCCCACTGATACTCCCACTGACACACCCACTGACACACCCACTGAAACACTCACTGACACTCCTACTGACACACCCAATGACACACCCACTTACACTCCTGCCGACACTCCCATGGACACTCCCACTGACACACTCACTGATACACCCACGACACACTCACTGACAAACCCACTGACACACTCACTGACACAACCTCTGACACACGCATTGACACACTCATTGGCACACTCACTGACAATCCAACTGACACACTCACTGACACACTCACTGACACAACCACTGACACAACCACTGACACTCCCTCTGACACACTCACTAACACACTCACTGACGCACTCACTGACACTCCCACTGACACACTCACTGACACACTCACTGACACTCCCACTGACACACTCACTGACACACCCACTGACACGCTCACTGAAACACCCACTGACACATTACTGACACACTCACTGACACTCCCACTGACACTCCCAATGACACACTCACTGACATTCCCACTGACACACTCACTGACACACTCACTGACACGCCCACTGACGCACTACTGACACACTCACTGACACTCCCACTGACACTCCCAGTGACACACTACTGACGCACTCACTGACACACTCACTGACACACGCACTGACACTCCCACTGACACACCCACTGATAATCCCACTGACACACTCACTGACACTCCCACTGACACACTCACTGACACACCCACTGACACACTCACTGACACAGCCACTGACTCTCCCACTGACACACCCACTGACACAACCTCTGACACACTCATTGACACACTCACTGACACCCCCCTGACACCCCCACTGACACACTCAATGACACAACCACTGACACACTCACTGATACACTCACCGACACACTCACTGACACACCCACTGACACACCCACTGACACACTCACTGACACACTCAGTGACACGCCCACAGACACAACCACTGACACACTCACTGACACACTCACTGACACTCCCATTGACACAACCACTGACACTCCTGCTGACACAACCACTGACACTCCCACTGACACTCACTGACACACTCACTGACAAACTCACTGACACTCCCACTGACACACTCACTGACACACTCACTGACACTCCCACTGACACACTCACTGACACACTCACTGACACTCCCACTGACGCACTCACTGACACACCCACTGACACACTCACTGACACACCCACTGACACACTCACTGACACACTCACTGACACTCTCACTGACACTGCCGCTGACGCTCCCATGGACACACCCACTGACACACTCGCTGACACACCCACTAACACACTCACTGACACATCACTGACACACTCACTGACACACGCACTGACACACGCACTTACACACCCACCGACAAACACACCGATACACTCACTGACACACCCACTGACACACTCACTGACACACACACTGACACACTCACTGACACACTCACTGACACACTCACTGACACACCCACTGACACACTCACTGACACTCCCACTGACACTCCTGCTGACACTCCCATGGACACACCCACTGACACACTCGCTGACACACCCACTAACACACTCACTGACACACTCACTGACACATGCACTGACACACTCACTTACACACCCACCGACACACTCACTGATACACCCACTGACACACACACTGACACTCCCACAGACACACCCACTGACACACACACCGACACACTCACTGACACACTCACTGACACACCCACTGACACTTCCACTGACACACCCACTGACACGCTCACAGACACGCCCACTGTCACACCCACTGACACACCCGCTGACATGCCCACTGACACACCCACTGACACATTCATTCACACTCCCACTGACACACCCACTGACACGCTCACAGACACACCCACTGACACTCCCACTGACACACCCACTGACAATCCCACTGACACACTCACGGACACACCCACTGACCCCTCACTGACCCCCTCACTGACCCCAACCACTGACCCCACCCACTGACCCCCCACTGAACTCCCACTGACCCCCACTCGCTGACCCTCACACTGACCCCAACCACTGACACCCACTGACCCCAACCACTGACCCCACCCACTGACCCCCCCACTGAACTCCCACTGACCCCCCACTGACCCTCACTCGCTGACCCTCTCACTGACCCCAACCACTGACCCCCCACTGACCCCAACCACAGACCCTCACTGGCCCCAACCACTGACCCCTCAATGACCCCCACTCGCTGACCCTCTCACTGACCCCAACCACTGACCCCCCACTGACCCCACTGACACTTCCACTGACACACCCACTGACACGCTCACAGACACGCCCACTGCCACACCCACTGACACACCCGCTGACATGCCCACTGACACACCCACTGACACAATCATTCACACTCCCACTGACACACCCACTGACACGCTCACAGACACACCCACTGACACTCCCACTGACACACCCACTGACATTCCCGCTGACACTCCCATGGACACACCCACTGACACACTCGCTGACACACCCACTAACACACTCACTGACACAATCACTGACACACGCACTGACACACGCACTGACACTCCCACTGACACTCCCAATGACACACTCACTGACATTCTCACTGACACACTCACTGGCACACTCACTGACACACTCACTGACACACCCACTGACACACTATTGACACACTCACTGTCACTCCCACTGACACACTACTGACACACTCACTGACACACCCACTGACACTCCCACTGACACTCCCACTGACACACCCACTGACACACCCACTGACACTCCTGCTGACACTCCCATGGACACTCCCACTGACACACTCACTGATACACCCACGACACACTCACTGACAAACCCACTTACACACTCACTGACACAACCTCTGACACATGCATTGAAACACTCATTGACACACTCACTGACAAACCCACTGACACACCCGCTGACACTCTCACTGACACACTCACTGACACACCCACTGACACTCCCACTGACACACTCACTGACACACTCACTGACACAACCACTGACACACCCACTGACACACCCACTGACACAACCACTGACACTCCCACTGACACTCCCACTGACACACCCACTGACACACTCACTGACACACTCACTGAGACACCCAAAGACACTTCCACTGACCCTCCCTCTGACACACTCACTAACACACTCACTGACACACTTACTGACACTCCCACTGACACACTCACTACACTCACCGACACACTCACTGACACACTCACTGATACTCCCACTGAAACTCCTGCTGACACTCCCATGGACACACCCACTGACACACTCACTGATACACCCACGACACACTCACTGACAAACCCACTGACACACTCACTGACACAACCTCTAACACACGCATTGACACTCTCATTGACACACTCACTGACACACCCACTGACACACCCACTGACACTCCCACTGACACACTCACTGACACACTCACTGACACTCCCACTGACACACTCACTGACACACCCACTGACACACTCACTGACACACCCACTGACACAATACTAACACACTCACTGACACTCCCACTGACACTCCCACTGACACACTCACTGACATTCCCACTGACACACTCACTGACACTCCCACTGACACTCCCAATGACACACTCACTGACATTCCAACTGACACACCCACTGACACACTACTGACACACTCACTGACACTCCCACTGACACACTACTGACACACTCACTGACTCACCCACTGACAATCCCACTGATACTCCCACTGACACACCCACTGACACACCCACTGAAACACTCACTGACACTCCTACTGACACACCCAATGACACACCCACTTACACTCCTGCCGACACTCCCATGGACACTCCCACTGACACACTCACTGATACACCCACGACACACTCACTGACAAACCCACTGACACACTCACTGACACAACCTCTGACACACGCATTGACACACTCATTGGCACACTCACTGACAATCCAACTGACACACTCACTGACACACTCACTGACACAACCACTGACACAACCACTGACACTCCCTCTGACACACTCACTAACACACTCACTGACGCACTCACTGACACTCCCACTGACACACTCAATGACACAACCACTGACACATTCACTGATACACTCACCAACACACTCACTGACACACCCACTGACACACCCACTGACACACTCACTGACACACTCAGTGACACGCCCACAGACACAACCACTGACACACTCACTGACACACTCACTGACACTCCCATTGACACAACCACTGACACTCCTGCTGACACAACCACTGAAACTCCCACTGACACTCACTGACACACCCACTGACACACCCACTGACACACTCACTGACACACTCAGTGACACGCCCACAGACACAACCACTGACACACTCACTGACACACTCACTGACACTCCCATTGACACAACCACTGACACTCCTGCTGACACAACCACTGACACACTCACTGACACACTCACTACACTCACCGACACACTCACTGACACACTCACTGATACTCCCACTGAAACTCCTGCTGACACTCCCATGGACACACCCACTGACACACTCACTGATGCACCCACGACACACTCACTGACAAACCCACTGACACACTCACTGACACAACCTCTAACACACGCATTGACACTCTCATTGACACACTCACTGACACACCCACTGACACACCCACTGACACTCCCACTGACACACTCACTGACACACTCACTGACACTCCCACTGACACACTCACTGACACACCCACTGACACACTCACTGACACACCCACTGACACAATACTAACACACTCACTGACACTCCCACTGACACTCCCACTGACACACTCACTGACATTCCCACTGACACACTCACTGACACTCCCACTGACACTCCCAATGACACACTCACTGACATTCCAACTGACACACCCACTGACACACTACTGACACACTCACTGACACTCCCACTGACACACTACTGACACACTCACTGACTCACCCACTGACAATCCCACTGATACTCCCACTGACACACCCACTGACACACCCACTGAAACACTCACTGACACTCCTACTGACACACCCAATGACACACCCACTTACACTCCTGCCGACACTCCCATGGACACTCCCACTGACACACTCACTGATACACCCACGACACACTCACTGACAAACCCACTGACACACTCACTGACACAACCTCTGACACACGCATTGACACACTCATTGGCACACTCACTGACAATCCAACTGACACACTCACTGACACACTCACTGACACAACCACTGACACAACCACTGACACTCCCTCTGACACACTCACTAACACACTCACTGACGCACTCACTGACACTCCCACTGACACACTCAATGACACAACCACTGACACATTCACTGATACACTCACCGACACACTCACTGACACACCCACTGACACACCCACTGACACACTCACTGACACACTCAGTGACACGCCCACAGACACAACCACTGACACACTCACTGACACACTCACTGACACTCCCATTGACACAACCACTGACACTCCTGCTGACACAACCACTGACACTCCCACTGACACTCACTGACACACTCACTGACAAACTCACTGACACTCCCACTGACACACTCACTGACACACTCACTGACACTCCCACTGACACACTCACTGACACACTCACTGACACTCCCACTGACGCACTCACTGACACACCCACTGACACACTCACTGACACACCCACTGACACACTCACTGACACACTCACTGACACTCTCACTGACACTGCCGCTGACGCTCCCATGGACACACCCACTGACACACTCGCTGACACACCCACTAACACACTCACTGACACATCACTGACACACTCACTGACACATGCACTGACACACGCACTTACACACCCACCGACAAACACACCGATACACTCACTGACACACCCACTGACACACTCACTGACACACACACTGACACACTCACTAACACACTCACTGACACTCTCACTGACATTCCCACTGACACACTTACTGACACACTCACTGACACTCCCACTGACACACTCACTGACACACCCACTGACACACTCACTGACACACCCACTGACACACTACTAACACACTCACTGAGACTCCCACTGACACTCCCACTGACACACTCACTGACATTCCCACTGACACACTACTGACACTCCCACTGACACTCCCAATGACACACTCACTGACATTCCCACTGACACACTCACTGGCACACTCACTGACACACTCACTGACACACCCACTGACACACTACTGACACACTCACTGACACTCCCACTGACACACGACTGACACACTCACTGACTCACCCACTGACAATCCCACTGACACTCCCACTGACACACCCACTGACACTCCCACTGACACACTCACTGACACTCCTACTGACACACCCACTGACACACCCACTGACACACTCACTGACACACCCACTGACACACTCACTGAAACACCCACTGACACATTACTGACACACTCACTGACACTCCCACTGACACTCCCAATGACACACTCACTGACATTCCCACTGACACACTCACTGACACACTCACTGACACGCCCACTGACGCACTACTGACACACTCACTGACACTCCCACTGACACTCCCAGTGACACACTACTGACGCACTCACTGACACACTCACTGACACACGCACTGACACTCCCACTGACACACCCACTGATAATCCCACTGACACACTCACTGACACTCCCACTGACACACTCACTGACACACCCACTGACACACTCACTGACACAGCCACTGACTCTCCCACTGACACACCCACTGACACAACCTCTGACACACTCATTGACACACTCACTGACACCCCCCTGACACCCCCACTGACACACTCAATGACACAACCACTGACACACTCACTGATACACTCACCGACACACTCACTGACACACCCACTGACACACCCACTGACACACTCACTGACACACTCAGTGACACGCCCACAGACACAACCACTGACACACTCACTGACACACTCACTGACACTCCCATTGACACAACCACTGACACTCCTGCTGACACAACCACTGACACTCCCACTGACACTCACTGACACACTCACTGACAAACTCACTGACACTCCCACTGACACACTCACTGACACACTCACTGACACTCCCACTGACACACTCACTGACACACTCACTGACACTCCCACTGACGCACTCACTGACACACCCACTGACACACTCACTGACACACCCACTGACACACTCACTGACACACTCACTGACACTCTCACTGACACTGCCGCTGACGCTCCCATGGACACACCCACTGACACACTCGCTGACACACCCACTAACACACTCACTGACACATCACTGACACACTCACTGACACACGCACTGACACACGCACTTACACACCCACCGACAAACACACCGATACACTCACTGACACACCCACTGACACACTCACTGACACACACACTGACACACTCACTGACACACTCACTGACACACTCACTGACACACCCACTGACACACTCACTGACACTCCCACTGACACTCCTGCTGACACTCCCATGGACACACCCACTGACACACTCGCTGACACACCCACTAACACACTCACTGACACACTCACTGACACATGCACTGACACACTCACTTACACACCCACCGACACACTCACTGATACACCCACTGACACACACACTGACACTCCCACAGACACACCCACTGACACACACACCGACACACTCACTGACACACTCACTGACACACCCACTGACACTTCCACTGACACACCCACTGACACGCTCACAGACACGCCCACTGTCACACCCACTGACACACCCGCTGACATGCCCACTGACACACCCACTGACACATTCATTCACACTCCCACTGACACACCCACTGACACGCTCACAGACACACCCACTGACACTCCCACTGACACACCCACTGACAATCCCACTGACACACTCACGGACACACCCACTGACCCCTCACTGACCCCCTCACTGACCCCAACCACTGACCCCACCCACTGACCCCCCACTGAACTCCCACTGACCCCCACTCGCTGACCCTCACACTGACCCCAACCACTGACACCCACTGACCCCAACCACTGACCCCACCCACTGACCCCCCCACTGAACTCCCACTGACCCCCCACTGACCCTCACTCGCTGACCCTCTCACTGACCCCAACCACTGACCCCCCACTGACCCCAACCACAGACCCTCACTGGCCCCAACCACTGACCCCTCAATGACCCCCACTCGCTGACCCTCTCACTGACCCCAACCACTGACCCCCCACTGACCCCACTGACACACCCACTGACACGCTCACAGACACGCCCACTGTCACACCCACTGACACACCCACTGACACACCCGCTGACATGCCCACTGACACACCCACTGACACAATCATTCACACTCCCACTGACACACCCACTGACACGCTCACAGACACACCCACTGACACTCCCACTGACACACCCACTGACATTCCCGCTGACACTCCCATGGACACACCCACTGACACACTCGCTGACACACCCACTAACACACTCACTGACACAATCACTGACACACGCACTGACACACGCACTGACACTCCCACTGACACTCCCAATGACACACTCACTGACATTCTCACTGACACACTCACTGGCACACTCACTGACACACTCACTGACACACCCACTGACACACTATTGACACACTCACTGTCACTCCCACTGACACACTACTGACACACTCACTGACACACCCACTGACACTCCCACTGACACTCCCACTGACATACCCACTGACACTCCCACTGACACACTCACTGACACTCCTACTGACACACCCACTGACACACCCACTGACACTCCTGCTGACACTCCCATGGACACTCCCACTGACACACTCACTGATACACCCACGACACACTCACTGACAAACCCACTTACACACTCACTGACACAACCTCTGACACATGCATTGAAACACTCATTGACACACTCACTGACAAACCCACTGACACACCCGCTGACACTCTCACTGACACACTCACTGACACACCCACTGACACTCCCACTGACACACTCACTGACACACTCACTGACACAACCACTGACACACCCACTGACACACCCACTGACACAACCACTGACACTCCCACTGACACTCCCACTGACACACCCACTGACACACTCACTGACACACTCACTGAGACACCCAAAGACACTTCCACTGACCCTCCCTCTGACACACTCACTAACACACTCACTGACACACTTACTGACACTCCCACTGACACACTCACTACACTCACCGACACACTCACTGACACACTCACTGATACTCCCACTGAAACTCCTGCTGACACTCCCATGGACACACCCACTGACACACTCACTGATACACCCACGACACACTCACTGACAAACCCACTGACACACTCACTGACACAACCTCTAACACACGCATTGACACTCTCATTGACACACTCACTGACACACCCACTGACACACCCACTGACACTCCCACTGACACACTCACTGACACACTCACTGACACTCCCACTGACACACTCACTGACACACCCACTGACACACTCACTGACACACCCACTGACACAATACTAACACACTCACTGACACTCCCACTGACACTCCCACTGACACACTCACTGACATTCCCACTGACACACTCACTGACACTCCCACTGACACTCCCAATGACACACTCACTGACATTCCAACTGACACACCCACTGACACACTACTGACACACTCACTGACACTCCCACTGACACACTACTGACACACTCACTGACTCACCCACTGACAATCCCACTGATACTCCCACTGACACACCCACTGACACACCCACTGAAACACTCACTGACACTCCTACTGACACACCCAATGACACACCCACTTACACTCCTGCCGACACTCCCATGGACACTCCCACTGACACACTCACTGATACACCCACGACACACTCACTGACAAACCCACTGACACACTCACTGACACAACCTCTGACACACGCATTGACACACTCATTGGCACACTCACTGACAATCCAACTGACACACTCACTGACACACTCACTGACACAACCACTGACACAACCACTGACACTCCCTCTGACACACTCACTAACACACTCACTGACGCACTCACTGACACTCCCACTGACACACTCAATGACACAACCACTGACACATTCACTGATACACTCACCAACACACTCACTGACACACCCACTGACACACCCACTGACACACTCACTGACACACTCAGTGACACGCCCACAGACACAACCACTGACACACTCACTGACACACTCACTGACACTCCCATTGACACAACCACTGACACTCCTGCTGACACAACCACTGAAACTCCCACTGACACTCACTGACACACCCACTGACACACCCACTGACACACTCACTGACACACTCAGTGACACGCCCACAGACACAACCACTGACACACTCACTGACACACTCACTGACACTCCCATTGACACAACCACTGACACTCCTGCTGACACAACCACTGACACACTCACTGACACACTCACTACACTCACCGACACACTCACTGACACACTCACTGATACTCCCACTGAAACTCCTGCTGACACTCCCATGGACACACCCACTGACACACTCACTGATACACCCACGACACACTCACTGACAAACCCACTGACACACTCACTGACACAACCTCTAACACACGCATTGACACTCTCATTGACACACTCACTGACACACCCACTGACACACCCACTGACACTCCCACTGACACACTCACTGACACACTCACTGACACTCCCACTGACACACTCACTGACACACCCACTGACACACTCACTGACACACCCACTGACACAATACTAACACACTCACTGACACTCCCACTGACACTCCCACTGACACACTCACTGACATTCCCACTGACACACTCACTGACACTCCCACTGACACTCCCAATGACACACTCACTGACATTCCAACTGACACACCCACTGACACACTACTGACACACTCACTGACACTCCCACTGACACACTACTGACACACTCACTGACTCACCCACTGACAATCCCACTGATACTCCCACTGACACACCCACTGACACACCCACTGAAACACTCACTGACACTCCTACTGACACACCCAATGACACACCCACTTACACTCCTGCCGACACTCCCATGGACACTCCCACTGACACACTCACTGATACACCCACGACACACTCACTGACAAACCCACTGACACACTCACTGACACAACCTCTGACACACGCATTGACACACTCATTGGCACACTCACTGACAATCCAACTGACACACTCACTGACACACTCACTGACACAACCACTGACACAACCACTGACACTCCCTCTGACACACTCACTAACACACTCACTGACGCACTCACTGACACTCCCACTGACACACTCAATGACACAACCACTGACACATTCACTGATACACTCACCGACACACTCACTGACACACCCACTGACACACCCACTGACACACTCACTGACACACTCAGTGACACGCCCACAGACACAACCACTGACACACTCACTGACACACTCACTGACACTCCCATTGACACAACCACTGACACTCCTGCTGACACAACCACTGACACTCCCACTGACACTCACTGACACACTCACTGACAAACTCACTGACACTCCCACTGACACACTCACTGACACACTCACTGACACTCCCACTGACACACTCACTGACACACTCACTGACACTCCCACTGACGCACTCACTGACACACCCACTGACACACTCACTGACACACCCACTGACACACTCACTGACACACTCACTGACACTCTCACTGACACTGCCGCTGACGCTCCCATGGACACACCCACTGACACACTCGCTGACACACCCACTAACACACTCACTGACACATCACTGACACACTCACTGACACATGCACTGACACACGCACTTACACACCCACCGACAAACACACCGATACACTCACTGACACACCCACTGACACACTCACTGACACACACACTGACACACTCACTAACACACTCACTGACACTCTCACTGACATTCCCACTGACACACTTACTGACACACTCACTGACACTCCCACTGACACACTCACTGACACACCCACTGACACACTCACTGACACACCCACTGACACACTACTAACACACTCACTGAGACTCCCACTGACACTCCCACTGACACACTCACTGACATTCCCACTGACACACTACTGACACTCCCACTGACACTCCCAATGACACACTCACTGACATTCCCACTGACACACTCACTGGCACACTCACTGACACACTCACTGACACACCCACTGACACACTACTGACACACTCACTGACACTCCCACTGACACACGACTGACACACTCACTGACTCACCCACTGACAATCCCACTGACACTCCCACTGACACACCCACTGACACTCCCACTGACACACTCACTGACACTCCTACTGACACACCCACTGACACACCCACTGACACACTCACTGACACACCCACTGACACACTCACTGAAACACCCACTGACACATTACTGACACACTCACTGACACTCCCACTGACACTCCCAATGACACACTCACTGACATTCCCACTGACACACCCACTGACACACTCACTGACACAATCACTGACACACGCACTGACACACGCACTGACACTCCCACTGACACTCCCAATGACACACTCACTGACATTCTCACTGACACACTCACTGGCACACTCACTGACACACTCACTGACACACCCACTGACACACTATTGACACACTCACTGTCACTCCCACTGACACACTACTGACACACTCACTGACACACCCACTGACACTCCCACTGACACTCCCACTGACATACCCACTGACACTCCCACTGACACACTCACTGACACTCCTACTGACACACCCACTGACACACCCACTGACACTCCTGCTGACACTCCCATGGACACTCCCACTGACACACTCACTGATACACCCACGACACACTCACTGACAAACCCACTTACACACCCACTGACACACCCGCTGACACTCTCACTGACACACTCACTGACACACCCACTGACACTCCCACTGACACACTCACTGACACACTCACTGACACAACCACTGACACACCCACTGACACACCCACTGACACAACCACTGACACTCCCACTGACACTCCCACTAACACACCCACTGACACACTCACTGACACACTCACTGAGATACCCAAAGACACTTCCACTGACCCTCCCTCTGACACACTCACTAACACACTCACTGACACACTTACTGACACTCCCACTGACACACTCACTACACTCACCGACACACTCACTGACACACTCACTGATACTCCCACTGAAACTCCTGCTGACACTCCCATGGACACACCCACTGACACACTCACTGATACACCCACGACACACTCACTGACAAACCCACTGACACACTCACTGACACAACCTCTAACACACGCATTGACACTCTCATTGACACACTCACTGACACACCCACTGACACACCCACTGACACTCCCACTGACACACTCACTGACACACTCACTGACACTCCCACTGACACACTCACTGACACACCCACTGACACACTCACTGACACACCCACTGACACAATACTAACACACTCACTGACACTCCCACTGACACTCCCACTGACACACTCACTGACATTCCCACTGACACACTCACTGACACTCCCACTGACACTCCCAATGACACACTCACTGACATTCCAACTGACACACCCACTGACACACTACTGACACACTCACTGACACTCCCACTGACACACTACTGACACACTCACTGACTCACCCACTGACAATCCCACTGATACTCCCACTGACACACCCACTGACACACCCACTGAAACACTCACTGACACTCCTACTGACACACCCAATGACACACCCACTTACACTCCTGCCGACACTCCCATGGACACTCCCACTGACACACTCACTGATACACCCACGACACACTCACTGACAAACCCACTGACACACTCACTGACACAACCTCTGACACACGCATTGACACACTCATTGGCACACTCACTGACAATCCAACTGACACACTCACTGACACACTCACTGACACAACCACTGACACAACCACTGACACTCCCTCTGACACACTCACTAACACACTCACTGACACACTCACTGACACTCCCACTGACACACTCAATGACACAACCACTGACACATTCACTGACACACTCACAAACACACTCACTGACACACTCACTGACACACCCACTGACACACTCACTGACACACTCAGTGACACACCCACAGACACAACCACTGACACACTCACTGACACACTCACTGACACTCCATTGACACAACCCACTGACACTCCTGCTGACACAACACTGAAACTCCACTGACACTCACTGACACACCACTGACACACCCACTGACACACTCACTGACACACTCACTGACACGCCACAGACACAACCACTGACACACTCACTGACACACTCAGACACTCCCACTGACACAACCACTGACACTCACTGCTGACACAACCACTGACACACTCACTGACACACTCACTACACTCACTGACACTCACTGACACACTCACTGATACACCCACTGAAACTCCTGCTGACACTCCCATGGACACACCCACTGACACACTCACTGATACACCCACGACACACTCACTGACAAACCCACTGACACACTCACTGACACAACCTCTAACACACGCATTGACACTCTCATTGACACACTCACTGACACACCCACTGACACACCCACTGACACTCCCACTGACACACTCACTGACACACTCACTGACACTCCCACTGACACACTCACTGACACACCCACTGACACACTCACTGACACACCCACTGACACAATACTAACACACTCACTGACACTCCCACTGACACTCCCACTGACACACTCACTGACATTCCCACTGACACACTCACTGACACTCCCACTGACACTCCCAATGACACACTCACTGACATTCCAACTGACACACCCACTGACACACTACTGACACACTCACTGACACTCCCACTGACACACTACTGACACACTCACTGACTCACCCACTGACAATCCCACTGATACTCCCACTGACACACCCACTGACACACCCACTGAAACACTCACTGACACTCCTACTGACACACCCAATGACACACCCACTTACACTCCTGCCGACACTCCCATGGACACTCCCACTGACACACTCACTGATACACCCACGACACACTCACTGACAAACCCACTGACACACTCACTGACACAACCTCTGACACACGCATTGACACACTCATTGGCACACTCACTGACAATCCAACTGACACACTCACTGACACACTCACTGACACAACCACTGACACAACCACTGACACTCCCTCTGACACACTCACTAACACACTCACTGACGCACTCACTGACACTCCCACTGACACACTCAATGACACAACCACTGACACATTCACTGATACACTCACCGACACACTCACTGACACACCCACTGACACACCCACTGACACACTCACTGACACACTCAGTGACACGCCCACAGACACAACCACTGACACACTCACTGACACACTCACTGACACTCCCATTGACACAACCACTGACACTCCTGCTGACACAACCACTGACACTCCCACTGACACTCACTGACACACTCACTGACAAACTCACTGACACTCCCACTGACACACTCACTGACACACTCACTGACACTCCCACTGACACACTCACTGACACACTCACTGACACTCCCACTGACGCACTCACTGACACACCCACTGACACACTCACTGACACACCCACTGACACACTCACTGACACACTCACTGACACTCTCACTGACACTGCCGCTGACGCTCCCATGGACACACCCACTGACACACTCGCTGACACACCCACTAACACACTCACTGACACATCACTGACACACTCACTGACACATGCACTGACACACGCACTTACACACCCACCGACAAACACACCGATACACTCACTGACACACCCACTGACACACTCACTGACACACACACTGACACACTCACTAACACACTCACTGACACTCTCACTGACATTCCCACTGACACACTTACTGACACACTCACTGACACTCCCACTGACACACTCACTGACACACCCACTGACACACTCACTGACACACCCACTGACACACTACTAACACACTCACTGAGACTCCCACTGACACTCCCACTGACACACTCACTGACATTCCCACTGACACACTACTGACACTCCCACTGACACTCCCAATGACACACTCACTGACATTCCCACTGACACACTCACTGGCACACTCACTGACACACTCACTGACACACCCACTGACACACTACTGACACACTCACTGACACTCCCACTGACACACGACTGACACACTCACTGACTCACCCACTGACAATCCCACTGACACTCCCACTGACACACCCACTGACACTCCCACTGACACACTCACTGACACTCCTACTGACACACCCACTGACACACCCACTGACACACTCACTGACACACCCACTGACACACTCACTGAAACACCCACTGACACATTACTGACACACTCACTGACACTCCCACTGACACTCCCAATGACACACTCACTGACATTCCCACTGACACACTCACTGACACACTCACTGACACGCCCACTGACGCACTACTGACACACTCACTGACACTCCCACTGACACTCCCAGTGACACACTACTGACGCACTCACTGACACACTCACTGACACACGCACTGACACTCCCACTGACACACCCACTGATAATCCCACTGACACACTCACTGACACTCCCACTGACACACTCACTGACACACCCACTGACACACTCACTGACACAGCCACTGACTCTCCCACTGACACACCCACTGACACAACCTCTGACACACTCATTGACACACTCACTGACACCCCCCTGACACCCCCACTGACACACTCAATGACACAACCACTGACACACTCACTGATACACTCACCGACACACTCACTGACACACCCACTGACACACCCACTGACACACTCACTGACACACTCAGTGACACGCCCACAGACACAACCACTGACACACTCACTGACACACTCACTGACACTCCCATTGACACAACCACTGACACTCCTGCTGACACAACCACTGACACTCCCACTGACACTCACTGACACACTCACTGACAAACTCACTGACACTCCCACTGACACACTCACTGACACACTCACTGACACTCCCACTGACACACTCACTGACACACTCACTGACACTCCCACTGACGCACTCACTGACACACCCACTGACACACTCACTGACACACCCACTGACACACTCACTGACACACTCACTGACACTCTCACTGACACTGCCGCTGACGCTCCCATGGACACACCCACTGACACACTCGCTGACACACCCACTAACACACTCACTGACACATCACTGACACACTCACTGACACACGCACTGACACACGCACTTACACACCCACCGACAAACACACCGATACACTCACTGACACACCCACTGACACACTCACTGACACACACACTGACACACTCACTGACACACTCACTGACACACTCACTGACACACCCACTGACACACTCACTGACACTCCCACTGACACTCCTGCTGACACTCCCATGGACACACCCACTGACACACTCGCTGACACACCCACTAACACACTCACTGACACACTCACTGACACATGCACTGACACACTCACTTACACACCCACCGACACACTCACTGATACACCCACTGACACACACACTGACACTCCCACAGACACACCCACTGACACACACACCGACACACTCACTGACACACTCACTGACACACCCACTGACACTTCCACTGACACACCCACTGACACGCTCACAGACACGCCCACTGTCACACCCACTGACACACCCGCTGACATGCCCACTGACACACCCACTGACACATTCATTCACACTCCCACTGACACACCCACTGACACGCTCACAGACACACCCACTGACACTCCCACTGACACACCCACTGACAATCCCACTGACACACTCACGGACACACCCACTGACCCCTCACTGACCCCCTCACTGACCCCAACCACTGACCCCACCCACTGACCCCCCACTGAACTCCCACTGACCCCCACTCGCTGACCCTCACATTGACCCCAACCACTGACACCCACTGAACCCAACCACTGACCCCACCCACTGACCCCCCCACTGAACTCCCACTGACCCCCCACTGACCCTCACTCGCTGACCCTCTCACTGACCCCAACCACTGACCCCCCACTGACCCCAACCACAGACCCTCACTGGCCCCAACCACTGACCCCTCAATGACCCCCACTCGCTGACCCTCTCACTGACCCCAACCACTGACCCCCCACTGACCCCACTGACACTTCCACTGACACACCCACTGACACGCTCACAGACACGCCCACTGTCACACCCACTGACACACCCGCTGACATGCCCACTGACACACCCACTGACACATTCATTCACACTCCCACTGACACACCCACTGACACGCTCACAGACACACCCACTGACACTCCCACTGACACACCCACTGACATTCCCGCTGACACTCCCATGGACACACCCACTGACACACTCGCTGACACACCCACTAACACACTCACTGACACAATCACTGACACACGCACTGACACACGCACTGACACTCCCACTGACACTCCCAATGACACACTCACTGACATTCTCACTGACACACTCACTGGCACACTCACTGACACACTCACTGACACACCCACTGACACACTATTGACACACTCACTGACACTCCCACTGACACACTACTGACACACTCACTGACACACCCACTGACACTCCCACTGACACTCCCACTGACACACCCACTGACACTCCCACTGACACACTCACTGACACTCCTACTGACACACCCACTGACACACCCACTGACACTCCTGCTGACACTCCCATGGACACTCCCACTGACACACTCACTGATACACCCACGACACACTCACTGACAAACCCACTTACACACTCACTGACACAACCTCTGACACATGCATTGAAACACTCATTGACACACTCACTGACAAACCCACTGACACACCCGCTGACACTCTCACTGACACACTCACTGACACACCCACTGACACTCCCACTGACACACTCACTGACACACTCACTGACACAACCACTGACACACCCAATGACACACCCACTGACACAACCACTGACACTCCCACTGACACTCCCACTGACACACCCACTGACACACTCACTGACACACTCACTGAGACACCCAAAGACACTTCCACTGACACTCCCTCTGACACACTCACTAACACACTCACTGACACACTTACTGACACTCCCACTGACACACTCACTACACTCACCGACACACTCACTGACACACTCACTGATACTCCCACTGAAACTCCTGCTGACACTCCCATGGACACACCCACTGACACACTCACTGATACACCCACGACACACTCACTGACACACTCACTGAGACACCCAAAGACACTTCCACTGACACTCCCTCTGACACACTCACTAACACACTCACTGACACACTTACTGACACTCCCACTGACACACTCACTACACTCACCGACACACTCACTGACACACTCACTGATACTCCCACTGAAACTCCTGCTGACACTCCCATGGACACACCCACTGACACACTCACTGATACACCCACGACACACTCACTGACAAACCCACTGACACACTCACTGACACAACCTCTAACACACGCATTGACACTCTCATTGACACACTCACTGACACACCCACTGACACACCCACTGACACTCCCACTGACACACTCACTGACACACTCACTGACACTCCCACTGACACACTCACTGACACACCCACTGACACACTCACTGACACACCCACTGACACAATACTAACACACTCACTGACACTCCCACTGACACTCCCACTGACACACTCACTGACATTCCCACTGACACACTCACTGACACTCCCACTGACACTCCCAATGACACACTCACTGACATTCCAACTGACACACCCACTGACACACTACTGACACACTCACTGACACTCCCACTGACACACTACTGACACACTCACTGACTCACCCACTGACAATCCCACTGATACTCCCACTGACACACCCACTGACACACCCACTGAAACACTCACTGACACTCCTACTGACACACCCAATGACACACCCACTTACACTCCTGCCGACACTCCCATGGACACTCCCACTGACACACTCACTGATACACCCACGACACACTCACTGACAAACCCACTGACACACTCACTGACACAACCTCTGACACACGCATTGACACACTCATTGGCACACTCACTGACAATCCAACTGACACACTCACTGACACACTCACTGACACAACCACTGACACAACCACTGACACTCCCTCTGACACACTCACTAACACACTCACTGACGCACTCACTGACACTCCCACTGACACACTCACTGACACACTCACTGACACTCCCACTGACACACTCACTGACACACCCACTGACACACTCACTGAAACACCCACTGACACATTACTGACACACTCACTGACGCTCCCACTGACACTCCCAATGACACACTCACTGACATTCCCACTGACACACTCACTGACACACTCACTGACACGCCCACTGACGCACTACTGACACACTCACTGACACTCCCACTGACACTCCCAGTGACACACTACTGACGCACTCACTGACACACTCACTGACACACCCACTGACACACTCACTGACACAGCCACTGACTCTCCCACTGACACACCCACTGACACAACCTCTGACACACTCATTGACACACTCACTGACACCCCCCTGACACCCCCACTGACACACTCAATGACACAACCACTGACACACTCACTGATACACTCACCGACACACTCACTGACACACCCACTGACACACCCACTGACACACTCACTGACACACTCAGTGACACGCCCACAGACACAACCACTGACACACTCACTGACACACTCACTGACACTCCCATTGACACAACCACTGACACTCCTGCTGACACAACCACTGACACTCCCACTGACACTCACTGACACACTCACTGACAAACTCACTGACACTCCCACTGACACACTCACTGACACACTCACTGACACTCCCACTGACACACTCACTGACACACTCACTGACACTCCCACTGACGCACTCACTGACACACCCACTGACACACTCACTGACACACCCACTGACACACTCACTGACACACTCACTGACACTCTCACTGACACTGCCGCTGACGCTCCCATGGACACACCCACTGACACACTCGCTGACACACCCACTAACACACTCACTGACACATCACTGACACACTCACTGACACACGCACTGACACACGCACTTACACACCCACCGACAAACACACCGATACACTCACTGACACACCCACTGACACACTCACTGACACACACACTGACACACTCACTGACACACTCACTGACACACTCACTGACACACCCACTGACACACTCACTGACACTCCCACTGACACTCCTGCTGACACTCCCATGGACACACCCACTGACACACTCGCTGACACACCCACTAACACACTCACTGACACATGCACTGACACACTCACTTACACACCCACCGACACACTCACTGATACACCCACTGACACACACACTGACACTCCCACAGACACACCCACTGACACACACACCGACACACTCACTGACACACTCACTGACACACCCACTGACACTTCCACTGACACACCCACTGACACGCTCACAGACACGCCCACTGTCACACCCACTGACACACCCGCTGACATGCCCACTGACACACCCACTGACACATTCATTCACACTCCCACTGACACACCCACTGACACGCTCACAGACACACCCACTGACACCCCCACTGACACACTCACTGACACTCCCACTGACACTCCTGCTGACACTCCCATGGACACACCCACTGACACACTCGCTGACACACCCACTAACACACTCACTGACACATGCACTGACACACTCACTTACACACCCACCGACACACTCACTGATACACCCACTGACACACACACTGACACTCCCACAGACACACCCACTGACACACACACCGACACACTCACTGACACACTCACTGACACACCCACTGACACTTCCACTGACACACCCACTGACACGCTCACAGACACGCCCACTGTCACACCCACTGACACACCCGCTGACATGCCCACTGACACACCCACTGACACATTCATTCACACTCCCACTGACACACCCACTGACACGCTCACAGACACACCCACTGACACTCCCACTGACACACCCACTGACAATCCCACTGACACACTCACGGACACACCCACTGACCCCTCACTGACCCCCTCACTGACCCCAACCACTGACCCCACCCACTGACCCCCCACTGAACTCCCACTGACCCCCACTCGCTGACCCTCACACTGACCCCAACCACTGACACCCACTGACCCCAACCACTGACCCTCACTGACCCCAACCACTGACCCCACCCACTGACCCCCCCACTGAACTCCCACTGACCCCCCACTGACCCTCACTCGCTGATCCTCTCACTGACCCCAACCACTGACCCCCCACTGACCCCAACCACAGACCCTCACTGGCCCCAACCACTGACCCCTCAATGACCCCCACTCGCTGACCCTCTCACTGACCCCAACCACTGACCCCCCACTGACCCCACTGACACTTCCACTGACACACCCACTGACACGCTCACAGACACGCCCACTGTCACACCCACTGACACACCCGCTGACATGCCCACTGACACACCCACTGACACATTCATTCACACTCCCACTGATACACCCACTGACACGCTCACAGACACACCCACTGACACTCCCACTGACACACCCACTGACATTCCCGCTGACACTCCCATGGACACACCCACTGACACACTCGCTGACACACCCACTAACACACTCACTGACACAATCACTGACACACGCACTGACACACGCACTGACACTCCCACTGACACTCCCAATGACACACTCACTGACATTCTCACTGACACACTCACTGGCACACTCACTGACACACTCACTGACACACCCACTGACACACTATTGACACACTCACTGACACAACCACTGACACTCCCACTGACACTCCCACTGACACACCCACTGACACTCCCACTGACACACTCACTGACACTCCTACTGACACACCCACTGACACACCCACTGACACTCCTGCTGACACTCCCATGGACACTCCCACTGACACACTCACTGATACACCCACGACACACTCACTGACAAACCCACTTACACACTCACTGACACAACCTCTGACACATGCATTGAAACACTCATTGACACACTCACTGACAAACCCACTGACACACCCGCTGACACTCTCACTGACACACTCACTGACACACCCACTGACACTCCCACTGACACACTCACTGACACACTCACTGACACAACCACTGACACACCCACTGACACACCCACTGACACAACCACTGACACTCCCACTGACACTCCCACTGACACACCCACTGACACACTCACTGACACACTCACTGAGACACCCAAAGACACTTCCACTGACACTCCCTCTGACACACTCACTAACACACTCACTGACACACTTACTGACACTCCCACTGACACACTCACTACACTCACCGACACACTCACTGACACACTCACTGATACTCCCACTGAAACTCCTGCTGACACTCCCATGGACACACCCACTGACACACTCACTGATACACCCACGACACACTCACTGACAAACCCACTGACACACTCACTGACACAACCTCTAACACACGCATTGACACTCTCATTGACACACTCACTGACACACCCACTGACACACCCACTGACACTCCCACTGACACACTCACTGACACACTCACTGACACTCCCACTGACACACTCACTGACACACCCACTGACACACTCACTGACACACCCACTGACACAATACTAACACACTCACTGACACTCCCACTGACACTTCCACTGACACACTCACTGACATTCCCACTGACACACTCACTGACACTCCCAATGACACACTCACTGACATTCCAACTGACACACCCACTGACACACTACTGACACACTCACTGACACTCCCACTGACACACTACTGACACACTCACTGACTCACCCACTGACAATCCCACTGATACTCCCACTGACACACCCACTGACACTCCTACTGACACACCCAATGACACACCCACTTACACTCCTGCCGACACTCCCATGGACACTCCCACTGACACACTCACTGATACACCCACGACACACTCACTGACAAACCCACTGACACACTCACTGACACAACCTCTGACACACGCATTGACACACTCATTGGCACACTCACTGACAATCCAACTGACACACTCACTGACACACTCACTGACACAACCACTGACACAACCACTGACACTCCCTCTGACACACTCACTAACACACTCACTGACGCACTCACTGACACTCCCACTGACACACTCACTGACACACTCACTGACACTCCCACTGACACACTCACTGACACACCCACTGACACGCTCACTGAAACACCCACTGACACATTACTGACACACTCACTGACACTCCCACTGACACTCTCAATGACACACTCACTGACATTCCCACTGACACACTCACGAACCCACTCACTGACACACCCACTGACACACTACTGACACACTCACTGACACTCCCACTGACACTCCCACTGACACACTACTGACACACTCACTGACACACACACTGACACACGCACTGACACTCCCACTGACACACCCACTGACACTCCCACTGACACACTCACTGACACACCCACTGACACACTCACTGACACCCCCACTGACACACTCACTGCTACACTCACTGACACAACCACTGACACACTCACTGATACACTCACCGACGCACCCACTGACACACCCACTGACAAACTCACAGACACTCCCACTGACACATTCACTGACACACTCACTGACACACTCACTGACACACTCACTGACACAACCACTGACACACCCACTGACACACCCACTGACACAACCACTGACACTCCCACTGACACTCTCACTGACACACCCACTGACACACTCACTGACACACTCACTGAGACACTCACTGGCACACCCACTGACACTCCCACTGACACACCCACTGACACAACCTCTGAAACACTCATTGACACACTCACTGACACACCTACTGACACTCCCACTGACACACTCACTGACACTCCCACTGACACAACCACTGACACTCCCACTGAAACAACCACTGACACTCCCACTGACACAACCACTGACACTCCCACTGACACACCCACTGACACACTCACTAACACACTCACTGACACACTCACTGACATTCCTACTGACACAACCACTGACACTCCCACTGACACAACCACTGACACTCCCACTGACACTGCCACTGACACACTCACTAACACACTCACTGACACTCTCACTGACATTCCCACTGACACACTTACTGACACACTCACTGACACTCCCACTGACACACTCACTGACACACCCACTGACACACTCACTGACACACCCACTGACACACTACTAACACACTCACTGAGACTCCCACTGACACTCCCACTGACACACTCACTGACATTCCCACTGACACACTACTGACACTCCCACTGACACTCCCAATGACACACTCACTGACATTCCCACTGACACACTCACTGGCACACTCACTGACACACTCACTGACACACCCACTGACACACTACTGACACACTCACTGACACTCCCACTGACACACTACTGACACACTCACTGACTCACCCACTGACAATCCCACTGACACTCCCACTGACACACCCACTGACACTCCCACTGACAC
>JASTWF010001314.1:0-7500 GCA_030390025.1 Squalus acanthias | reverse complement strand
CACTGACACACTTCACCCAAACACATTACACCACACTCACTGACACACTTCACACTAACACATTGCACCACACTCACTGACACACTTCACCCAAACACATTGCACCACACTCACTGACACACATCACCCAAACACATTGCACCACACTCACTGACACACATCACCCAAACACATTGCACCACACTCACTGACACACTTCACCCAAACACATTGCACCACACTCACTGACCCACTTCACCCAAACACATTGCACCACACTCACTGACACACTTCACACAAACACATTGCACCACACTCACTGACACACATCACCCAAACACATTGCACCACACTCACTGACACACTTCACCCAAACACTTTGCAACACACTCACTGACACACTTCACCCAAACACATTGCACCACACTCACTGACAGACACATCAGCCAAACATATTGCAACACACTCACTGACACACTTCACCCAAACACATTGCACCACACTCACTGACACACACATCACCCAAGCACATTACACCTTTCTCACTGACACACTTCACCCAAACACATTACACCACACTCACTGACACACTTCACCCAAACACATTGCACCACACGCACTGACACACACTTCACCCAAACACATTGCACCACACTCACTGACACACATCACCCAAACTCATTGCACCACACTCACTGACACACACATCACCCAAACACATTGCACCACACTCACTGACACACTTCACCCAAACACATTGCACCACACTCACTGACACACACATCACCCAAACACATTGCCCCACACTCACTGACACACTTCACCCAAACACATTGCACCACGCTCACTGACACACTTCACCCAAACACAGTGCACCACACTCACTGACACACACTTCACCCAAAGACATTGCACCACACTCACTGACACTCATCACCCAAACACATTGCACCACACTCACTGACACACTTCACACAAACACATTGCACCACACTCACTGACACACTTCACCCAAACACATTGTACCACACTCACTGACACACACATCACCCAAACACATTGCAACACACTCACTGACACACACATCACCCAAACACATTGCACCACACTCACTGACACACACATCACCCAAACACATTGCACCACACTCACTGACACACTTCACCCAAACACATTGCAGCACACTCACTGACACACACATCACCCAACCACATTGCACCACACTCACTGACACACTTCAACCAAACACATTGCACCACACTCACTGACACACACATCACCCAAGCACATTACACCTTTCTCACTGACACACTTCACCCAAACACATTACACCACACTCACTGACACACTTCACCCAAACACATTGCACCACACTCACTGACACACACTTCACCCAAACACATTGCACCACACTCACTGACACACACATCACCCAAACACATTGCACCACACACACTGACACACTTCACCCAAACACATTGCACCACACTCACTGACACACACATCACCCAAACACATTGCCCCACACTCACTGACACACACATCACCCAAAAACATTGCACCACACTCACTGATACACTTCACCCAAACACATTGCAACACACTCACTCACACACAGATCACCCAAACACATTGCACCACACTCACTGACACACATCACCCAAACACATTGCACCACACTCACTGATACACTTCACCCAAACACATTGCACCACACTCACTGACACACACATCACCCAAAAACATTGCACCACACTCACTGACACACTTCACCCAAACACATTGCACCACACTCACTGACACACACATCACCCAATCACATTGCACCTCACTCACTGACACACACATCACCCAAACACATTACACCATACTCACTGACACACACATCAGCCAAACACATTGCAACACACTCACTGACACACTTCACCCAAACACATTGCACCACACTCACTGACACACACAACACCCAAGCACATTACACCTTTCTCACTGACACACTTCACCCAAACACATTACACCACACTCACTGACACACTTCACCCAAACACATTGCACCACACTCACTGACACACATATCACCCAAACACATTGCACCACACTCACTGACACACATCACCCAAACACATTGCACCACACTCACTGACACACATATCACCCAAACACATTGCACCACACTCACTGATACGCACATCACCCAAACACATTGCACCACACTCACTGACACACTGCACACAAACACATTGCACCACACTCACTGACACACATCACCCAAACACATTGCACCACACTCACTGACACACATATCGCCCAAACACATTGCACCACACTCACTGACACACATCACCCAAACACATTGCACCACACTCACTGACACACATCACCCAAACACATTGCACCACACTCACTGACACACTTCACCCAAACACATTGCACCACACTCACTGACCCACTTCACCCAAACACATTGCACCACACTCACTGACACACATCACCCAAACACATTGCACCACACCCACTGACACACATCACCCAGACACATTGCACCACACTCACTGACACACACATCACCCAAACACATTGCACCACACTCACTGACACACACATCACCCAAACACATTGCACCACACTCACTGACACACATCACCCAAACACATTGCACCACACTCACTGACACACATATCACCCAAACACATTGCACCACACTCACTGATACGCACATCACCCAAACACATTGCACCACACTCACTGACACACTGCACACAAACACATTGCACCACACTCACTGACACACATCACCCAAACACATTGCACCACACTCACTGACACACACATCGCCCAAACACATTGCACCACACTCACTGACACACATCACCCAAACACATTGCACCACACTCACTGACACACATCACCCAAACACATTGCACCACACTCACTGACACACTTCACCCAAACACATTGCACCACACTCACTGACCCACTTCACCCAAACACATTGCACCACACTCACTGACACACATCACCCAAACACATTGCACCACACTCACTGACACACTTCACCCAAACACATTACACCACACTCACTGACACACTTCACACTAACACATTGCACCACACTCACTGACACACTTCACCCAAACACATTGCACCACACTCACCGACACACATCACCCAAACACATTGCACCACACTCACTGACACACATCACCCAAACACATTGCACCACACTCACTGACACACTTCACCCAAACACATTGCACCACACTCACTGACCCACTTCACCCAAACACATTGCACCACACTCACTGACACACTTCACACAAACACATTGCACCACACTCACTGACACACATCACCCAAACACATTGCACCACACTCACTGACACACTTCACCCAAACACTTTGCAACACACTCACTGACACACTTCACCCAAACACATTGCACCACACTCACTGACAGACACATCAGCCAAACATATTGCAACACACTCACTGACACACTTCACCCAAACACATTGCACCACACTCACTGACACACACATCACCCAAGCACATTACACCTTTCTCACTGACACACTTCACCCAAACACATTACACCACACTCACTGACACACTTCACCCAAACACATTGCACCACACGCACTGACACACACTTCACCCAAACACATTGCACCACACTCACTGACACACATCACCCAAACTCATTGCACCACACTCACTGACACACACATCACCCAAACACATTGCACCACACTCACTGACACACTTCACCCAAACACATTGCACCACACTCACTGACACACACATCACCCAAACACATTGCCCCACACTCACTGACACACTTCACCCAAACACATTGCACCACGCTCACTGACACACTTCACCCAAACACAGTGCACCACACTCACTGACACACACTTCACCCAAAGACATTGCACCACACTCACTGACACTCATCACCCAAACACATTGCACCACACTCACTGACACACTTCACACAAACACATTGCACCACACTCACTGACACACTTCACCCAAACACATTGTACCACACTCACTGACACACACATCACCCAAACACATTGCAACACACTCACTGACACACACATCACCCAAACACATTGCACCACACTCACTGACACACACATCACCCAAACACATTGCACCACACTCACTGACACACTTCACCCAAACACATTGCAGCACACTCACTGACACACACATCACCCAACCACATTGCACCACACTCACTGACACACTTCAACCAAACACATTGCACCACACTCACTGACACACACATCACCCAAGCACATTACACCTTTCTCACTGACACACTTCACCCAAACACATTACACCACACTCACTGACACACTTCACCCAAACACATTGCACCACACTCACTGACACACACTTCACCCAAACACATTGCACCACACTCACTGACACACACATCACCCAAACACATTGCACCACACACACTGACACACTTCACCCAAACACATTGCACCACACTCACTGACACACACATCACCCAAACACATTGCCCCACACTCACTGACACACACATCACCCAAAAACATTGCACCACACTCACTGATACACTTCACCCAAACACATTGCAACACACTCACTCACACACATCACCCAAACACATTGCACCACACTCACTGATACACTTCACCCAAACACATTGCACCACACTCACTGACACACACATCACCCAAAAACATTGCACCACACTCACTGACACACTTCACCCAAACACATTGCACCACACTCACTGACACACACATCACCCAATCACATTGCACCTCACTCACTGACACACACATCACCCAAACACATTACACCATACTCACTGACACACACATCAGCCAAACACATTGCAACACACTCACTGACACACTTCACCCAAACACATTGCACCACACTCACTGACACACACAACACCCAAGCACATTACACCTTTCTCACTGACACACTTCACCCAAACACATTACACCACACTCACTGACACACTTCACCCAAACACATTGCACCACACTCACTGACACACATATCACCCAAACACATTGCACCACACTCACTGACACACATCACCCAAACACATTGCACCACACTCACTGACACACATATCACCCAAACACATTGCACCACACTCACTGATACGCACATCACCCAAACACATTGCACCACACTCACTGACACACTGCACACAAACACATTGCACCACACTCACTGACACACATCACCCAAACACATTGCACCACACTCACTGACACACATATCGCCCAAACACATTGCACCACACTCACTGACACACATCACCCAAACACATTGCACCACACTCACTGACCCACTTCACCCAAACACATTGCACCACACTCACTGACACACATCACCCAAACACATTGCACCACACCCACTGACACACATCACCCAGACACATTGCACCACACTCACTGACACACACATCACCCAAACACATTGCACCACACTCACTGACACACACATCACCCAAACACATTGCACCACACTCACTGACACACATCACCCAAACACATTGCACCACACTCACTGACACACATATCACCCAAACACATTGCACCACACTCACTGATACGCACATCACCCAAACACATTGCACCACACTCACTGACACACTGCACACAAACACATTGCACCACACTCACTGACACACATCACCCAAACACATTGCACCACACTCACTGACACACACATCGCCCAAACACATTGCACCACACTCACTGACACACATCACCCAAACACATTGCACCACACTCACTGACACACATCACCCAAACACATTGCACCACACTCACTGACACACTTCACCCAAACACATTGCACCACACTCACTGACCCACTTCACCCAAACACATTGCACCACACTCACTGACACACATCACCCAAACACATTGCACCACACTCACTGACACACTTCACCCAAACACATTACACCACACTCACTGACACACTTCACACTAACACATTGCACCACACTCACTGACACACTTCACCCAAACACATTGCACCACACTCACTGACACACATCACCCAAACACATTGCACCACACTCACTGACACACATCACCCAAACACATTGCACCACACTCACTGACACACTTCACCCAAACACATTGCACCACACTCACTGACCCACTTCACCCAAACACATTGCACCACACTCACTGACACACTTCACACAAACACATTGCACCACACTCACTGACACACATCACCCAAACACATTGCACCACACTCACTGACACACTTCACCCAAACACTTTGCAACACACTCACTGACACACTTCACCCAAACACATTGCACCACACTCACTGACAGACACATCAGCCAAACATATTGCAACACACTCACTGACACACTTCACCCAAACACATTGCACCACACTCACTGACACACACATCACCCAAGCACATTACACCTTTCTCACTGACACACTTCACCCAAACACATTACACCACACTCACTGACACACTTCACCCAAACACATTGCACCACACTCACTGACACACACTTCACCCAAACACATTGCACCACACTCACTGACACACATCACCCAAACTCATTGCACCACACTCACTGACACACACATCACCCAAACACATTGCACCACACTCACTGACACACTTCACCCAAACACATTGCACCACACTCACTGACACACACATCACCCAAACACATTGCCCCACACTCACTGACACACTTCACCCAAACACATTGCACCACGCTCACTGACACACTTCACCCAAACACAGTGCACCACACTCACTGACACACACTTCACCCAAAGACATTGCACCACACTCACTGACACTCATCACCCAAACACATTGCACCACACTCACTGACACACTTCACACAAACACATTGCACCACACTCACTGACACACTTCACCCAAACACATTGTACCACACTCACTGACACACACATCACCCAAACACATTGCAACACACTCACTGACACACACATCACCCAAACACATTGCACCACACTCACTGACACACACATCACCCAAACACATTGCACCACACTCACTGACACACTTCACCCAAACACATTGCAGCACACTCACTGACACACACATCACCCAACCACATTGCACCACACTCACTGACACACTTCAACCAAACACATTGCACCACACTCACTGACACACACATCACCCAAGCACATTACACCTTTCTCACTGACACACTTCACCCAAACACATTACACCACACTCACTGACACACTTCACCCAAACACATTGCACCACACTCACTGACACACACTTCACCCAAACACATTGCACCACACTCACTGACACACACATCACCCAAACACATTGCACCACACACACTGACACACTTCACCCAAACACATTGCACCACACTCACTGACACACACATCACCCAAACACATTGCCCCACACTCACTGACACACACATCACCCAAAAACATTGCACCACACTCACACTCACCCACTGACACACACATC
>JASTWF010001313.1:29263-92222 GCA_030390025.1 Squalus acanthias | reverse complement strand
GAGAGTGTGTGTGAGAGAGTGTGTGCGTGTGTGCTTTGCTTCTCTCCTCCTTCCCTTGGCCAGGCTAATCCAGGTGAGATCACTCAGTCCCGCCCAGTCCCTCTATCTAAATGTCAAAGGTTGCGACGGAAATAAAAGAGGGTGTGAACCGCTCGTGAGACGGGGGGGGCGGGGCGGCTCCCAGAACCGGCACATCAGCCTCTCCCAGCCTCTCGCTCATGAACAACATCCCTCAGTAAGCGAGGAACCATCCAGGGGAGCTCGGAGGCTGAGAGAGAGAGAGCGAGCGGAGGAAGAGGAGCTGATCAAACGTCTGGGCTTGAAACTGCGGCGAGGAGGTGAATGGACAGGTGGAACAGGTCTGCCCTGCTCACCTGGGCTGGGCTGCTGCTGGGTAAGTGACACCCGGCCTCTGGATTGTATTTATTATTTAACCACTCGGGCCCCGCCAAACAAAGACAGGGAGCCGTCCCTTCGTAATCATTTCGCCGTGATTTTAAATAAGTGATGAGAGTGGAGAATTGTGACTGCAGAGGGAGTGGGCAGGAATGGCTGCCCTGCTTTGAGGTTTACAGCACCTCCCCGAGCTGGGCTGTCATTTCCCATTTCTCGACCGTTGCGTTCCGTGGACCCGCAATCGCGTCGGCAGCACACAAACAGGCCATTCGGCCCAACTGGTCCGTGCCGGTGTTTATGCTCCACACCAGCCTCCTCCCACCCCTCTTCATCTCACCCCATCAACATATCCTTCTATTCCTTTCTCCCTCGTGTGTTTATCCAGCTTCCCCTTAAATGTATCTCTGCTCTTCGCCTCAACCACTCCCTGTGGTAGCGAGTTCCCCATTCTCACCACCCTCTGGGGAAAGAAGTTTCTCCTGAATTCCCGATTGGATTTATCAGTGACTATCTTATATTGACGGCCCCCTAGTTCTGGTCTCCCCCACAAGGGGCATCAGATCAGATAGAAAGGACTTGCGAATATTTCTCCAGCCCCTTTCACCACCTCAGGACGTCCCAAAGCGCTTCACAGCCAATGAAGTACTTTTTTTGAAGTGTGGTCACTGTTGTAATGTAGGAAACGTGGCAGCCAATTTGCGCACAGCAAGCTCCCACAAACAGCAATGTGATAATGACAACATCATCTGTTTTAGTGATGTTGGTTGGTTGAGGGATAAATAATGGCCCCAGGACACCGGGGAGAGCTCCCCGTGCTCTTCTTCCAAATACTGGCCGTGGGATCTTTTACGTCCACCTGAGAGGGCAGAAGGGGCCTCGGTTTAACGTCTCATCCCGAAAGATGGAATCACCAGAACAGATGGTCTGGTCATTGTCATGTCGCTGTTTGCGGGAGCTTGCTGTGCGCAAAAATTGGCTGCCGCGTTTCCTACGTAGCAAACAGCGACCGCACGTCCAAAATAAAGTCCTTCATTGGCTGTGAAGAGCTTTGGGACGTCCTGAGGTGGTGAAAGGCGCTGGAGAAATGGAAGACTGTCGGTCGTTGAGTCAATAAAGGTGGAATCATTAAAAAAAACATATCAGGGTTGAGCTTGTTGAGTCATGACCCCTTTACTCTATAGCATCGCCTCTGACAACAGCCCCAGGGGGCAGGGGGAGGGTGTCAGAACACAACAGGAATTTGTGGTATGCAAGCACGAAAATCCAGATGGGAATTTGCCTTTAAGGGAGAGCAACAACAACAGCAACAACTTGTATTTATATAGCGTCTTTAATGTAGTAAAACGTCCCAAGGCTGCTTCACAGGGGCGATTATCAAACAGAATTTGACCCCGAGCCACATAAGGAGATATTAGGACAGGCGACCAAAAGCTTGGTCAAAGAGGTCGGTTTTAAGGAGCGTCTTAAAGGAGGAGAGAGAGGCGGAGAGGTTTAGGGAGGGAATTCCAGAGCTCGGGGCCCAGGCAGCTGAAGGCACGGCCGCCAATGGTGGAGCGATGGAAATCAGGGGATGCGCTCGAGGCCAGAATTGGAGGAGCGCAGAGATCTGGGAGGGTTGTAGGAGGTTAGAGAGATAGGGAGGGGCGAGGAGGCCACGGAGGGATTGGAGCACGAGGATGAGAATTTTAAAATCGAGGCGTTGTAGGACCGGGAGCCAATGTAGGTCAGTGAGCAACAGGGGGTGATGAGTGAACGGGACTTGGTGTGAGTTAGGACACGGGGGCAGCAGAGCCTTGGATGAGCTCGAGTTTACGGAGGGTGGAAGATAGAAGTACTGAGGGAGCGCCGCACTGTCGGAGGGGCAGTACTGAGGGGGCGCCGCACTGTCGGAGGGGCAGTACTGAGGGAGCGCCGCACTGTCGGAGGGGCAGTACTGAGGGAGCGCCACACTGTGGGAGGGGCAGTACTGAGGGAGCGCCGCACTGTCAGAGGGGCAGTACTGAGGGAGCGCCGCACTGTCGGAGGGGCAGTACTGAGGGAGCGCCGCACTGTCGGAGGGGCAGGACTGAGGGAGCGCCGCACTGTCGGAGGGGCAGTACTGAGGGAGCGCCGCACTATCGGAGGGGCAGTACTGAGAGAGCGCCGCACTGTCGGAGGGGCAGTACTGAGGGAGCGCCACACTGTCAGAGGGGCAGTACTGAGGGAGCGCCGCACTGTCAGAGGGGCCGTACTGAGGGAGTGCAGCACTGTGGGAGGGGCAGTACTGAGGGAGCGCCGCACTGTCGGAGTGGCAGGACTGAGGGAGCGCCGCACTGTCGGAGGGGCAGTACTAAGGGAGCGCCGCACTGTCGGAGGATCAGTAATGAGGGAGCGCCGCACTGTCGGAGGGGCAGTAATGAGGGAGCGCCGCACTGTCGGAGGATCAGTAATGAGGGAGCGCCGCACTGTCAGAGGGGCAGTACTGAGGGAGCGCGCACTGTCGGAGGGGCAGTACTGAGGGAGCGCCGCACTGTCGGAGGGGCAGTACTGAGGGACATTCAATAATAAAACCAGGTACTGAAACTGACTGGCCGAACACAAGAACATAATTTCCCCACAATGCACTCTCTGGCAACTGTCTGAGGCAGAACCCGACAATTCGCAACCTTGGTGTTGTATTTGACCCTGAGCTGAGCTTCCAACCTGTATCCTCTCCATCACCAAGACCGCCTACTTCCACCTCCGTAACATCGCCCGTCTCCACCCCTACCTCGGCTCATCTGCTGCTGAAACCCTCATCCATGCCTTTGTTACCTCCAGACTCAACTATTCCGATGCTCCCTCAGTACTGCCCCTCCGACAGTGCGGCGCTCCCTCAGTACTGCCCCTCAGACAGTGCGGCGCTCCCTCAGTACTGCCCCTCCGACAGTGCGGCGCTCCCTCAGTACTGCCCCTCCGACAGTGCTGCACTCCCTCAATACTGCCCCTCCGACAGTGCGGCGCTCCATCATTACTGCCCCTCCGACAGTGCGGCGCTCCCTCAGTACTGCCCCTCCGACAGTGCGGCACTCCCTCAGTACTGCCCCTCCGACAGTGCGGCACTCCCTCAGTACTGACCCTCCGACAGTGCGGCACTCCCTCAGTACTGCCCCTCCGACAGTGCGGCACTCCCTCAGTACTGCCCCTCCGACAGTGCAGCGCTCCCTCATTACTGCCTCTGCGACAGTGCGGCGCTCCCTCAGTACTGCCCCTCCCACAGTGCGGCACTCCCTCAGTATTGCCCCTCCGACAGTGCAGCACTCCCTCAGTATTGCCCCTCCGACAGTGCAGCACTCCCTCAGTACTGCCCCTCCGACAGTGCGGCGCTCCCTCAGTACTGCCCCTCCGACAGTGCGGCACTCCCTCAGTACTGACACTGCGGAGTGTTGGCCTGGAGTTTGTGCTCAAGTTTCTGGAGTGGGGACTCGAACCCACGACCTTCTGACTCAGAAGCTCCAAACCCACTGAGCCAGGGAGAGTCGAATCTGAATAGAAGGGCGGGGAAAACGAGCAGCAACGATTAACGACCCAACCGTGAGCCCTGCGAGCTTTCACCTTTAACCTTCCACCCCAGCTCTGACCGCGGGGATCGAGATCAATGTCACCAGCCCAGTGAAGGTCATCGTGGGAAGCGAGGCGAGGCTGTCTGTGGATTTCCCGAGGGCCAAAAAGCCTCATGTCACCTGGGCCCAAGGGGGCGTGACCTTTGTAAGTTGGACCGTGGGTCAGGACAGCAAAGTGGATATCTCTGAAGAATTTAAGGGCAGGCTACGTGTCAACACCAGCGAGGCATCGATCGTAATTCTCAGCACAATGCTGGCCGACAGTATGGCATACAGTGTGCTCTTGACCGCAGTGGGTGAGCAGTCAAACAAAAAATCCATCTCGCTGAAAGTCTACGGTAAGTGGCGGTTTTGTTAAACAAAAAACAGCTTATTCAGTCTTGCCAAACCCTTTATAAATCACTGGTTAGGCCCCAGCTGGAGTATTGAGTCCAATTCTGGGCACCGCACACTTCAGGAAGGATGTCAAGGCCTTGGAGAGGGTGCGGAGGAGATTGACCAGAATGGTCCGCGGATGAGGGACTTCAGTGATGTGGAGAGACTGGAGAAGCTGGGGTTGTTCTCCTTAGAGCAGAGAAGGTTAAGGGGAGATTTAATAGAGGCGTTCCAAATCATGAGGGGTTCTGATAGAGTAAATAAGGAGAAACTGTGTCCAGTGGCAGGAGGGTCGGTAACCAGAGGACACAGATTGAAGATAATCGGCAAAAGAACCAGAGGGGGAGATGAGGAGAATTGTATTTACGCAGCGAGTTGTTGTGATCTGGAACGCGCTGCCTGAAAGGGCAGTGGAAGCAGATTCAATAGTAACTTTCAAAAGGGGAATTGGATAAATACTTTTTTTTTATTCGTTCCTGGGATGTGGGTGTCGCTGTCAAGGCCGGCATTTATTGTCCATCCCAAATTGCCCTTGAGAAGGTGGTGGTGAGCCGCCTTCTTGAACCGCTGCAGTCCATGTGGTGAAGGTGCTCCCACAGTGCTGTTAGGGAGGGAGTTCCAGGATTTTGACCCAGCGACGATGAAGGAACGGCCGATATATTTTCAAGTCAGGATGGTGTGTGACTTGGAGAGGAGAGTACTGGTGCTACTGAGCCACTCTTGGTGATGGACATTCAAGTCCCCCACCTAGAGTACATTCTGTGTTCTTGCTACTCTCAGTGCTTCTTCCAAGTGGTGTTCAACATGGAGGAGTACTGATTCATCAGCTGAGAGAGGGCGGTAGGTGGTAATCAGCAGGAGGTTTCCTTGCCCATGCTTGACCTGAAGCCAAGAGACTTCATGGGGTCCAGAGTCAATGTTGAGGACTCCCAGGGCCACTCCTTCCCGACTGTATACCACTGTGCCACCATCACTGGTGGGTCTTTCTTGCCGGTGGGACAGGATATACCCAGTGATGGTGATGGAGGAGTTTGGGAAAGGTATGATTCTGTGAGCATGACTATGTCAGGCTGTTGCTTGACTAGTCTGTGGGACAGCGCTCCCAATTTTGGCACAAGTCCCCAGATGTTGGTGAGGAGGACTTTGCAGGGTCGACTGGGCTGGGTGTGCCGTTGCCGTGTCCGTAGCCAGTGCCGAGGTTGATCCGTCCGGTTTTATTCTTATTGTTGTTTTTCGTAGCGGTTAGTTACAACTGAGGGGCTTGCTCGGCCATTTCAGAGCGCAGTTAAGAGTCGAGCACATTGCTGTGGGTCTGGAGTCACATATCGGCCAGACCGGGTAAGGGCAGTAGATTCCTTCCCGAAAGGACATCAGTGAACCAGATGGGTTTTTACATGGTCACCATTACTGATACTAGTATATATTCCAGATTTATTTAATTAACTGAATTTAAATTCCCCAGCTGCCGTGGTGGGATTTGAACTCGCGTCTCCGGATCATAAGTCCAGGCCCCTGGATTACTAGCCCAGTAACGTGACCACTACCGTTCCCAGGGCTTTGGGGGTCAGAGTAAGGGCAGTGGGACTAATTGGACAGCTCCACCAAAGGCACGATGGGCCGAATGGCCTCCTCCTGCCCGGTGCCGTTATACCATAACACCATGTGCCTCTCTCTCGCCCTTCGACCCTCAGAGCAGATCTGCAACGTGGAGGTGAGGACGCCGGCGGGTGATATCAAGGAGGGCGACTCCAGCTCGATCCTGACCTGCGCCATGACCTCCGGGACCTGGGATGTCCTGACTTGGGCCAAGGACGGCAAAGGGATTGTCAGCGGCCTTCACTACGTGGTGTCCGGCAACGAGCTGAACATCCAGGGCGTGGTCCGAACGGACGCGGGCGTGTACTCCTGCTTTGTGGAAAACCCCTTCGGTAACGGAAGTGCGCAAGGACAGTTCAATGTCTACTGTAAGTCTCATTAGTTCACTGTGCTTCAGCCACAGTCGTATACGTTTTAGGAGCCTCCTGAGGCTCAGTGGGTTTAGCACGCTCTCTCTCTCTCGCCTCTGAGTCAGAAGGTAGAGGGTTCGAGGCCCCACACCAGGGACTCGAGCCCCATAATCCAGGCCGACACTCCCCAGTGCCAGTACTGAGGGAGCGCCGCACTGTCGGAGGGGCAGTACTGAGGGAGTGCTGCACTGTCGGAGAGGCAGTACTGAGGGAGCGCCGCACTGTCGGAGGGGCAGTACTGAGGGAGCGCCGCACTGTCGGAGGGGCAGTACTGAGGGAGCGCCGCACTGTGGGAGGGTCAGTACTAAGGGAGCGCCGCACTATGGGAGGGGCAGTACTGAGCGCGCGCCGCACTGTTGGAGGGGCAGTACTGAGGGAGCGCCGCACTGTCGGAGGGGCAGTACTGAGGGAGCGCCGCACTGTGGGAGGGTCAGTACTAAGGGAGCGCCGCACTATGGGAGGGGCAGTACTGAGCGAGCGCCGCACTGTCGGAGGGGCGGTACTGAGGGAGTGCTGCACTGTCGGAGGGGCGGTACTGAGGGAGGGCCGCACTGTCGGAGGGGCAGTACTGAGGGAGCGCCGCACTGTCGGAGGGGCGGTACTGAGGGAGGGCCGCACTGTCGGAGGGGCAGTACTGAGGGAGCGCTGCACTGCCTTTGGGATGAGACGTTAAACCGAGGCCCCGTCTGCCCTCTCAGGTGGACGTAAAAGATACCACGGCCACTATTTGGAAGAAGAGCAGGGGGGAGTTCTCCCCGGTGTCCTGGGGCCAATATTTATCCCTCAACCAACATCACTAAAAAACAGGTGATCTGGTCATTATCACATTGCTGTTTGTGGGAGCTTGCTGTGCGCAAATTGGCTGCTGCGTTTCCCACATTACAACAGTGACCACACTTGAAAAAAAGTGCTTCATTGGCTGTGAGGCGCTTTGGGACGTCCTGAGGTGGTGAAAGGTGCTGGAGAAACGCGAGTCCTTTGTCTTCCCTCACATGCACCGTCTGAACGCCAATCCTATCTTTCCATCTCAGTTGGCCCCGATGTCCCCAGCGTGAAGATTGTCTCTACGTCGAACTCCGACCCGACGCAGTTCGTGCTGGTCAACGCCACCGTCAACCTGACCTGCGTCACCAGCTCGCAGCCGCCCGCCCAGTACTTCTGGAGCGTTGGGGAGAGTGGGGACACCAGCGTGCCCTCCAACCCCGTCCTGGTGCTCCAGCGCATTCGACTGGACCAGGCCGGCCAATACACCTGCATCGTCGTCAACAGCAAGTTGGGTCTCAGCGTGAGGAACACGCTTACGGTTAACGTGTACGGTGAGCGGGTTTTTGTTTTCATTCGTTCCTGGGATGTGGGTGTCGCTGATCCGTCCCCTAATCGCCCCTTGAGAAGGTGGTGGTGAGCCGCCTTCTTGAACCGCTGCAGTCCGTGTGGTGAAGGTGCTCCCACAGTGCTGTTAGGGAGGGAGTCCCAGGATTTTGACCCAGCGACGATGAAGGAACGGCCGATATATTTCCAAGTCAGGATGGTGTGTGACTTGGAGGGGAACTTGGAGGTGGTGGTGTTCCCATGCGCCTGCTGCCCTTGTCCTTCTAGGTGGAAGAGGTGGCGGGTTTGGGAGGTGCTGCCGAAGAAGCCTTGGCGAGTTGCTGCAGTGCATCTTGTAGATGGTACAGACTGCAGCCACGGTGCGCTGGTGGTGGAGGGAGTGAATGTTTCAGGTGGTGGATGGGGTGCCGATCAAGCGGGCTGCTTTGTCCCGGATGGTGTCGAGCTTCTTGAGTGTTGTTGGAGCTGCACTCGTCCAGTCAAGTGGAGAGTATTCTGTCACACTCCAGTGCAAGGGCTTCGCTTGTCCAGGGCAAAGGGACATTGACAGATTAAGTGAGTGGGCAAACCTGTGGCAGATGCAGTTCAGTGTGGGCAGGTGTGAGGTCATCCACTTTGGAAGCTAAGAAAGATATCCGAGTATTTTCTAAGTTAGGAACTGTGGATGAGATTCAGGGGTCCATGTACAGAAATCACTAAAAGCTCGTGGACAGGTACAACAAATAATTAAAAAGGCGAATGGAATGTTGGCCTGTATCTCAACGAGGTTGGAATACAATGGGGAGGAAGTGATGTCACAGCTGTACAGAGCTCTGGTTAGGCCTCATCTGGAGTGACTGCGTTCAGTTCTGGGCCCCGCACCTCAGGAAGGATATCTCGGCCTTGGAGGGGGAGCAGCGCAGATTTACCAGAATGACACGATAGCAAAATACTGCGGATACTGGAAATCTGACGAAAGGTCTTCGACCTGAAACGTTAACTCTGTTTGTCTCTCCACGGATGCTGCCTGACCTGCTGAGTTTTTCCAGCGTTTTCTGTTGTTATTCCCCAGAATGATACCCGGGGCTGAAAGGGTTAAATCATGAGGACCGGTTGACACAGACTGGGCTTGTATTCCCTGGAGTTTAGAAGATTAAGGGGTGATCTAATCGAGGTGTTTGAGATGATTAAAGGAGTCGATGGGGTAGAGAGAGAGAAAGTATTTCCTCTGGTGGGGGGAGTCCAGAACTAGGGGGCAGAACCTTAAAATTAGAGCCAGGCCGTTCAGGGGTGATGTCAGGAAGCACTTCTTCACACAAAGTGGGGTGGAAATCTGGAACTCTCTCCACCAAAAAGTACTTGAGGCTGGGGTCAATTGGAAATTTCAAAACTGAGATGGATAGATCCCACGGCCACTATTGGAAGAAAAGCAGGGGAGTTCTCCCCGGTGTCCTGGGGCCAATATTTATCCCTCAACCAACATCACTAAAACAGATGATCTGGTCATTATCACATCGCTGTTTGTGGGAGCTTGCTGTGCGCAAATTGGCTGCCGCGTTTCCCATATTACAACAGTGACTACACTTCAAAACAAGTACTTCATTGGCTGTGAAGCGCTTTGGGACGTCCTGAGGTGGTGAAAGGCGCTGGAGAAATGCGAATCTTTCTTTCCCTCCTCCCTTCATCCATTCCTCCATTCTGTCCTTCCTTCCTTTCCATGAGGATCGAACTGAGAGGTTATAACGAGCAGAACTAGGGGCCATCAATGTAAGACAGTCACTGATAAATCCAATCGGGAATTCAGGAGAAACTTCTTTACCCAGAGAGTGGTGAGAATGTGGAACTCGCTACCACAGGGAGTGGTTGAGGCGAAGAGCAGAGATGCATTTAAGGGGAAGCTGAATAAACACATGAGGGAGAAAGGAATAGAAGGATATGGTGATGGGGTGAGATGAAGAGGGGTGGGAGGAGGCTGGTGTGGAGCATAAACGCCGGCACGGATCTGTTGGGCCGAACGGCCTCTTTCTGTGCACTCGATGTATTATTTTAACCTATTTGTGCTTCTGACCAGAGTTGCCGGCTGGAATCCCGTCGTGTTCCATGGTCTCCATCGAGAACAACAACGCCTTGCAGTTCTCCTGCGCGTGGCCGGGGGGGTTCCCCAGTGCTCAGATCCGGTGGGCTGGGTTGTCACGTAACGTTACCGCCACTTCGCAGCTTGTTCAGAAGGAGACCTCGCCGGCCGGCCTGAGCGGGAAGAACGTGACCTGCGTAGCCACCCACAGGGTGGAGGTCAAAAACTGCATCATCACACCAGGTAGGGGGCTCGGAGTTACAGCAACTGGTATTCATACAGCGCCTAGAACATCCCAAGGCAATTCACAGGAGCGTAAATCAGACAAAATGTGACACTCAAACCACATCAGGAGATATTAGGACAGGCGACCAACAGCTGGGTCAAAGAGGTCGGTTTTAAGGAGCGTCTTAAAGGAGAGAGAGAGGCGGAGAGGTTTAGGGAGGGAATTCCAGAGCTCGGGGCCCAGGCAGCTGAAGGTGCGGCCGCCAATGGTGGAGCGATGGAAATCGGTGGATGCGCGAGAGGCCGGAATTGGAGGAGCGCAGAGATCTGGGAGGGTTGGAGGAAGTTACAGAGATAGGGAGGGTTGTAGGGGGCTGGAGGAGGTTACAGAGATAGGGAGGGTTGGAGGGGCTGGAGGAGGTTACAGAGATAGGGAGGGCTGTAGGGGGCTGGAGCAGGTTACAGAGATCTCGGAGGGTTGTAGGGGCTGGAGGAGGTTACAGAGATAGGGAGGGTTGTAGGGCTGGAGGAGGTTACAGAGATAGGGAGGGTTGTAGGTGCTGGAGGAGGTTACAGAGATAGGGAGGGTTGTAGGGGGCTGGAGGAGGTTACAGAGATAGGGAGGATTGCAGGGGCTGGAGGAGGTTACAGAGATAGGGAGGATTGTAGGGGCTGGAGGAGGTTACAGAGATAGGGAGGGTTGTAGGGGGCTGGAGGAGGTTACAGAGATAGGGAGGGTTGTAGGGCTGGAGGAGGTTACAGAGATAGGGAGGGTTGTGGGGGCTGGAGGAGGTTACAGAGATAGGGAGGGTTGTAGGGGCTGGAGGAGGTTACAGAGATAGGGAGGGTTGTAGGGGCTGGAGGAGGTTACAGAGATAGGGAGGGTTGTAGGGGGCTGGAGGAGGTTACAGAGATAGGGAGGGTTGTAGGGGCTGGAGGAGGTTACAGAGATAGGGAGGGTTGTAGGGGGCTGGAGGAGGTTACAGAGATAGGGAGGGTTGTAGGGGCTGGAGGAGGTTACAGAGATAGGGAGGGTTGTAGGGGCTGGAGGAGGTTACAGAGATAGGGAGGGTTGTAGGGGCTGGAGGAGGTTACAGAGATAGGGAGGGTTGTAGGGGGCTGGAGGAGGTTACAGAGATAGGAGGGTTGTAGGGGCTGGAGGAGGTTACAGAGATAGGGAGGGTTGTAGGGGCTGGAGGAGGTTACAGAGATAGGGAGGGTTGTAGGGGCAGGAGGAGGTTACAGAGATAGGGAGGGTTGTAGGGGCTGGAGGAGGTTACAGAGATAGGGAGGGTTGTAGGGGCTGGAGGAGGTTACAGAGATAGGGAGGGTTGTAGGGGGCTGGAGGAGGTTACAGAGATAGGGAGGGTTGTAGGGGCTGGAGGAGGTTACAGAGATAGGGAGGGTTGTAGGGGCTGGAGGAGGTTACAGAGATAGGGAGGGTTGTAGGGGCTAGAGGAGGTTACAGAGATAGGGAGGGTTGTAGGGGGCTGGAGGAGGTTACAGAGATAGGGAGGGTTGTAGGGGGCTGGAGGAGGTTACAGAGATAGGGAGGGTTGTAGGGGCTGGAGGAGGTTACAGAGATAGGGAGGGTTGTAGGGGGCTGGAGGAGGTTACAGAGATAGGGAGGGTTGTAGGGGCTGGAGGAGGTTACAGAGATAGGGAGGGTTGTAGGGGCTGGAGGAGGTTACAGAGATAGGGAGGGTTGTAGGGGCTGGAGGAGGTTACAGAGATAGGGAGGGTTGTAGGGGGCTGGAGGAGGTTACAGAGATAGGGAGGGTTGTAGGGGCTGGAGGAGGTTACAGAGATAGGGAGGGTTGTAGGGGCTGGAGGAGGTTACAGAGATAGGGAGGGTTGTAGGGGCTGGAGGAGGTTACAGAGATGGGAGGGTTGTAGGGGCTGGAGGAGGTTACAGAGATAGGGAGGGTTGTAGGGGCTGGAGGAGGTTACAGAGATAGGGAGGGTTGTAGGGGGCTGGAGGAGGTTACAGAGATAGGGAGGGTTGTAGGGGCTGGAGGAGGTTACAGAGATAGGGAGGGTTGTAGGGGCTGGAGGAGGTTACAGAGATCGGGAGAGTTGTAGGGGGCTGGAGGAGGTTACAGAGATAGGGAGGGTTGTAGGGGCTGGAGGAGGTTACAGAGATAGGGAGGGTTGTAGGGGCCTGGAGGAGGTTACAGAGATAGGGAGTGTTGTAGGGGCTGGAGGAGGTTGCAGAGATGGGGATGGTTGTAGGGGCGGAGGTTACAGAGATAGGGAGGGGTGAGGAGACTGATTTGAACAGGAGAATGAGAATTTTTAAATCCGGGCCGCCAGTGGTGGAGCGATGGAAATCGAGGGATGCTCAAGAGGCCAGATGTAAAAGATCCCGTGACCACTATTTCGAAGAAGAGCCGGAGAGTTCTCCCCGTGTCCTGGGGTCGATATCTATCCCTCAACCAACATCACTAAAAAACAGATGATCTGGTCATTTATGACATTGCTATTTGTGGGATCTTGCTGTGCGCAAAATTGGCTGCCGCGTTTCCGACATTACAACAGTGACCGCACTGCAAAAAAAAAGTGCTTCATTGGCTGTGAGGCGCTTTGGGATGTCCTGAGGTGGTGAAAGGCGCTGTGAGAAATGCGAGTCTTTTTCTTTCGGGTATTCAGCCTGCGTCAGATGCAGTTTGCTGGCGATTCCCTCTGGCCTGTACTGTCGTGTTTTCGAGCGACACGGTTCAAAGGTCTGTTAGTTTTACTGACTGCTGACGTGCGTCGGTTGTGACTGTCAACCTTTGAACAGGTTAGAGCACTGCTGTGAGAGGAATTTCAGACACACACTGGCGCGGTTCCAGCCCCACCTTACTCAGAGAACCACACAGCACAGGAGGAGGCCATTCGGCCCATCCTGCCTGTGCCGGCTCTTTGAACGAGCTCTCCAATTAGCCCCACTCCCCCCTGCTCTTTCCCCACAGCCCTGTGAATTTCTCCCCCTTCAAGTATTTCTCCAATTCCCCTTTTGAAAGTTACTATTGAATCTGCTTCCACCGCCCTTTCAGGCAGCGCGTTCCAGATCACAACAACTCGCTGCGGAAAAAACAATTCCCCTCATCTCCCCTCTGGTTCTTTTGCCAATTATCTTCAATCTGTGTCCTCTGGTTACCGACCCTCCTGCCACTGGAAACAGTTTCTCCTTATTTAATCTATCAAAACCCCTCATGATTTTGACCGCCTCTATTAAATCTCCCCTTAACCTTCTCTGCTCTAAGGAGAACAACACCAGCTTCTCCAGTCTCTCCACGTCACTGAAGTCCCTCATCCCTGGAACCATTCTGGTCAATCTCCTCTGCACCCTCTCCGAGGCCTTGACATCCTTCCTAAAGTGTGTGGGACCCAGAATTGAACACAGTTCTCCAGCTGCAGCCTAACCAGTCGTTTATAAGGGGTTTAGCAATAACTTCCTTGCTTTTGTACTCTATCAATACCCCTCGCAATTTTGAACGCCTCGATTAAATCTCCATCTTAACCTGCTCTGCTCTGAGGACAATGAAAATTAAGATCGGGACTCCCTGTTTGCTTCACCCCACCAGCCTCACCGCTCGTCATCCCATCGCGGCAGGTTGCCACGGAGACGCAGGGCGACGCCACGGTGACCTTGAAATGCGAGGTCACGTCGAACCCGCCGTCTGTCATCCGCTGGTACAGGGAGCAGAAGCCGCTCGCGAGCGGGCAGAAGATCGTCATCTCACCCAGCGGCTCGGAGATGCGCATCCGGAGATTTTCTTCAGCGAACGACACCGGGGACTACAGCTGTTCCTGCCGTAACGCTCTGGGAATCAACAACCAAACGCAGATGTTGACAGGTAGGACTGCAATCTCAGGATGGGGTGGAAAGATATTCATCTGAGAATTACATAACATTTATAGCACAGAAAGAGGCCATTCGGCCCATCTGGTCCGTGCCGGTGTTTATGCTCCACACCAGCCTCCTCCCACCCCTCTTCATCTCACCCCATCACCATATCCTTCTATTCCTTTCTCCCTCATGTGTTTATCCAGCTTCCCCTTAAATGTATCTCTGCTCTTCGCCTCAACTACTCCCTGTGGTAGCGAGTTCCCCATTCTCACCACTCTCTGGGTAAAGAAGTTTCTCCTGAATTCCCTATTGGATTTATCAGTGACGATCTTATATTGATGGCCCCTAGTTCTGGTCTCCCCCACAAGTGGAAACATCTTCTCTACGTCTACCCTATCGAACCCTTGATAATTTTAAAGACCTCTATCAGGTCGCCCCTCAGCCTTCTCTTTTCTAGAGAAAACAGCCCCAGCCTGTTCAGTCTTTCCTCACGGTTATAGTATTATGCTTGTGAATATTTTTTTTACATTCACCAGTCCCTCTATATCTTCTTGTAATATGGAGACCAGAACTGTGCACAGTTCTCCAAATGTGGTCTAACCAAGGTATATGGAGACCAGAACTGTGCAGTGCTCCAAGTGTGGTCTAACCAAGGTATAGGGAGACCAGAACTGTGCACAGTGCTCCAAGTGTGGTCTAACCAAGGTATACAGAGATCAGAACTGTGCACAGTGCTCCAAGTGTGGTCTAACCAAGGTATATGGAGACCAGAACTGTGCACAGTGCTACAAGTGTGGTCTAACCAAGGTATACAGAGACCAGAACTGTGCACAGTGCTCCAAGTGTGGTCTAACCAAGGTATATGGAGACCAGAACTGTGCACAGTGCTCCAAGTGTGGTCTAACCAAGGTATATGGAGATCAGAACTGTGCAGAGTGCTCCAAGTGTGGTCTAACCAAGGTATATGGAGACCAAAACTGTGCACAGTGCTCCAAGTGTGGTCTAACCAAGGTATATGGAGACCAGAACTGTGCACAGTGCTCCAAGTGTGATCTAATGGAGGTATATGGGGACCAGAACTGTGCACAGTGCTCCAAGTGTGGTCTAACCAAGGTATATGGAGACCAGAACTGTGCACAGTGCTCCAAGTGTGGTCTAACCAAGGTATATGGAGACCAGAACTGTGCAGAGTGCTCCAAGTGTGGTCTAACCAAGGTATATAGAGACCAGAACTGTGCACAGTGCTCCAAGTGTGGTCTAACCAAGGTATATGGAGACCAGAACTGTGCACAGTGCTCCAAGTGTGATCTAATGGAGGTATATGGGGACCAGAACTGTGCACAGTGCTCCAAGTGTGGTCTAACCAAGGTATATGGGGACCAGAACTGTGCACAGTGCTCCAAGTGTGGTCTAACCAAGGTATATGGAGACCAGAACTGTGCAGAGTGCTCCAAGTGTGGTCTAACCAAGGTATATGGAGACCAGAACTGTGCACAGTGCTCCAAGTGTGGTCTAACCAAGGTATATGCAGACCAGAACTGTGCACAGTGCTCCAAGTGTGATCTAATGGAGGTATATGGGGACCAGAACTGTGCACAGTGCTCCAAGTGTGATCTAATGGAGGTATAGGGAGACCAGAACTGTGCACAGTGCTCCACGTGTGGTCTAACCAAGGTATATGGGGACCAGAACTGCGCACAGTGCTCCAAGTGTGATCTAATGGAGGTATATGGGGACCAGAACTGTGCACAGTGCTACAAGTGTGGTCTAACCAAGGTATATGGGGACGAGAACTGTGCACAGTGCTCCAAGTGTGGTCGAACGAGGGTTCAACACAAGTTTAACGTAACGTCTCTGGTCTCTACTTGAGCACTCCTCTCCTGATGGTTCAGTGGATTCTCCAGACCCCGGGTGCTCCTGACTTAGAAGGTTCCAGGTTCCATCGCCTGTCTGTGCTAAGATTCATTGTAATTCATTCTCGGGATGTGGGCATCGCTGGCAAGGCCGGCATTTATTGCCCATCCCTAATTGTCCCTTGAGAAGGTGGTGGTGAGTTGCCTTCTTGAACTGCTGCAGTCCGTGTGGTGAAGGTGCTCCCACAGTGCTGTTAGGGAGGGAGTTCCAGGATTTTGACCCAGCGACGATGAAGGAACGGCCGAGGGATGGAGAGAGGGAGAGGAGAAGGGGGAGTGGGAGGGTTGGAGGAGAGATAGGGAGAGGGAGGGAGATGTGAGGGAGGGGAGAGGGTGGGAGTGAGGGAGGGAGGAATAGAGGAGGAAGGAGGGAGAGAGACTGAGGGAGGGAGGGAGAGAGGAAGGGGTTGAGGGAGGAAGGGGGAGAGGGAGGGAACGGAGAGAGGGAGGGAGGGGGAAAAGGAGTGAGAGGGAGGGAGGGATAGGGAGGGAAGGAGGGAGAGAGGGAGGGAGGGAGTGGGAGGGAGGGAGAGGGAGGGAGGAGAGGGAGGGGTTGAGGGAGAGGGATGAAGGAAGGGGTTGAGGGAGTGAGAGGGAGGGAGGGAGAGAGGAAGGGGTTGAGGGAGGGGGATGAAGGGAGGGGGTGAGGGAGTGAGAGGGAGGGAGGGAGAGGGAGGGAGGAGAGGGAGGGAGAGAGGAGGGGTTGAGGGAGAGGGATGAAGGGAGGGGGTGAGGGAGTGAGGAAATAGTTGAGGGAGTGGGATGAAGGGAGGGGTTGAGAGAGTGAGAGGGAGGGAGGGAGGAAATGGTTGAGGGAGGGGGATGAAGGGAGGGGGTGAGGGAGTGAGAGGGAGGGAGGGAGGAAATGGTGAAGGGAGGGGGATGAAGGGAGGGGTGAGGGAGTGAGAGGGAGGGAGGGAGGAAATGGTGAAGGGAGGGGTGAGGGAGTGAGAGGGAGGGAGGGAAGAAATGGTGAAGGGAGGGGTGAGGGAGTGAGAGGGAGGGAGGGAAGAAATGGTGAAGGGAGGGGTGAGGGAGTGAGAGGGAGGGAGGGAAGAAATGGTGAAGGGAGGGGGATGAAGGGAGGGGTGAGGGAGTGAGAGGGAGGGAGGGAGGAAATGGTGAAGGGAGGGGTGAGGGAGTGAGAGGGAGGGAGGGAAGAAATGGTGAAGGGAGGGGTGAGGGAGTGAGAGGGAGGGAGGGAAGAAATGGTGAAGGGAGGGGGATGAAGGGAGGGGTGAGGGAGTGAGAGGGAGGGAGGGAGGAAATGGTGAAGGGAGGGGTGAGGGAGTGAGAGGGAGGGAGGGAAGAAATGGTGAAGGGAGGGGGATGAAGGGAGGGGTGAGGGAGTGAGAGGGAGGGAGGTAGGAAATGGTTGAGGGAGGGGGATGAAGGGCGGGGTGAGGGAATGAGAGGGAGGGAGGTAGGGAGAGAGGGAGTGTGATGAAGGGAGGGGGTGAGGGATGGATGGATGGAGGGATGGATGGAGAGTCTCACGCATGTTTGGGGGGGTTGAGGGCGGTTTGGTCGCCTGGGACCTGAGCCAGGAGGGGAGGGGATTAGAGGTGGGCCGGTGGGGCGGAGGGAAGGGTTGGATGAACCCTCATTATCTCCGTGTCCTGACGTTCCCACCTTGCCTCTACAGTGCCCTTGGTCTCCAGCGTGGCGGCGCGGCGCCTGGACGGGAGGACAGCCGTCGTTTCATGGGCGGTGCGCAATTCGGACGTGGTGACCTCGTTCCTGGTGCAGTGGCAGGTGGCCGTGAGCAGGGCCTCCTCCTCGTCCTCCTCCTCCTCCTGGCAGACCCAGCAGGTGGCGGCGATGGCTGATCGCTCGGCCACGGTGTCCCAGCTGCAGGAGGAGCAGGCCTACTCCTTCCGGGTGGTCCCAGTGACGGGGACGGAGCAAGCAACGCCTTCGGGACCCCAGTCCGTCGCGCCCACGGTCGACAGTAAGTGACCCCGTCGCTCTTCTACACGGTCTCCAAAGGGGGGAGCTGGGCTGGCCCAGGGGCAGTACTGAGGGAGTGCCGCACTGTCGGAGGGGCAGTACTGAGGGAGCGCCGCACTGTCGGAGGGGCAGTACTGAGGGAGCGCCGCACTGTCGGAGGGGCAGTACTGAGGGAGCGCCGCACTGTCGGAGGGGCAGTACTGAGTGAGCGCCGCACTGTCGGAGGGCAGTACTGAGGGAGCGCCGCACTGTCGGAGGGCAGTACTGAGGGAGCGCCGCACTGTCGCAGGGGCAGTACTGAGGGAGCGCCGCACTGTCGGAGGGGCAGTACTGAGTGAGCGCCGCACTGTCGGAGGGCAGTACTGAGGGATCGCCGCACTGTCGGAGGGGCAGTACTGAGGGAGCGCCGCACTGTCGCAGGGGCAGTACTGAGAGAGCACTGCACTGTCGCAGGGGCAGTACTGAAGGGGGGCAGTACTGAAGGAGCGCCGCACTGTCAGAGGAGCAGTATTGAGGAACAGCGCACTGTCAGAGGGGGAGTACGGAGGGAGCGCCGCACTGTCAGAGGGGGAGTACTGAGGGAGCGCCACACTGTCAGAGGAGCAGTATTGAGGAACGGCGCACTGTTGGAGGTGCCGTCTTTCGGATGAGATGTTAAACCGAGGCTCCGTCTGCCCCCTCAGGTGGATGTAAAAGATCCCACGGCCACTATTGGAAGAAGAGCAGGGGGGGAGTTCTCCCCGGTGTCCTGGGGCCAATATTTATCCCTCAATCAATATCACGATGATCTGGTAATTATCACATTGCTGTTTGTGGGAGCTTGCTGTGCGCAAATTAGCTGCCGCGTTTCCCACATGACAACAGTGACCACACTTCAAAACAAGTCCTTCATTGGCTGTGAGGCGCTTTGGGACGTCCTGAGGTGGTGAAAGGTGCTGGAGAAAAGCCAGTCTTTCTTTCCTTAGTGCTATATGTTCGTGTGGTGTTATCGCTCCGAAATCAGCCCGCCGTCTGTTGTCGAACCGATATAAAGCCTCGGCCTGGACCTGTGTTATAACGTTAATGTTTTCCCCTCTGGTTTCTTTGCAGACTCACTCAGTGGAGGTGCAATCGCTGGAATAGTGGTGGGTTGTGTGCTGGGCCTGTTGTTGATAATTCTACTGGTCTGCTGTCTGGTGAAATGGAAGTGTAAGTCTGTGTGTGCGTGTGGGGTACGTGAGTGTCCCTCTTGCGCTGTCATGACCAGACCAGAACATTATACACCGCCGTGAATGTAGTCAAACGTCCCAAAGCCCTTCACAGGAGCGATTATCAAACAAAATTTGACACCGAGCCACATAAGGAGATATTAGGACAGGCGAGCAAAAGCTTGGTCAAAGAGGTTGGTTTTAAACAGCGTCTTAAAGGAGGAGAGACAGGCAGAGAGGTTCAGGGAGGGAATTCCAGAGCTCGGGGCCCAGGCGGCTGAAGGAGCGGGCGCCAATGGTGGAGCGATGGAAATCGGGGGATGCGCGAGAGGCTGGAATTGGAGGAGAGCAGAGATCTGGGAGGGTTGTAGGGGCTGGAGGAGGTTACAGAGATAGGGAGGGTTGTAGGGGGCTGGAGGAGGTTACAGAGATAGGGAGGGTTGTAGGGGGCTGGAGGAGGTTACAGAGATAGGGAGGGTTGTAGGGGGCTGGAGGAGGTTACAGAGATAGGGAGGGGTGTAGGGGCTGGAGGAGATTCCAGAGATAGGGAGGGTTGTGGGGACTGGAGGAGGTTACAGAGATAGGGAGGGTTGTAGGGGGCTGGAGGAGGTTACAGAGATAGGGAGGGTTGTAGGGGCTGGAGGAGGTTACAGAGATAGGGAGGGTTGTAGGGGGCTGGAGGAGGTTACAGAGATAGGGAGGGTTGTAGGGGCTGGAGGAGGTTACAGAGATAGCGAGGGTTGTAGGGGCTGGAGGAGGTTACAGAGATAGGGAGCGGGAGGAGGAGGCCACGGAGGGATTGAACATGAGGATGAGACTGGGAGCCAATGTAGCTCAGGGAGCAACAGGAGGGTGACGGGTGAACGGGACTCGGAGCAACTTATGACACGGGGGCAGCAGAGTTTTGGCTGAGCTCAAGTTTACAGAGGGTGGAATATGGGAGGCTGGCCAGGAGAGCGTCGGAATAGTCGAGTCTGGAGGTGACAGAGACGTGGGGGAGGGTTTCAGCAGCAGTTGGGGGTTATTAATGGAGCCTTTAGTTTCCAATGGACCCATTGTTCTACCCTTCCTCTCCTGAAAGCATTGACTCGTGTTGGGGAGCGGAGGTTCCACATGCACCCCCGCCCCGATCCTGCACTGCCTCATCCATAAGGAGGCCCATTCAGCCCCCTCGAGCCTATTACACAGGAACAGTAGGAGGCCCATTCAGCCCCCTCGAGCCTGTTACACAGGAACAGGAGGAGGCCCATTCAGCCCCCTCGAGCCTATTACACAGGAACAGTAGGAGGCCCATTCAGCCCCCTCGAGCCTGTTACACAGGAACAGGAGGAGGCCCATTCAGCCCCTCGAGCCTGTTACCATAGGAACAGGAGGAGGCCAGTCAGCCTCTCGAGCCTGTTACACAGGAACAGGAGGAGGCCATTCAGCCCCTCGAGCCTGTTACACAGGAACAGGAGGAGGCCCATACAGCCCCTCGAGCCTGTTACCATAGGAACAGGAGGAAGCCAGTCAGCCTCTCGAGCCTGTTACACGGGAACAGGAGGAAGCCCAGTCAGCCCCTCGAGCCTGTTACACAGGAACAGGAGGAGGCCCATTCAGCCCCTCGAGCCTGTTACACAGGAACAGGAGGAGGCCCATTCAGCCCCTCGAGCCTGTTACATAGGAACAGGAGGAGGCCAGTCAGCCTCTCGAGCCTGTTACACAGGAACAGGAGGAGGCCCATTCAGCCCCTCGAGCCTGTTACCATAGGAACAGGAGGAAGCCAGTCACCCTCTCGAGCCTGTGATACAGGAACTGGAGGAGGCCCATTCAGCCCCTCGAGCCTGTTACACGGGAACAGGAGGAAGCCAATTCAGCCCCTCGAGCCTGTTACACAGGAACAGGAGGAGGCCCATTCAGCCCCTCGAGCCTATTACACAGTTACAGGAGGAGGCCCATTCAGCCCCTCGAGCCTGTTACACAGGAACAGGAGGAGGCCAGTCAGCCTCTCGAGCCTGTTACACAGGAACAGGAGGAGGCCCATTCAGCCCCTCGAGCCTGTTACCATAGGAACAGGAGGAGGCCAGTCAGCCTCTCGAGCCTGTTACACAGGAACAGGAGGAGGCCATTCAGCCCCTCGAGCCTATTACACAGGAACAGGAGCAGGCCAGTCAGCCTCTCGAGCCTGTTACACGGGAACAGGAGGAGGACCATTCAGCCCCTCGAGCCTGTTACACAGGAACAGGAGGAGGCCCATTCAGCCCCTCGAGCCTGTTACCATAGGAACAGGAGGAAGCCAGTCAGCCTCTCGAGCCTGTTACACGGGAACAGGAGGAAGCCCATTCAGCCCCTCGAGACTGTTACACAGGAACAGGAGGAAGCCCAGTCAGCCCCTCGAGCCTGTTACACAGGAACAGGAGGAGGCCAGTCAGCCTCTCGAGCCTGTTACACAGGAACAGGAGGAGGCCCATTCAGCCCCTCGAGCCTGTTACACAGGAACAGGAGGAGGCCCATTCAGCCCCCTCGAACCTGTTACACTGGAACAGGAGGAGGCCCATTCAGCCCCTCGAGCCTGTTACACAGGAACAGGAGGAGGCCCATTCAGCCCCTCGAGCCTGTTACACAGAAACAGGAGGAGGCCCATTCAGCCCCTCGAGCCTGTTACACAGAAACAGGAGAAGGCCCATTCAGCCCCTCGAGCCTGTTACACTGGAACAGGAGGAGGCCCATTCAGCCCATCGAGCCTGTTACACAGGAACAGGAGGAGGCCCATTCAGCCCCTCGAGCCTGTTACACAGGAACAGGAGGAGGCCCATTCAGCCCCTCGAGCCGGTTACACAGTAACAGGAGGAGGCCCATTCAGCCCCTCGAGCCTGTTACACAGAAACAGGAGGAGGCCCATTCAGCCCCTCGAGCCTGTTACACAGAAACAGGAGGAGGCCCATTCAGCCCCTCGAGCCTGTTACACAGGAACAGGAGGAGGCCAGTCAGCCTCTCGAGAATGTTACACGGGAACAGGAGGAGGCCAGTCAGCCTCTCGAGCCTGTTACACAGGAACAGGAGGAAGCCCATTCAGCCCCTCGAGACTGTTACACAGGAACAGAAGGAGGCCCATTCAGCCCCTCGAGCCTGTTACACAGGAACAGGAGGAGGCCATTCAGCCCCCTCGAACCTGTTGCATAGGAACAGGAGGAGGCCCATTCAGCCCCCTCGAGCCTGTTACACAGGAACAGGAGGAGGCTCATTCAGCCCCCTCGAGCCTGTTACACAGGAACAGGAGGAGGCCCATTCAGCCCCTAGAGCCTGTTACCATTGGAACAGGAGGAGGCCAGTCAGCCCCTCGAGCCTGTTACACAGGAACAGGAGGAGGCCCATTCAGCCCCTCGAGCCTGTTACACAGGAACAGGAGGAGGCCCATTCAGCCCCTCGAGCCTGTTCCGCCATTCAATCAGATCACGGCTGATCTGTATCTTAACTCCATCTACCCACCTTGGTTCCGTAACCCTTAACACCCTTACCCAACAAAAATCTATCGATCTCAGTGTTGAAATTTCCAATTGGACCCCCAGCCTCAGCAGCTTTTTGCGGGGAGAGAGTTCCAAATTTCCACCACCCTTTGTGTGAAGAAGTGCTTCCTGACATCACCCCTGAACGGCCTGGCTGTAATTTGAAGGTTCTGCCCCCTTGTTCTGGACTCCCCCACCAGAGGAAATAGTTTCTCTCTCTCTCCCCGATCGAATCTTTAATCGTTAACACCTCGATTAGATCACCCCTTAATCTTCTAAACTCGAGGGAATACAAGCCTGGTCTGTGCCACCTGTTCTCGTGATTTGACCCTTTCAGTCCCGAGGTATCATTCACTGCTCCCTCTCCGAGGCCAAGATACCCTTCCCGAAGATAATGAATGTGCTAATGGTGTGTGAGGAGGGGCGGGGAGGTGGATTTACTCTGAACCACGGCGCGAGAACAGCAATGGGACGCGACGACTCCACAACATCAGTTGTGTTTTCACTTTGTTTTCACTTCGCTCCAGATAAAAAGAAGAAGATGCAGGCTGTGCAAAAACAAGGAGAGAATGGAAAGGTAGGCCCCTCAAACGCAGCACAACGCCTCATGGGTTGGGGCAGGAGAGAGCGTCAGCCCCCATTTAAATTCAATCTCTTCTGATTAAAACACTGCCCCCCGGGGGGGCAGTACTGAGGGAGCACTGCACTGTCAGAGGGTCAGTACTGAGGGAGCGCCGCACTGTCAGAGGGTCAGTACTGAGGAAGCGCCGCACTGTCGGAGGGGCAGTACTGAGGGAGCGCTGCACTGTCAGAGGGTCAGTACTGAGGGAGCGCCGCACTGTCGGAGGGGCAGTACTGAGGGAGCGCCGCACTGTCGGAGGGGCAGTACTGAGGGAGCGCCGCACTGTCGGAGGGGCAGTACTGAGGGAGCACCGCACTGTCGGAGGGGCAGTACTGAGGGAGCGCCGCACTGTCGGAGGGGCAGTACTGAGGGAGCGCCGCACTGTCGGAGGGTCAGTACTGAGGGATCGCCGCACTGTCGGAGGGTCAGTACTGAGGGAGCGCCGCACTGTCGGAGGGGCTGGACTGAGGGAGCACCGCACTGTCGGAGGGGCTGTATTGAGGGAGCGCCGCACTGTCGGAGGGGCAGTACTGAGAGAGCTGCGCACTGTCGGAGGGGCAGTACTGAGAGAGTGCCGCACTGTCGGATGGCCAGTACTGAGGGAGCGATGCACTGTCGGAGGGTCAGTTCTGAGGGATCGGCGCACTGTCGGAGGGGCAGTACTGAGGGAGCGCCGCACTGTCAGAGGGGCAGTACTGAGGGAGCGCCGCACTGTAGGAGGGGCTCTACTGAGGGAGCGCCGCACTGTCGGGGGGGCAGTACTGAGGGAGCGCCGCACTGTCGGAGGGGCTGGACTGAGGGAGCACCGCACTGTCGGAGGGGCTGTATTGAGGGAGCGCCGCACTGTCGGAGGGGCAGTACTGAGAGAGCTGCGCACTGTCGGAGGGGCAGTACTGAGAGAGTGCCGCACTGTCGGATGGCCAGTACTGAGGGAGCGATGCACTGTCGGAGGGTCAGTACTGAGGGATCGGCGCACTGTCGGAGGGGCAGTACTGAGGGAGCGCCGCACTGTCAGAGGGGCAGTACTGGGGGAGCGCCGCACTGTCGGAGGGGCAGTACTGAGGGAGCGGAGCACTGTCGGAGGGGCAGTACTGAGGGAGCGCCGCACTGTCGGAGGGGCAGTACTGAGGGAGGGCCGCACTGTCGGAGGGGCAGTACTGAGGGAGGGCCGCACTGTCAGAGGGGCAGTACTGAGGGAGCGCCGCACTGTAGGAGGGGCTCTACTGAGGGAGTGCCGCACTGTCGGAGAGGCGGTACTGAGGGAGCGCCGCACTGTCGGAGAGGCGGTACTGAGGGAGCGCCGCACTGTCGGAGGGGCAGTACTGAGGGAGCGCCGCACTGTCGGAGGGGCAGTACTGAGGGAGCGCCGCACTGTCGGAGGGGCAGTACTGAGGGAGCGCCGCACTGTCGGAGGGGCAGTACTGAGGGAGCGCCGCACTGTCGGAGGGGCAGTACTGAGGGAGCGCCGCACTGTCGGAGGGGCAGTGCTGAGGGAGCGCCGCACTGTCGGAGGGGCAGTACTGAGGGAGCGCCGCACTGTCGGAGGGGCAGTACTGAGGGAGCGCCGCACTGTCGGAGGGGCAGTACTGAGGGAGCGCCGCACTGTCGGAGGGGCAGTGCTGAGGGAGCGCCGCAATGTCGGGGGGGCAGTACTGAGGGAGCGCCGCAATGTCGGGGGGGCAGTACTGAGGGAGCGCCGCACTGTCGGAGAGGCGGTACTGAGGGAGCGCCGCACTGTCGGAGGGGCAGTACTGAGGGAGCGCCGCACTGTCGGAGGTGCCATTTTTCGGATGAGACGTTAAACCGAGGCCCCGTCTGCTCTCTCGGGTGGACATAAAAGATCCCGTGGCCACTATTTTGAAGAAGAGCAGGGGGAAGTTCTCCCTGGTGTCCTGGGGCCAATATTGATCCCTCAACCAACATCACTAAAACAGATGATCTGGTCATTATCACATTGCTGTTTGTGGGAGCTTGCTGTGCGCAAATTGGCTGCCGCGTTTCCTACAGTACAACAGTGACCACACTTCAAAAAAAGCACTTCATTGGGTGTGAGGCTCTTTGTGACGTCCTGAGGTGGTGAAAGGCGCTGGAGAAATGCGAGTCCGAGCTTTCATTAATTGGAGGAGAAAATCTTCCTGTATAGAGTTCGGTGAGATTTCTGTCTGGGATAATTAAGGAAGCTCAGTCCGGCTAATCTTCCCGCTCTTTATCGTTGCAGACTACAGAGGAATGGGATCGAGAGAGCTCTGTCCATCCAAAGTTACACGATGTTGTTGAGCCCTACGCAATAGCAAACCACTACAACCTAGAGGGGGGACCACAGGGGATTCCCTCAGGGAACACAAAGCTGGTGAGTTCCAGGGGCAGGACCGTAGAACGTCAACTGGGTAACACACTGAGCTTTCACCTCTGGGATCTGGGCTGTATAGGGGTAACAAGATTCTACATAGCAAGAGTGAATGGGAAGGGGTTTGGCTCCATTGGGATTCTGTACAATGGGAGTGAATGGGAAGGGGTTTGGGTCCATTGGGATTGTGTACAATGGGAGTGAATGGGAAGGGGTTTGGTCCATTGGGATTGTGTACAGTGGGAGTGAATGGGAATGGGTTTGGGTCCATTGGGATTGTGTACAGTGGGAGTGAATGGGAAGGGGTTTGGGTCCATTGGGATTCTGTACAATGGGAGTGAATGGGAAGGGGTTTGGGTCCATTGGGATTGTGTACAGTGGGAGTGAATGGGAAGGGATTTGGCTCCATTGGGATTGTGGACAGTGGGAGTGAATGTGAAGGGGTTTGGGTCCCTTGGGATTCTGTACAGTGGGAGTGAATGGGAAGGGGTTTGGGTCCATTGGGATTCTGTACAGTGGGAGTGAATGGGAAGGGGTTTGGGTCCATTGGGATTCTGTACAATGGGAGTGAATGGGAAGGGGTTGGGTCCATTGGGAGTGTGTACAGTGGGAGTGAATTGGAAGGGGCTTGTGTCCATTGGGATTGTGTACAGGGGGAGTGAGTGGGAAGGGGTTTGGGTCCCTTGGGATTCTGTACAGTGGGAGTGAATGGGAAGGGGTTTGGGTCCATTGGGATTCTGTACAGTGGGAGTGAATGGGAAGGGGTTTGGGTCCATTGGGATTCTGTACAGTGGGAGTGAATGGGAAGGGGTTTGGGTCCATTGGGATTGTGTACAGGGGGAGTGAATGGGAAGGGGTTTGTGTCCATTGGGATTGTGTACAGGGTGAGTGAATGGGAAGGGGTTTGGGTCCATTGGGATTGTGTACAGGGGGAGTGAATGGGAAGGGGTTTGTGTCCATTGGGATTGTGTACAGGGGGAGTGAATGGGAAGGGGTTTGGGTCCATTGGGATTCTGTACAATTGACGTATTCCCAATGGGAATTCCCATTGGTTGTAAAGAGTGAGGAGATAGCTGATCGGAGGTGAAAGATGGTGAAGGTGACAGAGCGAAGACATTATCGATAAACCCTGCCTCTTTCCACCTACAGCCACTCCACAACACGAGCCAAATTCCGAACGAGTCTTCAACCCTCTCCATCCAAAGGCGGCATGCCACCATGGTGTGACGCCCCTCCGGGTCGATGAGCTACAGCGGCGCCCTAACCACCCCCGCACCCCCCACCCCCCCCCCCCCCCGAAAACAGCACTCGGCGTCACCTGATGCCACGGGTCAGGTGACCTCCCAAATCCACCGCCTTCCTGCCATGTGACCGAGGGCAACAGGTGGGACAGCGAACCCAGAGGTCGCGAGCTTGCAGAGGATGTCAGGGACATCGAGAGGAACGGCATGATGCTGCGTTTGAAGGACTGCTGTCAGTGCAAGATATTTTATAAACTTTGAAGGGGACTTCACGGGATCAAAGCCCCTTTAAATTGGCAAAGCATCCTTACTGCTTTTAATTTTTCAGCCCTGAAAAACTCAACGGACAAATCACTTATTTAAAGGGCCACTGATCCACAGTGGCGATGTGAAAGACTGGCATTTCCCCAGCGCCTTTCCCCACCTCAGGACGTCCCAAAGCGCTACAAAGCCAATGAAGTACTTTTTTTGAAGTGTGGTCACTGTTGTAATGTGGGAAACGCGGCAGCCAATTTGCGCACAGCAAGCTCCCACAAACAGCAGTGTGATAATGACCAGATCATCTGTTTTTTTATTTGTTTATGGGATGTGGGCGTCGCTGGCAAGGCCAGCATTTATTGCCCATCCCTAATTGCACTCTGTTTTTGGTGATGTTAGGTTGAGGGATAAATATTGGCCCCAGGACACCGGGGAGAACTCCCCCTGCTCTTATTCGAGTACTGGCCGTGGGATCTTTTACATCCACCTGAGAGGGTAGACGTGGCCTTGGATTAACGTCTCATCTGAAAACCGGCAGTTCCGACAGTGCGGCGCTCCCTCAGTACTGCCCCTCCGACAGTGCGGCGCTCCCTCAGTACTGCCCCTCCGACAGTGCGGCGCTCCCTCAGTACTGCCCCCTCCGACAGTGCGGCGCTCCTTCAGTACTGCCCCTCCAACAGTGCGGCGCTCCCTCAGTACCGCCCCTCCGACAGTGCTGCGCTCCCTCAGTACTGCCCTTCCGACAGTGCGGCAATCCCTCAGTACCGGCACTGGGAGTGTCGTCCTGGATTATGGGGCTCGAGTCTCTGGAGTCGGGGCTCAAACTCACGACCTTCTGACTCAGAGGCGAGAGAAACAGAGAGAGAGAGAGAGAGAGAGCACTAAACCCACTGAGCAAGGGGAGAGGGAGGGGTTGGGGTGAAGTGATATACACAGAAACCTCGCAGCTAATTCAGCCACATAAACAGCCTGTCTGCCGATTGTATATATACTGTATATTTGATCAGATTCGCCAATTATATTTTTGCATTCTTCTCAGTGCCACGCGGCCTGTAAATTGTGTATTTAATAAAGCCTTTCCTATGAATGGACTCCCGCTGTCTGATATCTCTCCACCAGGGTCAGGGGTCACCGCGCCGAGGGTCAGGGAGGGCACGGTTATGGGCGGAGGGGGATAACGGCAGCCTGAGCACGAGTGGTCAAGCGAGGTGTCGTGGGGTCGAGTTGAAGGGCTCAAGCCAGGGGTCGAAATCTCGAGCGAAGGTTCAAGGTCAAGCGAGGGGGCCGAAGGGTCGAGCGAGGGGTCATGCGGGGGGTCAAAGGGTCAAGCGAGGGTTCGAGGTGTCGAGTTGAAGGGCTCAAGCCAGGGGTCGAAGTCTCGAGCAAGGGTTCAAGCTCAAGCGAGGGGTCGAAGAGTTAAGCGAGGGGGTCAAAGGGTCGAGCGAGGGTTCAAGCGAGGTGTCGAGCGAGGGTTCAAGTGAGGGGTCAAAGGGTCGAGCAAGGGTTCAAGCGAGGGGTCAAAGGGTCGAACAAGGGTTCAAGCGAGGGGTCAAAGGGTCGAGCAAGGGTTCAAGCAAGGGGTCAAAGGGTCGAACAAGGGTTCATGCGAGCGGTCAAAGGGTCGAGCAAGGGTTCAAGCAAGGGGTCGAAGGGTCGAGCGAGGGTTCAAGGGTTCGAACGAAGGGGTAAGTGAGGGGTCGAAGGGTTAAGCGAGGGGTCGAAGGGTTAAGCGAGGGGTCGAAGGGTCGAGCGATGGTTCGATTGAAGGGGTCAAGCAAGGGGTCAAAGGGATAAGCGAGAGTTCGAAGGCTCGAGCGAGGGGTTGAAGGCTCGAGCGAGGGGTCGAGGCACTGAGGGAGATCCCGCGGAGTGGAGTTCGGCTCCAACAGCGTCACGGGGTGAATCAGCGGTCAGGCTGAGGCGGGGAGTGGAGGGCTTGTTGGTGAAAGGAAGAGGGGGAAGTGGGGGTGATGTTGGGGCCTCTGGTTGGGCTCAGTGCGGGATTTCTCTCCAGATTCTAGGCGATGGTCGGGGCGATGGTCGGGAAAAACTGTCCGATCGGTATTTTATTCTATGCATTATATCACGGCATTACTGTGTCCAAGCTCAGTCTCAGGAACATCCAGGACCACCTTTAGCTGTGTAACCCATTGATCACTCCCCATGTATAATGGCCCAGAAATTTGACTCGGAGGCTTGCTGCGGGGGTAAGGATCGCGCGCGATATCACACACCGCGCCGGCCGTTGTGTTTTGGGCCCACAGGAACTTCGGGTCCTGGGCCTCTCCCTAGTGCCGGCGCGCAGTGTGTGCGTGTCCCAGGGGTGCAGTTAGTGCGATGCGACCTCTGGGATCACGTGGGCCATGGAGAGCCAATGGCAGCAGACCATCTTTCATTCATAGATTTGACAGGAGACCTGTCAAATCTGTGAATTGAAAGAGACCCCAAAAGAACAGCTAAACCTCAAATAATTTTTTTTTTAAAACCATCACATTAATAAAATAACTATAGTTAAATAAATTAACCACTTTAAACAAAAATTAAAATTTTGAAAAAATTAATTTTTTTTTAAAAAGTTATAAAAATAAACTTACCTTTCTTTAAAGTCTCTAAAAAAGATAAACCTGTTGAAAAAAATTAAAAATTATACTTAATTAACTACTTACCTTGTTCAAAAGGGGTCTTACGCCTCCTTTTTACTTGTGTAGAATCTTCCATACTTACCCTCGCGTTGAAACCTGAAAATAAACCTAAGTGTGCTGCGTGCGCGCAGCCTCTAGTGCGCACGCGGTTCACTTAGGAACCGCCCCCTTCACCATACCGGAAGTGCCGGTTTCCCGCGCATGCGCAGTGCATGCAGGAAACCGGCACTTCGGGAACGAATACGGGTGAGTACGCACTGAGTACTCACCCGTTCTCGGCCGAATTTTTGGGCCTATATCTCAGCATTACTGTCACACACTGTGTCCAAACCCAGTCTCAGGACCACCTTTAGCTGTGTAACCCATTGATCACTCCGTGTATTATATCTCAGCATTACTGTCACACACTGTGTCCAAACCCAGTCTCAGGACCACCTTTAGCTGTGTAACCCATTGATCACTCCGTGTATTATATCTCAGCATTACTGTCACACACTGTGTCCAAACCCAGTCTCAGGACCACCTTTAGCTGTGTAACCCATTGATCACTCCCTGTGAGAGATGGTAACTCCCAAATATCCCATCAATGAGCGGGAACAACAGGCACTTTCTGATTCATTTCTTTACTTGTTCAGAGTGTGGGTGGTGCGGGCGGGGCCCCATTTCTTGACCATCTCGACTTGAACCACTGCAGTCCTTGTAGCGATGGCGCTCCCACAGTGGGGAAAAGGGAAGAGGCTTCAAAACCTCCCTCTGCAGCATCACTCACGAGCCAGAGCCAGCGACGACATCATTGCCAGCAACTGCTTTATATACAGAATTTATATTCCAGGTGTATTACAGATTGAAACTGTCTACAGCTAAAAATTATGCATTTATATCCTATATATTTTTTGCGTTTCTATATGTAGCAATCTGTCAAGCCTAAATTCAGGCCCTTTGTATGTATAAATAAATGTATATAATGTGTCTGTCTTTCTTTCTCCTGTATACTGGAATGTCACTTTTCTATATGTACATTTTGAACCTGTGATTAAAGGGAAGCCCCTGTTTATACGAGTGGATGTACAGTCTTGCTTTGTTTAAGGACCGAAAGCAGAGTAACGGTGAACGGTTGTTTTTCAGACTGGAGGGAGGTATACAGTGGTGTCCAAGGGCTTGCTGTTGGGACCACTGCTCTTTTGATGTATATTAATGACCTGGTCTTGGGTATACAGGGCATCATTTCAAAGTTTGCAGATGACACGGAACTCTGAAATGTAATAAGACAGTGAGATGGGACAGGAACAGACTTCAGGAGGATCGAGAGCGAGACAGACTGAATCATAGAATAGAATCAGAGAAATTTACAGCACAGGAGCAGGCCATTCGACTCACCGTGTCTGTGCCGGCCGAATGAGCTATCCAGTCTAATCCCACTTTCCAGCTCTTGGTCCATGGCCCTGTAGGTTACGGCACTTCAAGTGCATATCCAAGTACTTTTTAAATGCGATGAGGGTTTCTGCCTCTACCACCCTTTCAGGCAGTGAGTTCCAGACCCCCACCACCCTCTGGGTGAAAAAAGTTCTCCTCAACTCCCCTCTAATCCTTCTACCAATTACTTTAAATCTCTGCCCCCTGGTTATTGACCTCTCTGCTAGGGGAAATAGGTCCTTCCTATCCACTCTATCTAAGCCCCTCATCATTTTATACCCCTCAATCTAGTCTCCCCTCAGCCTCCTCTGTTCCAAAGAAAACAACCCCAGCCTATCCAATCTTTCCTCATAGCAGAAATTCTCCAGTCCTGGCAACATCCTCGTAAATCTCCTCTGAACCCTCTCCAGTGCAATCACGTCTTTCCTGTAATGTGGTGACCAGACCTTGTAAAGTTTCCAAAATTTGCAGATCCCCAAAATCTAAGGAAAAAGGACTTTGGAACTACCCCAGAGTGATAAAAATAAGGAATTTAAGACCAAAACCAAGTTTTGGCATTTTAAAAGAACATGTCTGGACATGTAAGGAAGAGGGGGCTGCACAGCACGTGGGATCAACCTCTGTAAATAGCAGTTTTGGGTATTGCATTGTCTGGGAATTCAAGCCCCAGCAAAAACATTAACATTTGGACAATAGACCCTGGGAGAAGGCCGCCCCACCCAAAACACAGTACCCATTCAAGAGACGCATAAAGATAGGAATACTAGGCCCAGCAAGAAACCCAAAACATGAGGACAATGCAAACTCCAATAAAACAACAGATCGACAGGACGCAAGCCTTTTGACACTCAGTAAAAGGCCGTTACTGGTAACAAGGTCTTTCAATTGACCAGGATTTGATTTGGTTTAGCATAGTTGAAGGCCCATCAAAACTTAACAAGCCTGCAAGGAACCAAGACAATGGAATGAACAGGCCTCAACTGAAACCAATCACTTCAGCACGAAACCATTTTTAGTAAGGGGTTCTGGGAGCGAAGAAAAGAACAAAGGAGCTGAACATGTATAATACCCCAAGGAATTCCCCAAGAGCTCTCTCTCTCCGGAGTCTCCCGCTCGGCTTTGTCCAGAAGCAGCATGTTCCAGGAAGACACTCGATGACCAGACCACCATCAACTTACCTGGCTGGATTTCGCACTGTTAAAACCCCTGTTTGGTGAGCATAATCCCTGATCTCCTGAAACCGAAACCTAGCTAGATAGTGGGATTTTTGGGAGGGATAAGGGTTTTGTATATTGTCATTCTCCCTCGCCTGTACCGTGTGTTCCCCAACCTGTTTAAGTGTGAAGTGTGTTTTAAGTTTGTTACCTTTTTCTTTTAATAAAAGTCAAAATTCTTTCATCGGAACCTGTTGTCTACTGCATCTTTATTCACAACCCCTAAATAAGTCCAAGGTCTGAACCTAGGGGCGTGGGAGCGATTCGAACCGCTCACTGAGTCAGGGGTAAGGCTGACCCCTACCACCACCATCCCCTACAACCTGTACACAGTATTCTAGCTGTGGCCTAACTAGTGTTTTATACAATTCAAGCATAACCTCCCTGCTCTTATATTCTATGCCTCGGCTAATAAAGGAAAGTATCCCGTATGCCTTCTTGACCACCTTATCTACCTGTCCTGTTACCTTCAGGGATCTGTGGACATGCACTCCAAGGAGCCTCTGTTCCTCTACAAGTCTCAGTATCCTACCATTTATTGTGTATTCCCTTGCCTTGTTAGCCCTCCACAAATGCATTACCTCACACTTCTCCAGTTTGAATTCCATTTACCACTTCTCTGCCCACCTGACCAGTCCATTGATATCTTCCTGCAGTCCACAGCTTTCTTCCTCATTATCAACCACACGGCCAATTTTTGTATCATCTGCAAAATTCTTAATCATGTCCCCTACATTGAAGTCTAAATCATTGATAGATACCACAAAATGCAAGGGACCTAATACAGAACCCCACTGGAAACAGCCTTCCAGTTACAAAAACACCCGTCGGCCATTACCCTTTGCTTCCTGCCATTGGGCCAATTTTGGATCCAACTTTCCCTTAGATCCCATCAGCTTTTACTTTTCTGACCAGTCTGCCATGTGGGACCTTGTCAAAAGCCTTGCTGAAATCTATGCAGACTACATCAAACCGACAATCCTGTGGTTGGGGGGCAGTACTGAGGGAGCGCCGCACTGTGGGAGGGGCAGTACTGAGGGAGCGCCGCACTGTCGGAGGGGCAGTACTGAGGGAGCGCCGCACTGTCGGAGGGGCAGTACTGAGGGAGCGCCGCACTGTGGGAGGGGCGGTACTGAGGGAGCGCCGCACTGTCGGAGGGGCAGTACTGAGGGAGCACCGCACTGTCGGAGGGGCAGTACTGAGTGAGCGCCACACTGTCGGAGGGGCAGTACTGAGGGAGTGCCGCACTGTCGGAGGGGCAGTACTGAGGGAGCACCGCACTGTCGGAGGGGCAGTACTGAGGGAGCGCCGCACTGTCAGAGGGGCAGTACTGAGGGAGCGCCGCACTGTCGGAGGGGCAGTACTGAGGGAGCGCCGCACTGTCGGAGGGGCGGTACTGAGGGAGCTCCGCACTGTCGGAGGGGCAGTACTGAGGGAGCGCCGCACTGTCGGAGGGGCAGTACTGAGGGAGTGCCGCACTGTCGGAGGTGCCGTCTTTCGGATGAAACATTAAATCGAGGCCCCTCGGGTGGACAGCCATCATTTCAAAGAAGAGCAGGGGAGTTCTCCCCGGTGTCCTCAGGCCAATATTTATCCCTCAAGCAACATCCAAAACAGATTAACTGGTCATTTATCTCAGTGCTGTTTGTGGGACCTTGCTGTGTGTAAAGTGAGAAAACTGAAAATGGGATTTACCTTTCCGAGATTCATTGGACTGTTGGTTGGGGGTCTCTCCTCGTGTTGCTATGATTTGGGTCATGTTTGACTGTCCGTGTGGCCTCTAGACACACTACTTCTGATTGCAGGCATTCTCCAGGATCAACTCGATCTTCCTCAATCATTGCGATTGAGTTTACTTCAATGTCCAGGACACATTGAACCCTCCATTTGTTGCTGCTGGGCTTGTTCCAGTATCTGAGACACATTGAACCTCCTCATGGCTGTGGCTTTTTCACCAGACACCTTTTAACCTCTTTATTCCGATCCCTACTTGTTACCTCTACCCTGGCGAGCGGAGGCGAGAATTCCAGTCTCTGAATACTGGGTTGACATCCAGCGAGGTTCTGGTGCCCGATGGGAGCGGAGTGTCAACCCGACACCCATCGTATCTAGCCGGACCCTCCTGGTAGGGCGTTGTTCGTCAGGCTAAGGACCCGTCCATATAAAAAGGGTCTTCATAATGGAGCACAATCTACTGGATGTAAAAGCAGTGGAACGAATGAGTTGCCACATTTTTGAAATAATAATTCTCGAGATGTCGCTGGCAAGGCCGGCATTTATTGCCTATCCCTTGTCGTCCCTTGAGAAAGTGTTGGCAGGCCTTCTTCTTGAACCGCCACCATCCCGTGTGGTGAAGGTGCTCCCGCGGTGCCGTTAGGTCGGGAGTTGCGGGATTTTGAACCGGCGACTATGATGGAACGGCCGATATATCTCCAAGTCGGGTACGGTGAGTGTGTGTGACTCGGAGGTGATGGTGTTCCCATGCGCCGGCTGTCCTTGTCCTTCCAGGAGTGGTGCTGGAGGGGACGTGTTTGGGAGGTTTTGTCGAAGAATGCGGCACTGGGCACAGAAGAGAAAGAAGACTTGTTATCCTCCTTGTCCTGTCACCCTCCTCCAGGAAGCCTCAATCCCAGCCAATAAACTCATTCTTTCACTAAAAAAAACACCTTTAGAGTAAATCCAACTGCTTCTCCCATCTCATTAAACATTTCCCCCCCAACAGCTCCTTCGCTGGGCCTCCTGAATGTGTTTTTCCCCCAATAGACTGAGCTTTCTGAAGTTGGCCATTGAGTTTGACCTTTCACCTCCCAGCCCACTTTCCAATTTGAACCGTTTTTTCCCCCAACGGTTTCTGCTCGCGCCCGTCGCGCGCCGGGAGGCAGCCGGCCAATCAGGGGCCGGGGAGCGCTGTCACTCAGCGAGCCGGCCCGCCCACTCTGACCCCGCTCCTTGTGGATCAGCGAGAGCTGGGAGGGGCGGGGCCAGAATGGGCGGTGCGCTCCACTGAGTGACAGCGCTTCCCTGCCCCTGATTGGCCGGTCGGCGCCCCACCCCTTTTAGTTCGGTGAGCTTGAAGAAGGGCGGAGTCAGAGTGGGCGGGGCGGGTCACTGAGTGACAGCGCTCCGCGGCCCCTGATTGGCCGGCTGCTTCCCGGCCCGCGATTAGCACGAGGAGAAGTCGTTGGGGGGAAAAATGGTTCAAATTGGAAAGTGGGCTGGGAGGTGAAAGGTCAAACTCAATGGCCAACTTCAGAAAGCTCAGTCTATTGGGGGAAAAACACATTCAGGAAGCCCAGAGAAGGAGCTGTTGGGGGGAAAATGTTTAATGATGCTCCCATCGGGCACCAGTACCTCGCTGGATGTCAACCCAGTATTCAGAGACTGGAATTCTCACCTCCGCTCGCCAGGGTAGAGGTAACAAGTAGGGATCGGAATAAAGAGGTAAAAAGGTGTCTGGTGAAAAAGCCACAGCCATGAGGAGGTTCAATGTGTCTCAGATACTGGAACAAGCCCAGCAGCAACAAATGGAGGGTTCAATGTGTCCTGGACATTGAAGTAAACTCAATCGCAATGATTGAGGAAGGTCGAGTTGATCCTGGAGAATGCTTGCAATCAGAAGTAGTGTGTCTAGAGGCCACACGGACAGTCAAACATGACCCAAATCATAGCAACAGGACGAGAGACCCCCAACCAACAGTCCAATGAATCTCAGAAAGGCAATTCCCATTTTCAGTTTTTTCACTTTACACACAGCAAGATCCCACAAACAGCACTGAGATAAATGACCAGTTAATCTGTTTTGGATGTTGCCTGAGGGATAAATATTGGCCTGAGGACACCGGGGAGAACTCCCCTGCTCTTCTTTGAAATGATGTGGAGATGCCGGCGTTGGACTGGGGTGGACAAAAATGAGAAGTCGCACAACACCAGGTTATAGTCCAACAGATTTATTTAATTTTACAAGCTTTCGGAGCTGTTCGCTCCTTCCTCAGGTAGGTTAGCAGTGAGAGAATCTCCCAGAATTCACAATTTAAATTGTGAATTCTGGGAGATTCTCTCACTGCTAACCTACCTGAGGAAGGAGCGAACAGCTCCGAAAGCTTGTAAAATTAAATAAATCTGTTGGACTATAACCTGGTGTTGTGCGACTTCTCTTCTTTGAAATGATGGCCGTCCACCTGAGGGGCCTCGGTTTAACGTTTCATCCGAAAGACGGCCCCTCCGACAGTGCAGTGCTCCCTCAGTACTGCCCCTCCGACAGTGCAGCGCTCCCTCAGTACTGTCCCTCCGACAGTGCAGCGCTCCCTCAGGACCACCTTAAGAGCAGGTGCCCATTCTGCACCAACGCACTGCAGCCTGCGGGCAGGCATGCCAAGGGCGACAGGGGTCACTGGGCGCGTTGCCAAGCACCTGGGATCCGACCAAGCAGAAAATCCGTGGCTCTCCGTCTCTCAGCAGTGTCGGGGATCCCGTCTCAGACGCTCTTGTTCCCAGGAAGGGAAGGGATTAACCGGACATTGCCTGAACCCAGAGATCATGGGGCACGGGATTCCCCTCCGTTTGATTGCCGTTGCCTGGTCAGTGTTGCTCGCTGGTAAGTCCGCCGTTTGTTCACAGATCCTGGGCGATCTGCCCTCGTCTCTCTCGGTCCTACCCACTCAAACCTGCTGAAAGAACAAAGCTTCTCCTTCCCTCTTTCCTCCCGAAGGTCTCGGCTATTTTGCGGGGTTGGGGGAGCCTCTCTCGGGAGGCTCACTCCATCGGCCGTCCGTCCTGTACGAGACGGGGCGGTGAGGGGGCCGGCCGACTGCTCGACTGCGTGAGGCATCGAGGGCGAGCCCTGCTCCGTCTCCACTCAATGTCAACATCGCAACATAGAATCATAGAATGGTTACAGCACGGAACGAGGCCATTCGGCCCCTTGAGCCCGTGCCGGCTCTCTGCAAGAGCACTTCAGCTAGTCCCACTACCCCGCCCTTTCCCCGTAGCCCTGTGAATTTATTTCCTTCAGGTACTTATCCAATTCCCTTTTGAAAGCCATGGTTGAATCTGCCTCCACCACCCTCGCAGGCAGCGCATTCCAGATCCTCACCACTCGCTGCGTAAAAAAGATTTTCCTCATGTCGCCTTTGGTTCTTCTGCCAATCACCTTAAATCTCTGTCCTCTGGTTCTCCACCCTTCCACCAATGGGAACAGTTTCTCTCGATCTACTCTGTCCAGACCCCTCATGATTTTGGACACCTCTATCAAATCTCCTCTCAACCTTCTCTGCTCCAAGGAGAACAACCCCAGCTTCTCCAGTCTCTCCACGTAACTGAAGTCCCTCATCCCTGGGACCATGCTGGTCAATCTCCCCTTAACCTTCTCTGCTCTAAGGAGAACAATCCCAGCTTCTCCAGTCTCTCCACATCACCTGAAGTCCCTCATCCCTGGAACCATTCTGGTCAATCTCCCCTTAACCTTCTCTGCTCTAAGGAGAACAATCCCAGCTTCTCCAGTCTCTCCACATCACCTGAAGTCCCTCATCCCTGGAACCATTCTAGTCAATCTCCCCCTTAACCTTCTCTGCTCTAAGGAGAACAATCCCAGCTTCTCCAGTCTCTCCACATCACCTGAAGTCCCTCATCCCTGGAACCATTCTGGTCAATCTCCCCTTAACCTTCTCTGCTCTAAGGAGAACAACCCCAGCTTCTCCAGTCTATCATCGTAACTGAAGTCACTCATCACTGCGACCATTCTGGTCAATCTCTCCTTAACCTTCTTTGCTCTAAGGAGAATAACCCCAGCTTCTCCAGTCTATCATCGTAACTGAAGTCCCTCATCCCTGGGACCATTCTGGTCAATCTCCCCTTAACCTTCTCTGCTCTAAGGAGAACAATCCCAGCTTCTCCAGTCTCTCCACATCACTGAAGTCCCTCATCATTGCTGCAGTTATATAAGGTATTGGTGAGACCGCATCTGGAATACTGCATACAGTTTTGGTGTCCATACTTAAGAAAAGACATACTTGCTCTCGAGGCAGTACAAAGAAGGTTCACTCGGTTAATCCCCGGGATGAGGGGGTGGACATACGAGGAGAGGTTGAGTAGATTGGGACTCTACTCATTGGAGTTCAGAAGAATGAGAGGCGATCTTATTGAAACATATAAGATTGTGAAGGGGCTTGATCGGGTGGATGCGGTAAGGATGTTCCCAAGGATGGGTGAAACTAGAACTAGGGGGCATAATCTTAGAATAAGGGGCTGCTCTTTCAAAACTGAGATGAGGAGAAACTTCTTCACTCAGAGGGTAGTAGGTCTGTGGAATTTGCTGCCCCAGGAAGCTGTGGAAGCTACATCATTAAATAAATTTAAAACAGAAATAGACAGTTTCCTAGAAGTAAAGGGAATTAGGGGTTACGGGGAGCGGGCAGGAAATTGGACATGAGGTTGAGTTCGGATCGGTCGAGGCCCTGTGGGTGGCGGAGCGGGCCCAGGGGCTGACTGGCCGGGTCCTGCTCCTACTTCTTGTGTTCTTTAGATTTGAGGTGAGGATCAGATCAGCCATGATCTTATTGAATGGCGGAGCAGGCTCGAAGGGCCGATTGGCCTACTCCTGCTCCTATTTCTTATGTTCTTATGTTCTTATCCCTGGGACGGGATGGTGTCGAGCTTCTTGAGTGTTGTTGGAGCTGCACTCATCCAGGCAAGTGGAGAGTATTCCAGCAAACTCCTGACTTGTGCCTTGTAGATGGTGGAAAAGCTTTGGGGAGTCAGGAGGCGAGACGCTCGCCGGGGGGGGCACAATGGATGCTGACTTCTGAACTTTGAACCCTAGGGCGTGCGGAGGGCGTGGCCGTGCAGGTCCTGAGCGCCGTGGTGAACGCCGGGGTCGGGGAGAACGTGACGCTGGCCGTCAACTACTCGGGCCCCGAGGTGCCGCACATCTCCTGGGAGCACGATGTGGTGCTGCTCACCTGCACCCCGGCCGGTGAACTCCACCTCCTGCCGGCCTACGAGGGGAGGCTCCACTTCTCCAACCGCACCGGCTCCATCCGGATCGACGCGGTGACGCTGGCGGACGCCGGGCGCTACACGGTCAAGATGGAGGCGCTGGGGCAGCCGACCGGCGAAGGGGAGGTGACACTCAGCGTGTACGGTAAGCGGGGGAGGGGAGGCGGGCGGAGATTTAACAGCCTGGGCCTGGAGGGTGACTCCAGTCCCTGCGCCAGGACTGGGGGGGTGGGGGACTCTGAACTTAATGGCCTGCAGCCCCGGCCTGGAGCAGCAGGCTGCGACTTTGGCCAACCTCAGGCCCGGCCTAAATTAACGGCGAACTCTCAGACTTCGTTGACAGGCCCAGAACGCGACTGTGGCCTAATCAGGGTGAGTAATGGAGCCTGACCATTTAGAAGGGAGGTCAAAGGGGAGGTCAGGGGGTGAGGTTGGGGGGTGCCTGTAAGACGAGGCCCCAAGAATTGGTTTCGATCACATGGGGCCTAAAGGAGGGCCTCAGCCCTGTTGCCCGATTGGTGGATCCAATCACTGTCGGAGAAGCAGTACTGAGGGAGCGCCGCACTGTATGAGGGGCAGCACTGAGGGAGCGCCGCACTGTGGGAGGGGCAGTACTGAGGGAGCGCCGCACTGTCGGAGGGGCAGTACTGAGGGAGCGCAGCACTGTCGGAGGGGCAGTATTGAGGGAGCGCCGCTCTGTCGGAGGGGCAGTACTGAGGGAGAGTCGCACTGTCGGAGGGGCACTACTGAGGGAGCGCCGCACTGTCGGAGGGTAGTACTGAGGGAGCGCAGCACTGTCGGAGGGGCAGTACTGAGGGAGCGCCGCACTGTTGGAGGGGCAGTACTGAGGGAGCGCCGCACTGTCGGTGGGGCAGTACTGAGGGAGTGCCGCACTGTCGGAGGAGCAGTACTGAGGGAGCGCCGCACTGTCGGAGGGGCAGTACTGAGGGAACGCCGCACTGTCGGAGGGGCAGTACTGAGGGAGTGCCGCACTGTGGGAGGGGCAGTACTGAGGGAGCGCCCCACTGTCGGAGGGGCAGTACTGAGGGGGCTCCGCACTGCCGGAGGGGCCGTCTTTCGGATGAGACGTTAAACCAAGACCCCGTCTACCCTCTCAGGTGGATGTAAAAGATCCCAGGGGCACTATTTGGAAGAAGAGCAGGGGGAGTTCTCCCCGGTGTCCTGGGGCCAATATTTATCCTCAACCAATACCATCGAAATACCGATTAAAGGGTCAATGCTGGCAGCCTGATCATGTTTGCACAAAAGAACGATCAGGAAAGACTGATCAGGCTGGGGCTCTTTTCTCTAGAAAAGAGAAGGCTGAGGGGTGACCTGATAGAGGTCTTTAAAATTATGAAGGGGTTCGATAGGGTAGACGTAGAGAAGATGTTTCCACTTGTGGGGGGAGACCAGAACTAGGGGCCGTCAATATAAGAGAGTCACTAATAAATCCAATCGGGAATTCAGGAGAAACTTCTTTACCCAGAGAGTGGTGAGAATGTGGAACTCGCTACCACAGGGAGTGGTTGAGGCGAAGAGCAGAGATATATTTAAGGGGAAGCTGGATAGACACACGAGGGAGAAAGGAATAGAAGGATATGGTGATGGGGTGAGATGAAGAGGGGTGGGAGGAGGCTGGTGTGGGGCATAAACACCAGCACGGACCAGATGGGCCGAATGGCCTGTTTCTGTGATACTATGAACAGCGGCTGCTGTATTTCGCTATGTTAACAAGGCGTTGCTGCTTGGGTTGGGTCAAGCTCTGGGTTGAGTTCTGGGCAATGGGAGCGAGCGCTATAAAGATGTTAATCATTTCCCCGATTGTGATTCCTCTCTCCTGCTCTCCCCTGCCCACCCCGCAGTGCCGATTCAGAAGGTGACGGTGAAGGTGACGCCGGAGAGCGTGACCGAAGGTCAGGACGGGGTCACCCTGAGCTGCGAGGTCGTCGTCGGCACCTGGACTTGGGTGGAGTGGCAGAAAGAGGGCAAGGCCCTGGGCAACAGCTCCGGTCACGTCACGTTAGGTGACGCGCTGAGGATCCAGCCTATCAGCCGGAACGACACTGGGACGTACACCTGCCTAGCGGGCAACCCCATCAGCAATGGAAGCCACAGTTATAACCTCACTGTCAGCTGTAAGTTGGGGATGTGGTTTTGGTGTTGGGTTCAACTACTGTAATATCTAGAGGTCAATCTCTCTCACTCACTCGCCTCTGAGTCAGAAGGTCGTGGGTTCGAGCCCCCACTCCAGAGATTCGAGACCCAATATCCAGGCCGACACTCCCCCGGTGCCAGTACTGAGGGAGCGCCGCACTGTCGGAGGGGGCAGTATTGAGGGAGCGCCGCACTGTCGGAGGGGCAGTACTGAGGGAGCGCTGCACTGTCGGAGGGGCAGTACTGAGGGAGTGCCGCACTGTTGGAGGGGCAGTACTGAGGGAGCGCCGCACTGTCGGAGGGTCAGTACTGAGGGAGCGCCGCACTGTCGGAGGGGCTGTACTGAGGGAGCACCGCACTGTCGGAGGGTCAGTACTGAGGGAGCGCCGCACTGTCGGAGGGTCAGTACTGAGGGAGCGCCGCACTGTCGGAGGGGCAGTACTGAGGGAGCGCTGCACTGTCGGAGGGGCAGTACTGAGGGAGCGCTGCACTGTCGGAGGGACAGTACTGAGGGAGCGCCGCACTGTCCGAGGGGCAGTACTGAGGGAGCGCCGCACTGTCCGAGGGGCAGTACTGAGGGAGCATCGCACTGTCGGAGGGGCAGTACTGAGGGAGTGCCGCACTGTGGGAGGGGCAGTACTGAGGGAGCGCCGCACTGTCGGAGGGGCAGTACTGAGGGAGCATCGCACTGTCGGAGGGGCAGTACTGAGGGAGCGCCGCACTGTCGGAGGGGCAGTAATGAGGGAGCGCTGCACTGTCGGAGGGGCTGTACTGAGGGAGCGCCGCACTGTCGGAGGGGCAGTAATGAGGGAGCGCCGCACTGTCGGAGGGGCCGAACTGAGGGAGCGCCGCACTGTCGGTGGACGTAAAAGATCCCACGGCCACTATTTTGAAGAAGAGCAGGGGGAGTTCTCCCCGGTGTCCTGGGCCAATATTTATCCCTCAACCAACATCACTAAAAAACAGATGATCTGGTCATTATCACATTGCTGTTTGTGGGAGCTTGCTGTGCACAAATTGGCTGCCGCGTTTCCCACATTACAACAGTGACCACACTTCAAAAAAAGTCCTTCATTGGCTGTGAAGCGCTTTGGGACATCCTGAGGTGGTGAAAGGCGCTGGAGAAATGGAAGTCTGTCTTTCTTTCACGGTACTTTTTTTGAAGTCTGGTCACTGTTGTAATGTAGAAGACGCGAAAGCCAATTTGCGCACAGCAGGATCCCAAATGCCAAAGGAGGGACATGGGGTGGGTGCGGCGGAGAGGGAGGGGCGGGGAGTTCTGCAGCTTTCCAAAACTTTACAAAACGCTTGACCGCTGTCCGCCGCATTGCTCAAGTGCTGACTGGCCGCGGCGCTCTTACGCGACCTTTTCCCCCCCCACGCAGATGGCCCGAGCGAGCAGCGGGTTTCGGTCAACGGGATGGACGGGGCGCGGCCGCGGGACGTGCGGAGCGGCAGCGCGGTGCAGCTGGAGTGCCGGGCTCAGTCGGTGCCGGTCAGCTACCTCTGGACGTGGCTGGACAAGTTCTGGGAGAACCGCACACTGGAACTGAGCAACGTGAGCCGGGAGCAGGGGGGAGCCTACAAGTGCAGTGTCTTCAATGAGAGGACTGGCCGGACCGTCAGCAAGCTGGTCTCCCTCAACGTGTACGGTGAGTGCCTCGCAGGTCAAAGTCCAGGCGGCTCCAGGGGATTGCGGATATCCGGGCGCTTCTCGACTGGCCCTGGGCCTGGTGTCCATCTCATCTCCTTCACAAAGGCTTCTCCCCTTGGCTTGGGGGTAGATCCACGTTGGATCACCCTCCATCCTTCACACAATGGTCATTCTTCATCCATGAACCACCAGCATTCCCTGAGGAGTGTTTGATGGGACAGTGTAGAGGGAGCTTTACTCTGTATCTAACCCTGTGCTGTACCTGCCCTGGGAGTGTTTGATGGGACAGTGTAGAGGGAGCTTTACTCTGTATCTAACCTGTGCTGTTCCTGCCCTGGGAGTGTTTGATGGGACAGTGTAGAGGGAGCTTTACTCTGTATCTAACCCCGTGCTGTACCTGCCCTGGGACTGTTTGATGGGACGGTGTAGAGGGAGCTTTACTCTGTATCTAACCCCGTGCTGTACCTGCCCTGGGAGTGTTTGATGGGACAGTGTAGTGGGAGCTTTACTCTCTATCTAACCCGTGCTGTACCTGCCCTGGGAGTGTTTGATGGGACAGTGTAGAGGGAGCTTTACTCTGTATCTAACCCGTGCTGTACCTGCCCTAGGAGTGTTTGATGGGACAGTGTAGAGGGAGCTTTACTCTGTATCTAACCCGTGCTGTACCTGCCCTGGGAGTGTTTGATGGGACAGTGTAGAGGGAGCTTTACTCTGTATCTAGTGCCCATTGTCCTTTCTAGAATTGGTGAGACATAGTGATTCCTCACGCTCCGGTGATGTTTTTTGCGCAGATCCCATCGAGGACGTCCGGGTTTCCTCGTCTCCACGGGACATGAGGGAGGACGCCCCATTGGCCATTTTGACCTGCGCGGCGACGAAGGGGTCGTGGGTCGGCGTAGACTGGAGCAAAGACGGGAGGAAGGTCACGGCCGACGGGCGTCACAACCTCACCCGTGGCGTGTTGGAGATCGCGGGGGTCACCAGGAACGACTCCGGCCTCTACACCTGCACGGCCCGGAACCCCCTGGGCTCCTCGAACGCCAGCTTATCGCTGACCGTCTACTGTAAGCTCAAACCTCTCGCCGCCTTCCGCGAGTCAGGATACTTTTGTTACACTTAACTTTCACTTCACAACGCAACTGGAAACCATCGCTCGAGTAAATTCCCCCTCAAGTACCGCTCACTAGTAGTTAACAGTAAGACACGCGGGCTAAACAGGAGGAGGCCCATTCAGCCTCTCGGGCCTGTTACACAGGAACAGGAGGAGGCCCATTCAGCCCCTCGAGCCTGTTACACAGGAACAGGAGGAGGCTCATTCAGCCCCTCGAGTCTGTTACACAGGAACAGGAGGAGGCCCATTCAGCCCCTCGAGCCTGTTACACAGGAACAGGAGGAGGCCCATTCAGCCCCTCGGGCCTGTTACACAGGAACAGGAGGAGGCCCATTCAGCCCCTCGGGCCTGTTACACAGGAACAGGAGGAGGCCCATTCTGCCCCTCGAGCCTGTTACACAGGAACAGGAGGAGGCTCATTCAGCCCCTCGAGCCTGTTACCATAGGAACAGGAGGAGGCCCATTCAGCCCCTCGAGCCTGTTACCATAGGAACAGGAGGAGGCCCATTCAGCCCCTCGACCCTGTTACACAGGAACAGGAGGACGCCCATTCAGCTCCCTCGAGCCTGTTACCATAGGAACAGGAGGAGGCCCATTCAGCCCCTCGAGCCTGTTACACAGGAACAGGAGGAGGCCCATTCAGCCCCTCGAGCCTGTTACACAGGAACAGGAGGAGGCCCATTCAGCCCCTCGAGCCTGTTCCACAGGAACAGGAAGAGGCCCATTCAGCCCCCTCGAGCCTGTTACCATAGGAACAGGAGGAGGCCCATTCAGCCTCCTCGAGCCTGTTACACAGGAACAGGAGGAGGCCCATTCAGCCCCTTGAGCCTGTTATACAGGAACAGGAGGAGGCCCATTCAGCCCCTCGAGCCTGTTACACAGGAACAGGAAGAGGCCCATTCAGCCCCTCGAGCCTGTTACCATAGGAACAGGAGGAGGCCCATTCAGCCCCTCAAGCCTGTTACCATAGGAACAGGAGGAGGCCCATTCAGCCCCTCGAGCCTGTTACCATAGGAACAGGAGGAGGCCCATTCAGCCCCTCGAGCCTGTTACCATAGGAACAGGAGGAGGCCCATTCAGCCCCTCGAGCCTGTTACACAGGAACAGGAGCAGGCCAATTCAGCCCCTCGAGCCTGTTGCACAGGAACAGGAGGTGTCCCATTCTGCCCCTCGAGCCTGTTTCAATACGAACAGGAGGAGGCCCATTCTGCCCCTCGAGCCTGTTTCAATACGAACAGGAGGAGGCCCATTCAGCCTCCTCGAGCCTGTTACCATACGAACAGGAGGAGGCTCATTCAGCTTCCCCGAGCCTGTTACCATAGGAGCAGGAGGAGGCCCATTCAGCCCCTTGAGCCTGTTACACTAGGAACAGGAGGAGGGATATGGGGAGAAGGTGGGAAGGTGGGGTTGAGGGATATGGGGAGAAGGTGGGTAGGTGGGATTGAGGAATGGGGAGAAGGTGGGATTGAGGGATATTGGGAGAAGGTGGGTAGGTGGGGTTGAGGAATGGGGAGAAGGTGGGATTGAGGTTATGGCGAGAAGGTGGGTAGGTGGGGTTGAGGATATGGGGACAAGGTGGGTAGGTGGGGTTGGGGATATGGGGAGAAGGTGGGTAGGTGGGGTTGAGGATATGGGGAGAAGGTGGGTAGGTGGGGTTGGGGGATATGGGGAGAAGGTGGGTAGGTGCGGTTGGGGGATATGGGGAGAAGGTGGGTAGTAGGGGTTGAGGATATGGGGAGAAGGTGGGTAGGTGGGGTTGGGGGATCTGGGGAGAAGGTGGGTAGGTGGGGTTGGGGGATATGGGGAAAAGGTGGGTAGGTGGGGTTGGGGGATATGGGGAGAAGGTGGGTGGGTGAGGTTGAGGATATCGGGAGAAGGTGGGTAGGTGGGGTTGAGGGATATGGGGAGAAGGTGGGTAGGTGGGGTTGAGGGATATGGGGAGAAGGTGGGTAGGTGGGATTGTGGGATATGAGGAGAAGGTGGGTAGGTGGGATTGAGGGAAATGGGGAGAAGGTGGGTAGGTGGGGTTGGGGGATATGGGGAGAAGGTGGGTAGGTGAGGTTGAGGATATCGGGAGAAGGTGGGTAGGTGGGGTTGAGGGATATGGGGAGAAGGTGGGTAGGTGGGAATGTGGGATATGAGGAGAAGGTGGGTAGGTGGGATTGAGGGATATGGGGAGAAGGTGGGTAGGTGGGATTGAGGGATATGGGGAGAAGGTGGGTAGGTGGGAATGTGGGATTTGAGGAGAAGGTAGGTAGGTGGGATTGAGGGATATGGGGAGAAGGTGGGTAGGTGGGGTTGAGGGATACGGGGAGAAGGTGGGATTGATGGATGGGGAGAAGGTGGGATTGAGCGATATGGGGAGAAGGTGGGTAGGTGAGGTTGAGAGATGGGGAGAAGGTGGGATTGAGGGATGGGGAGAAGGTGGGATTGAGGGATGGGGAGAAGGTGGGGTTGAGGGATGGGGAGAAAGTGGGATTGTGGGATGTGGAGAAGGTGGGATTGAGGGATGGGGGAGAAGGTGGGGTTGAGGGATGGGGAGAAGGTGGGATTGAGGGATGGGGAGAAGGTGGGATTGAGGGATGGGGGAGAAGGTGGGGTTGAGGGATGGGGAGAAGGTGGGATTGAGGGATGGGGAGAAGGTGGGATTGAGGGATGGGGAGAAGGTGGGATTGAGGGATGGGGAGAAGGTGGGGTTGAGTGATGGGGAGAAAGTGGGATTGAGGGATGGGGAGAAGGTGGGATTGAGGGATGGGGGAGAAGGTGGGGTTGAGGGATGGGGGAGAAGGTGGGGTTGAGGGATGGGGAGAAGGTGGGATTGAGGGATGGGGGAGAAGGTGGGGTTGAGGGATGGGGAGAAGGTGGGATTGAGGGATGGGGAGAAGGTGGGATTGAGGGATGGGGAGAAGGTGGGATTGAGGGATGGGGAGAAGGTGGGATTGAGGGATGGGGAGAAGGTGGGATTGAGGGATGGGGAGAAGGTGGGATTGAGGGATGGGGAGAAGGTGGGTAGGTGGGATTGAGGGATGGGGGAGAAGGTGGGGTTAAGTCATCAATAGGGATGGTCTTGTTGGATTTCTCCTGTTTCCAGAAACCCTTCTCTGATCTTCTCAATCTTCTGCTGCAATTTCTTCCCTTGCTCAGACGGCCCCGAGAATGCTGGGATCGGACTGTTCTCTGTCGCCAGCCCCAGTCCCGGGGATTACGTGGTGGTGAACAGCAGCGTGAGCCTAACCTGTGCCGCCAGCTCAGAGCCCCCCGCCCTCTACCACTGGACCCGCCAGCGGGGCGGGGGAGGGGGGCCGCCGATGTTCAACGGCTCAACCTTACGTCTCGCCGCCGTCCAGGTCACCCAGAGTGACCTCTACACCTGCACCGCCTGCAACGCCAAGACCGGCAAATGCCTCAACCTCACCGTTCCTGTCACCGTCTACGGTGAGTGACGTCTCGGCCCCTCCAAAGATTGTACCCTAATCGTCAATGATAACTCTTTTACAAACAACTTGTATTTATACAGCGCCTTTAACGTAGTAAAACATCCCAAGGCGCTTCACAGGAGCGTAAATCAGACAAAATTTGACACCGAGCCACATAAGGAGATATTAGGGACAGGTGACCAAAAGCTGGGTCAAAGAGGTCGGTTTTAAGGAGGGTCTTAAAGGAGGAGAGAGAGGCGGAGAGGTTTAGGGAGGGAATTCCAGAGCTCGGGGCCCAGGTGGCTGAAGGCACGGCCGCCAATGGTGGAGTGATGGAAATCGGGGGATGCGCGAGAGGCCAGAATTGGAGGAGCGCAGAGATCTGGGAGGGTTGGAGGAGGTTACAGAGATAGAGAGGGTTGTACGGGCTGGAGGAGGTTACAGAGATAGGGAGGGTTGTTGGGGGCTAGGGGAGGTTACAGAGATAGGGAGGGTTGTAGGGGGCTGGAGGAGGTTACAGAGATAGGGAGGGTTGTAGGGGCTGGAGGAGGTTACAGAGATAGGGAGGGTTGTAGGGGCTGGAGGAGGTTATAGTGATAGGGAGGGTTGTAGGGGCTGGAGGAGGTTACAGAGATAGGGAGGGTTGTAGGGGCTGGAGGAGGTTACAGAGATAGGGAGGGTTGTAGGGGCTGGAGGAGGTTACAGAGATAGGGAGGGGTGTAGGGGCTGGAGGAGGTTATAGAGATAGGGAGGGTTGTAGGGGGCTGGAGGATGTTACAGAGATAGGGAGGGTTGTAGGGGCTGGAGGAGGTTACAGAGATAGGGAGGGTTGTAGGGGCTGGAGGAGGTTACAGAGATAGGGAGGGTTGTAGGGGCTGGAGGAGGTTACAGAGATAGGGAGGGTTGTAGGGGCTGGAGGAGGTTACAGAGATAGGGAGGATTGTAGGGGGCTGGAGGAGGTTATAGAGATAGGGAGGGTTGTAGGGGGCTGGAGGATGTTACAGAGTTAGGGAGGGTTGTAGGGGCTGGAGGAGGTTACAGAGATAGGGAGGGTTGTAGGGGCTGGAGGAGGTTACAGAGATAGGGAGGGTTGTAGGGGCTGGAGGAGCTTACAGAGATAGGGAGGGTTGTAGGGGGCTGGAGGAGGTTAGAGAGATAGGGAGAGTTGTCGGGGCTGGAGGAGGTTACAGAGATAGGGCGGGTTGTAGGGGCTGGAGGAGGTTACAGAGATAGGGAGGGTTGTAGGGGGTTGGAGGAGGTTACAGAGATAGGGAGGGTTGTAGGGGCTGGAGGAGGTTACAGAGATAGGGAGGGTTGTAGGGGCTGGAGGAGGTTACAGAGATAGGGAGGGTTGTAGGGGCTGGAGGAGGTTATAGTGATAGGGAGGGTTGTAGGGGGTTGGAGGAGGTTACAGAGATCGGGAGGAGCGAGGGCCATGGAGGGATTTGAAATCGAGGATGAGACCGGGAGCCAATGTAGGTCAGCGAGCAACAGGGAGCTGATGGGTGAACAGGGACTGGGTGTGAGTTAGGACACGGGGGGTGGGGGGGCAGCAGAGTTCTGGATGAGCTCGTGTTTACGGAGGGTGGAAGATGGGATTCCGGCCAGGAGAGCGATGGAATAGTCTCAATGTTAGATGAAGAGGGGAGGGAGGAGGCTCGTGTGGAGCATAAACAGCGGCATGGACCAGTTGGGCCAAATGGAGTATGTCTGTGCTGTAGACGCTATGTAATTCTACGCAATACCTCTTTGACCGAGGTTATGGTCACCTGTCCTAACATCTCCTTATGTGGCTCGGTGTCAATATTGGTCTGATTTACGCGCCTGTGAAGCGCCCTGGGACGTTTTAGGACATTAAGGGCACCGTCCAATGTCAACATCTTGGGGGATCCCCAGAAGTTCTTCACGCTCCGGTGATGTTTTTTTGCGCAGATCCCATCGAGGACGTCCGGGTTTCCTCGTCTCCGCAGGACGTGAGGGAGGGCGCCCCGTCGGCCATTTTGACCTGCGCGGTGGCGAAGGGGTTGTGGGTCGGCGTGGACTGGAGCAAAGACGGGAGGAAGGTCACGGCCAGCCGGCGTCACAACCTCACCCATGACGTGTTGGAGATCGCGGGGGTCACCAGGAACGACTCCGGCCTCTACACCTGCACGGCCCGGAACCCCCTGGGCTCCTCGAACGCCAGCTTATCGCTGACCGTCTACTGTAAGCTCAAACCTCAAACGAGGATGTGGCCCTTCAAGCCAATATAAGAACATAAGAAACAGGAGCAGGAGTCGGCCAATCGGCTCCTCGAACCTGCTCCGCCATTCAATGAGATCATGGCTGATCCAATCTTGGCCTCAACACCACTTTCCCGCTCTCTCCCCATTCCCCTCGACTCCCTTGCAGTTCAAATGTCTGTCAATCACCGCCTTGAATATATTCAATGACTCCACCTCCACAGCTCTCTGGGGTAGAGAATTCCAAAGATTCACGACCCTCTGAGAGAAGAAATTCCTCCTCATCTCCGTTTTAAATGGGCAACCCCTTATTCTGAAACTGTGCCCCCGAGTTCTAGATACCCCCACTAGGGGAAACACCCTCTCAGCATCTACCCTGTCAAGCCCCCCTCAGAATCTTATATGTTTCAATAAGATCACCTCTCATTCTTCGATACTCCAATGAGTATAGGCCCAACCTTTCATCATACATCAACCCCTTCATCCCAGGAATCAACCTCGTGAACCTTCTCTGCACTGCCTCCAATCAAAGTATATCCCTCCTTAAATAAGGAGACCACAACTGTACGCAGTACTCCAGGTGTGGTCTCACCAGCGCCCTGTACAGTTGTAGCAAGACTTCCCTACTTTTATACTCCATCCCCCTTGCAATAAAGGCCAACATTCCATTAGCCTTCCTAATTACTTGCTGTACCTGCATGATAACTTTTTGTGCTTTCATGTATGAGGACCCCCAGATCCCTTTGTACCGCAGCATTTTGTAGTCTCTCTCCATTTAAATAATAATTTGCTTTTTCATTCTTCCTTCCAAAGTGGATAAAGGCACCTAATTCATGCCCGCATTGCCTCACAACCAGCACGGAGATCAATGCGCAGCTACTGGTGGTGTTGTTTGAGGCAGGATTTACCCAGTCCCATCAGAGAAGGTTGTGACATATCACAGCGAGCCTACAACAGAAACAGGCCATTCGGCCCATCTGGTCCATGCCGGTGTTTCTGCTCCACACCAGCCTCCTCCCACCCCTCTTCATCTCACCCCATCAACACCAGCCTCCTCCCACCCCTCTTCATCTCACCCCATCAACACCAGCCTCCTCCCACCCCTCTTCATCTCACCCCATCAACACCAGCCTCCTCCCACCCCTCTTCATCTCACCCCATCAACACCAGCCCCCTCCCACCCCTCTTCATCTCACCCCGTCAACACCAGCCCCCTCCCACCCCTCTTCATCTCACCCCATCAACACCAGCCTCCTCCCACCCCTCTTCATCTCACCCCATCAACACCAGCCCCCTCCCACCCCTCTTCATCTCACCCCATCAACATATCCTTCTATTCCTTTCTCCCTCGTGTGTTTATTCAGCTTCCCCTTAAATGCATCTCTGCTCTTCGCCTCAACCACTCCCTGTGGTAGCGAGTTCCCCATTCTCACCACTCTCTGGGTAAAGAAGTTTCTCCTGAATTCCCTATTGGATTTATCAGTGACTCTCTTATATTGATGGCCCCTAGTTCTGGTCTCCCCCACAACTGGAAACATCGTCTCTACGTCTACCCTATCGAACCCCTTCATAATTTTAAAGACATCTATCAGGTCACCCCCTCAGCCTTCTCTTTTCTAGAGAAAAAAGCCCCAGCCTGTTCAGCCTTTCCTGATCGTTGTAACCTCTCAGTTCTGGTATCATTCCAGTAAATCTTTTTTGCACCTTCTCTAGTGCATCTATATCATTTTTATAATAAGTTTTTTGAATATAATTCGTAGGGAGTGCTGCCCTGTCGGAGGCGCGGTACTGAGGGAGTGCTGCACTGTCGGAGGGGCAGTACTGAAGGAGCGCCGCACTGTCGGAGGGGCAGTACTGAGGGAGCGCCGCACTGTCGGAGGGGCAGGACTGAGGGAGCGCCGCACTGTCGGAGGGGCAGTACTGAGGGAGCGCCACACTGTCGGAGGGGCAGTACTGAGGGAGCGCCGCACTGTCGGAGGGGCAGTACTGAGGGAGCGCCGCACTGTCGGAGAGGCAGTACTGAGGGAGCGCCACACTGTCAGAGAGGCAGTACTGAGGGAGTGCCGCACTGTCGGAGGGGCAGTACTGAGGGAGCGCCGCACTGTCGGAGAGGCAGTACTGAGGGAGCGCCACACTGTCAGAGAGGCAGTACTGAGGGAGTGCCGCACTGTAGGAGGGGCAGTACTGAGGGAGCGCCACACTGTCGGAGGGGCAGTACTGAGGGAGCGCTGCACTGTCAGAGGGGCGGTACTGAAGGAGTGCTGCACTGTCGGGGCAGTACTGAGGGAGCCCCCCACATTCGGCGGGGCAGTCTTTCAGATGAGACGTTAAACCAAGGCCCCATCTGCCCCCTCAGGTGGATGTAAAAGATCCCACGGCCACTATTTCGAAGAAAAGCAGGGGAGTTCTCCCCTGTGTCCTGGCCCAATATTTATCCCTCAGCCAGTCACTAAAAAACAGGCAAACTGGTCATTATCACATTGCTGTTTGTGGGATCTTGCTGTGCGCAAATTGGCTGCCGCATTTCCTACATTACAACAGTGACCACACTTCAAAAAAATACTTCATTGGCTGTGAAGCGCTTTGGGACGTCCTGAGGTGGTGAAAGGTGCTGGAGAAATGTAATTTCTTTCCGTTCCTTCCTAGACGGCCCCGAGAATGCTGGGATCAGACTGTTCTCTGCCACCAGCCCCAGTCCCGGGGATTACGTGGTGGTGAACAGCAGCGTGAGCCTAACCTGTGCCGCCAGCTCAGAGCCCCCCGCCCTCTACCACTGGACCCGCCAGCGGGGCGGGGGAGGGGGGGCGCCGATGTTCAACGGCTCGACCTTACGTCTCACCGCCGTCCAGGTCACCCAGAGTGACCTCTACACCTGCACCGCCTGCAACGCCAAGACCGGCAAATGCCTCAACCTCACCGTTCCTGTCACCGTCTACGGTGAGTGACGTCTCGTGGATGGTGGAGGTTCGAAACAATAACAATATGAACTCAATCAAAGGGCGGGATCCCAATGGACCAAACCCCTTTCAATTCACTCCCAATGTACACAATCCCAATGGACCCAAACCCCTTCCCATTCACTCCCCCTGTACACAATCCCAATGGACTCAAACCCCTTCCCATTCACTCCCACTGTACACAATCCCAATGGACCAAACCCCTTCCCATTCACTCCCACTACGCAATCCCAATGGACCCAAACCCCTTCCCATTCACTCCCACTGTACACAATCCCAATGGACCAAACCCCTTCCCATTCACTCCCACCGTACACAATCCCAATGGACCCAAACCCCTTCCCATTCACTCCCACCGTACACAATCCCAATGGACCCAAACCCCTTCCCATTCACTCCCACTGTACACAATCCCAATGGACCCAAACCCCTTCCCATTCACTCCCACTGTACACAATCCCAATGGACCCAAACCCCTTCCCATTCACTCCCACTGTACACAATCCCAATGGACCCAAACCCCTTCCCATTCACTCCCACTGTACACAATCCCAATGGACCCACACCCCTTCCCATTCACTCCCATTGTACACAATCCCAATGGACCCAAACCCCTTCCCATTCACTCCCATTGTACACAATCCCAATGGACCAAACCCCTTCCCATTCACTCCCACTGTACAGAATCCCAATGGACCCAAACGCCTTCCCATGCACTCCCATTGTACACAATCCCAATGGACCCAAACCCCTTCCCATTCACTCCCATTGTACACAATCCCAATGGACCAAACCCCTTCCCATTCACTCCCACTGTACACAATCCCAATGGACCCAAACCCCTTCCCATTCACTCCCACTGTACACAATCCCAATGGACCCAATCCCCTTCCCATTCACTCCCATTGTACACAATCCCAGTGGACCAAACCCCTTTCCAATATGACTACATCCTGTAATACCTCCACATTTGGACGAGGGATGTATGACAATATCCTGTAATTTATGCAACGATATCATGAACTATTGGTCCAGATGTGCGCTTGCTGCCCGAATGACTTTGATATCTCAACAGAGTTGCCTCCTGGAAGTCCAATCTGTCTGGTGGTCTCCATCGAGAACAACAACGCCTTGCAGTTCTCCTGCTCGTGGCCGGGAGGGTTCCCCAATGCTCAGTTCCAGTGGCTCGGGCTGTCACGTAACGTTACCACCGCCTCGCGGCTGTCTCAGAATGAGACCTCACCGGTGGGCCTGAACGGGAGGACCGTGACCTGCGTGGCGAGTCACGCCTTGGGCACCACGTTTTGCCACACCATCCCATGTAGGTCCCGCAGAGCATCGTCCTCGGTCAATATTGGGCAGCGACAAAGTCAGTCGAGACGTTATCTCAGTTTGCCTCTACTCAGGGAGAGAGTTCGGGAATGAGAGCACAGTCACAAAGTGTTTACAGCACAGAAACTGGCCATTCGACCCAACTGGTCCGTGCCGGCCTCCTCTTCATCACACCCCATCACCATATCCTTCTATTCCTTTCTCCCTCATGTGTTTATCCAGCTTCCCCTTAAATGCATCTCTGCTCTTCGCCTCAACCACTCCCTGTGGTAGCGAGTTCCCCATTCTTACCACTCTCTGGGTAAAGAAGTTTCTCCTGAATTCCCGATTGGATTTATTAGTGACTCTCTTATATTGACGGCCCCCAGTTCTGGTCTCCCCCACAACTGGAAACATCTTCTCTACGTCTACCCTATCGAACCCCTTCATAATTTTAAAGACCTCTATCAGGTCACCCCTCAGCCTTCTCTTTTCTAGAGAAAAGAGCCCCAGCCTGTTCAATCTATTCTGACGGGTATAACCTCTCAGTTCTGGTATCATCCTTGTGAATCTTTTTTTCACCTTCTCCAGTGCCTCTATATCCTTTTTATAATATGCAGACCAGAATTGTGCACAGTGCTCCAAGTATGGTCTAACCAAGGTATATGGAGCCCAGAACTGTACACAGTGCTCCAAGTGCGGTCTAACCAAGGTATACGGAGATCAGAACTGTACACAGTGCTCCAAGTGTGGTCCAACCAAGGTATATGGAGACCAGAACTGTGCACGGTGCTCCAAGTGTGGTCTAACCAAGGTATATGGAGACCAGAACTGTGCACAGTGCTCCAAGTGTGGTCTAATCAAGGTATATGGAGACCAGAACTGTGCACAGTGCTCCAAGTGTGGTCTAACCAAGGTTCTATACAAGTTTAACATAAGTTCTCTGCTTTTCAATTCTATCCCTCTAGAAATGACCCTCTGTGCTTGTTTTTTTTTTCTGGCCTCCTTAACCTGCATCGCTACTTTTAGTGATCTGTGTATCTTCACCCCCAAATCCCCCTGCTCCTCTCACCCATTTACAGATAATGTCTTCCTGTATTCTATCGCAGTCCTCCCCTGTATAAACTGCACCCCCACAAATTTAGATATTGTACTTCCCATTCCCAAGTACAAATCGTTTATGTAAATGGTGAATGACAGTAGCTATTGAGAGAGAGCGGGGCAGTGGGATTAGATTGGGGATTGATACAGGGCTATGGGGAGAGAGCGGGGCAGTGGGATTAGGTTGGGGATTGATACAGGGCTATGGGGAGAGAGCGGGGCAGTGGGATTAGGTTGGGGAATGATACAGGGCTATGGGGAGAGAGCGGGGCAGTGGGATTAGTTTGGAATTGATACAGGGCTATGGGGAGAGAGCGGGGCAGTGGGATTAGTTTGAGATTGATACAGGGCTATGGGGAGAGAGCGGGGCGGTGGGATTAGTTTGAGATTGATACAGGGCTATGGGGAGAGTGAGGCAGTGGGATTAGGTTGGGGATTGATACAGGGCTATGGGGAGAGAGCGGGGCAGTGGGATTAGTTTGAGATTGATGCAGGGCTATAGGGAGAGAGTGGGGCAGTGGGATTAGTTTGAGATTGATGCAGGGCTATGGGGAGAGAGCGGGGCAGTGGGATTAGTTTGAGATTGATGCAGGGCTATAGGGAGAGAGTGGGGCAGTGGGATTAGTTTGAGATTGATGCAGGGCTATAGGGAGAGAGCGGGGCAGTGGGATTAGTTTGGGGATTGATGCAGGGCTATAGGGAGAGAGCGGGGCAGTGGGATTAGTTTGAGATTGATGCAGGGCTATAGGGAGAGAGTGGGGCAGTGGGATTAGTTTGAGATTGATGCAGGGCTATAGGGAGAGAGCGGGGCAGTGGGATTAGTTTGGGGATTGATGCAGGGCTATAGGGAGAGAGCGGGGCAGTGGGATTAGTTTGAGATTGATACAGGGCTATGGGGAGAGAGCGGGGCAGTGGGATTAGTTTGGGGATTGTTACAGGGCTATGGGGAGTGAGCGGGGCAGTGGGATTAGTTTGAGATTGATACAGGGCTACGGGGAGTGAGCGGGGCAGTGGGATTAGTTTGGGATCGATACAGGGCTATGGGGAGAGAGCGGGGCAGTGGGATTAGTTTGAGATTGATGCAGGGCTACAGGGAGAGAGCGGGGCAGTGGGATTAGATTGGGGATTGATGCAGGGCTATAGGGAGAGAGTGGGGCAGTGGGATTAGTTTGAGATTGATGCAGGGTTATAGGGAGAGAGCGGGGCAGTGGGATTAGTTTGAGATCGATACAGGGCTATGGGGAGAGAGTGGGGCAGTGGGATTAGTTTGGAATCGATACAGGGCTATGGGGAGAGAGCGGGGCAGTGGGATTAGTTTGAGATTGATGCAGGGCTATGGGGAGAGAGCGGGGCAGTGGGATTAGTTTGGAATCGATACAGGGCTATGGGGAGAGAGCGGGGCAGTGGGATTAGTTTGAGATTGATGCAGGGCTATAGGGAGAGAGTGGGGCAGTGGGATTAGTTTGAGATTGATGCAGGGCTATAGGGAGAGAGCGGGGCAGTGGGATTAGTTTGGAGATTAATACAGGGCTATGGGGAGAGAGCGGGGAAGTGGAATTAGTTTGAGATTGATGCAGGGCTATAGGGAGAGAGCGGGGCAGTGGGATTAGTTTGAGATTGATACAGGGCTATAGGGAGAGAGCGGGGCGGTGGGATTAGTTTGAGATTGATACAGGGCTATGGGGAGTGAGTGGGGCAGTGGGATTAGTTTGCAATCGATACAGGGCTATGGGGAGAGAGCGGGGCAGTGGGATTAGTTTGAGATTGATGCAGGGCTATAGGGAGAGAGCGGGGCAGTGGGATTAGTTTGAGATTGATACAGGGCTATGGGGAGTGAGTGGGGCAGTCGGATTAGTTTGCAATCGATACAGGGCTATGGGGAGAGAGCGGGGCAGTGGGATTAGTTTGAGATTGATGCAGGGCTATAGGGAGAGAGCGGGGCAGTGGGATTAGTTTGAGATTGATACAGGGCTATGGGGAGAGAGTGGGGCAGTGGGATTAGTTTGAGATTGATGCAGGGCTATAGGGAGAGAGCGGGGCAGTGGGATTAGTTTGGGGATTGATGCAGGGCTATAGGGAGAGAGCGGGGCAGTGGGATTAGTTTGAGATTGATGCAGGGCTATAGGGAGAGAGCGGGGCAGTGGGATTAGTTTGAGATTGATACAGGGCTATGGGGAGAGAGCGGGGCAGTGGGATTAGTTTGGGGATTGATACAGGGCTATGGGGAGTGAGCGGGGCAGTGGGATTAGTTTGAGATTGATACAGGGCTATGGGGAGTGAGCGGGGCAGTGGGATTAGTTTGGGATTGATACAGGGCTATGGGGAGAGAGCGGGGCAGTGGGATTAGTTTGGAATCGATACAGGGCTATGGGGAGAGAGCGGGGCAGTGGGATTAGTTTGAGATTGATGCAGGGCTACAGGGAGAGAGCGGGGCAGTGGGATTAGATTGGGGATTGATGCAGGGCTATAGGGAGAGAGTGTGGCAGTGGGATTAGTTTGAGATTGATGCAGGGTTATAGGGAGAGAGCGGGGCAGTGGGATTAGTTTGAGATTGATACAGGGCTATGGGGAGAGAGTGGGGCAGTGGGATTAGTTTGGAATCGATACAGGGCTATGGGGAGAGAGCGGGGCAGTGGGATTAGTTTGAGATTGATGCAGGGCTATGGGGAGAGAGCGGGGCAGTGGGATTAGTTTGGAATCGATACAGGGCTATGGGGAGCGAGCGGGGCAGTGGGATTAGTTTGAGATTGATGCAGGGCTATGGGGAGAGAGCGGGGCAGTGGGATTAGTTTGAGATTGATGCAGGGCTATAGGGAGAGAGTGGGGCAGTGGGATTAGTTTGAGATTGATGCAGGGCTATAGGGAGAGAGCGGGGCAGTGGGATTAGTTTGGAGATTAATACAGGGCTATGGGGAGAGAGCGGGGAAGTGGAATTAGTTTGAGATTGATGCAGGGCTATAGGGAGAGAGCGGGGCAGTGGGATTAGTTTGAGATTGATGCAGGGCTATAGGGAGAGAGCGGGGCAGTGGGATTAGTTTGGGGATTGATGCAGGGCTATAGGGAGAGAGCGGGGCAGTGGGATTAGTTTGAGATTGATGCAGGGCTATAGGGAGAGAGCGGGGCAGTGGGATTAGTTTGAGATTGATACAGGGCTGTGGGGAGAGAGCGGGGCAGTGGGATTAGTTTGGGGATTGATACAGGGCTATGGGGAGTGAGCGGGGCAGTGGGATTAGTTTGAGATTGATACAGGGCTATGGGGAGTGAGCGGGGCAGTGGGATTAGTTTGGGATTGATACAGGGCTATGGGGAGAGAGCGGGGCAGTGGGATTAGTTTGGAATCGATACAGGGCTATGGGGAGAGAGCGGGGCAGTGGGATTAGTTTGAGATTGATGCAGGGCTACAGGGAGAGAGCGGGGCAGTGGGATTAGATTGGGGATTGATGCAGGGCTATAGGGAGAGAGTGGGGCAGTGGGATTAGTTTGAGATTGATGCAGGGTTATAGGGAGAGAGCGGGGCAGTGGGATTAGTTTGCAATCGATACAGGGCTATGGGGAGAGAGCGGGGCAGTGGGATTAGTTTGAGATTGATGCAGGGCTATAGGGAGAGAGCGGGGCAGTGGGATTAGTTTGAGATTGATACAGGGCTATGGGGAGTGAGTGGGGCAGTGGGATTAGTTTGCAATCGATACATGGCTATGGGGAGAGAGCGGGGCAGTGGGATTAGTTTGAGATTGATGCAGGGCTATAGGGAGAGAGCGGGGCAGTGGGATTAGTTTGAGATTGATACAGGGCTATGGGGAGAGAGTGGGGCAGTGGGATTAGTTTGAGATTGATGCAGGGCTATAGGGAGAGAGCGGGGCAGTGGGATTAGTTTGGGGATTGATGCAGGGCTATAGGGAGAGAGCGGGGCAATGGGATTAGTTTGAGATTGATGCAGGGCTATAGGGAGAGAGCGGGGCAGTGGGATTAGTTTGAGATTGATACAGGGCTATGGGGAGAGAGCGGGGCAGTGGGATTAGTTTGGGGATTGATACAGGGCTATGGGGAGTGAGCGGGGCAGTGGGATTAGTTTGAGATTGATACAGGGCTATGGGGAGTGAGCGGGGCAGTGGGATTAGTTTGGGATTGATACAGGGCTATGGGGAGAGAGCGGGGCAGTGGGATTAGTTTGGAATCGATACAGGGCTATGGGGAGAGAGCGGGGCAGTGGGATTAGTTTGAGATTGATGCAGGGCTACAGGGAGAGAGCGGGGCAGTGGGATTAGATTGGGGATTGATGCAGGGCTATAGGGAGAGAGTGTGGCAGTGGGATTAGTTTGAGATTGATGCAGGGTTATAGGGAGAGAGCGGGGCAGTGGGATTAGTTTGAGATTGATACAGGGCTATGGGGAGAGAGTGGGGCAGTGGGATTAGTTTGGAATCGATACAGGGCTATGGGGAGAGAGCGGGGCAGTGGGATTAGTTTGAGATTGATGCAGGGCTATGGGGAGAGAGCGGGGCAGTGGGATTAGTTTGGAATCGATACAGGGCTATGGGGAGCGAGCGGGGCAGTGGGATTAGTTTGAGATTGATGCAGGGCTATGGGGAGAGAGCGGGGCAGTGGGATTAGTTTGAGATTGATGCAGGGCTATAGGGAGAGAGTGGGGCAGTGGGATTAGTTTGAGATTGATGCAGGGCTATAGGGAGAGAGCGGGGCAGTGGGATTAGTTTGGAGATTAATACAGGGATATGGGGAGAGAGCGGGGAAGTGGAATTAGTTTGAGATTGATGCAGGGCTATAGGGAGAGAGCGGGGCAGTGGGATTAGTTTGAGATTGATGCAGGGCTATAGGGAGAGAGCGGGGCAGTGGGATTAGTTTGGGGATTGATGCAGGGCTATAGGGAGAGAGCGGGGCAGTGGGATTAGTTTGAGATTGATGCAGGGCTATAGGGAGAGAGCGGGGCAGTGGGATTAGTTTGAGATTGATACAGGGCTATGGGGAGAGAGCGGGGCAGTGGGATTAGTTTGGGGATTGATACAGGGCTATGGGGAGTGAGCGGGGCAGTGGGATTAGTTTGGAATCGATACAGGGCTATGGGGAGAGAGCGGGGCAGTGGGATTAGTTTGAGATTGATGCAGGGCTACAGGGAGAGAGCGGGGCAGTGGGATTAGATTGGGGATTGATGCAGGGCTATAGGGAGAGAGTGGGGCAGTGGGATTAGTTTGAGATTGATGCAGGGTTATAGGGAGAGAGCGGGGCAGTGGGATTAGTTTGAGATCGATACAGGGCTATGGGGAGAGAGTGGGGCAGTGGGATTAGTTTGGAATCGATACAGGGCTATGGGGAGAGAGCGGGGCAGTGGGATTAGTTTGAGATTGATGCAGGGCTATGGGGAGAGAGCGGGGCAGTGGGATTAGTTTGGAATCGATACAGGGCTATGGGGAGAGAGCGGGGCAGTGGGATTAGTTTGAGATTGATGCAGGGCTATAGGGAGAGAGCGGGGCAGTGGGATTAGTTTGAGATTGATGCAGGGCTATAGGGAGAGAGCGGGGCAGTGGGATTAGTTTGGTGATTAATACAGGGCTATGGGGAGAGAGCGGGGCGGTGGGATTAGTTTGAGATTGATACAGGGCTATGGGGAGTGAGTGGGGCAGTGGGATTAGTTTGCAATCGATACAGGGCTATGGGGAGAGAGCGGGGCAGTGGGATTAGTTTGAGATTGATGCAGGGCTATAGGGAGAGAGCGGGGCAGTGGGATTAGTTTGAGATTAATACAGGGATATGGGGAGTGAACGGGGCAGTGGGATTAGTTTGAGATTGATACAGGGATATGGGGAGAGAGCGGGGCAGTGGGATTAGTTTGAGATTGATGCAGGGCTATAGGGAGAGAGTGGGGCAGTGGGATTAGTTTGAGATTGATGCAGGGCTATAGGGAGAGAGCGGGGCGGTGGGATTAGTTTGAGATTGATACAGGGCTATGGGGAGAGAGCGGGGCGGTGGGATTAGTTTGGAGATTAATACAGGGCTATGGGGAGAGAGCGGGGCAGTGGGATTAGTTTGGGATTGGTTCGTGTGACTGCCCTGCCAATGGACAGACCGTAAGACTAAAACAATTTCTTTTCCGCGACTCCCTGTTTGCTTCACCTCCCCCAGCCTCGCCGCTCGTCACCCCGTCGCGACAGGTCGCCACTGAGACGCAGGGCGACGCCACGGTGACCTTGAAATGCAAGGTGGCGTCGAACCCGCCCCCCGTCATCCGCTGGTACAGGGAGCAGAAGCCGCTCGCGAGCGGGGAGAAGATCGTCATCTCACCCAGCGGCTCGGAGATGCGCATCCGGAGATTTGCGTTGGGGAACGACACCGGGAACTACAGCTGTTCCTGCAGCAACCCTCTGGGAGTCAACACCCGGACCTTGAGCCTGACAGGTAGGCCGGACCTCAGAGAGAGAGAGAGAAAGACTCGCATTAAACCAGGGCCTTTCACCACCTCAGGACGTCCCAAAGCGCTTCACAACCAATTAAGTACTTTTTTTGAAGTGTGGTCACTGTTGTAATGTTGGAAAAGGGGCAGCCAATTTGCGCACAGCAAGCTCCCACAAACAGCAATATGATAATGACCAGAGAGTCTGTTTTTTAGTGATGTTGGTTGAGGGATAAATATTGGCCCCCGGACACCGGGGAGAACTCCCCCTGCTCTTCTTCCAATAGTGGCCATGGGATCTTTTACATCCACCTGAGAGAGCAGATGGGGCCTCGGTTTAACATCTCATCCGAAATACGGCATCTCCGACAGTGCTGCACTCCCTCAGTACTGCCCCTCCGACAGTGCGGCGCTCCCTCAGTACTGCTCCTCCAACAGTGCTGCACTCCCTCAGTACTGCTCCTCCGACAGTGCGGCGCTCCCTCAGTACTGCCCCTCCGACAGTGCGGCGCTCCCTCAGTACTGCACATCCGACAGTGCGGCGCTCCCTCAGTACTGCCCCTCCGACAGTGCGGCGCTCCCTCAGTACCGCCCCTCCGACAGTGCGGCGCTCCCTCAGTACTGCCCCTCCGACAGTGCGGCGCTCCCTCAGTACTGCTCCTCCGATAGTGCGGCGCTCCCTCAGTACTGCTCCTCCAACAGTGCTGCACTCCCTCAGTACTGCTCCTCCGACAGTGCGGTGCTCCCTCAGTACTGCCCCTCCAACAGTGCTGCACTCCCTCAGTACTGCTCCTCCGACAGTGCGGCGCTCCCTCAGTACTGCACATCCGACAGTGCGGCGCTCCCTCAGTACTGCCTCTCCGACAGTGCGGCGCTCCCTCAGTACCACCCCTCCGACAGTGCGGCACTCCCTCTGTACTGCCCCTCCGACAGTGCGGCGCTCCCTCAGTACTGCCCCTCTGACAGTGCTGCAATCCCTCAGTACTGCCCCTCCGACAGTGCGGTGCTCCCTCGGTACTGTCCCTCCGACAGTGCAGCGCTCCCTCAGTACTGCTCCTCCGACAGTGCTGCACTCCCTCAGTACTGCTCCTCCGACAGTGTGGCGCTCCCTCAGTACTGCCCCTCCGACAGTGCAGTGCTCCCTCAGTACTGCACATCCGACAGTGCGGGGCTCCCTCAGTACTGCCCCTCCGACACACACACGGGCCGTACAGTCCCAGACGGGAGTGAATCGTTCCCTTTTACCCGCTGTGTGTACTGTACATGTACAGGAGCTGACACTGAGACACACACACACACGGGCCGTACAGTCCCAGACGGGAGTGAATTGTTCCCCTTTACCCGCTGTGTGTACTGTACATGTACAGGAGCTGACACTGAAACACACACACAGGCCGTGCAGTCCCAGACGGGAGTGAATCGTTCCCTATTACCTGCTGTATGTACTGTACATGTACAGGAGCTGACACTGAGACACACACATTCGGGCCGTACAGTCCCAGATGGGAGTGAATCGTCCCCTTTTACCCGCTGTGTGTACTGTACATGTACAGGAGCTGACACT
>JASTWF010001313.1:0-21563 GCA_030390025.1 Squalus acanthias | reverse complement strand
GAGATGGAGGAGAGACACTGAGGGATTGGAGATGGAGGAGAGACACTGAGTAATTGGAGATGGAGGAGAGACACTGAGTGATTGGAGATGGAGGAGAGACACTGAGGGATTGGAGATGGAGGAGAGACACTGAGTAATTGGAGATGGAGGAGAGACACTGAGGGATTGGAGATGGAGGAGAGACACTGAGTAATTGGAGATGGAGGAGAGACACTGAGGCATTGGAGATGGAGGGAGAGACACTGTGGGATAGGAGATGGAGGGAGAGACACTGAGGGATTGGAGATGGAGGGAGAGACACTGAGGGATTGGAGATCGAGAGACACTGAGGGATTGGAGATGGAGGGAGAGACACTGAGGGAATGGAGATTGAGAGACACTGAGGGATTGGAGATAGAGGGAGAGACACTGAGGGATTGGAGATGGAGGGAGAGACACTGAGGGATTTGAGATGGAGACACACGGAAGGATTGGAGATGGAGGGAGAGACACAGGGATTGGAGATGGAGGGAGAGAGACACTGAGGTATTGGAGATGGAGTGAGAGACACTGAGGGATTGGAGATGGAGGGAGGGACACTGAGGGATTGGAGATGGAGGGAGAGACACTGAGGGATTGGAGATGGAGGGAGAGACACTGAGGGTTTGGAGGTGGAGGGAGAGATACTGAGGGATTGGAGATGGAGGAGAGACACTGAGGGATTGGAGATGGAGGGAGAGACACTGAGGGATTGGAGATGGAGGGAGAGACAGAGGGATTGGAGATGTAGGGAGAGACACTGAGGGATTGGAGATGGAGGGAGAGACACTGAGGGATTGGAGATGGAGGGAGAGACACTGGGGGATTGCACATGGAGAGACACTGAGGGATTGGAGATGGAGGAGAGACACTGAGGGATTAGTGTTGGAGGAGAGACACTGAGGGATTGGAGATGGAGGAGAGACACTGAAGGATTGGACATGGAGGGAGAGAGACACTGAGGGATTGGAGATGGAGGAGAGACACTGAGGGATTGGAGATGGAGGGAGAGATACTGAGGGATTGGAGATGGAGGAGAGACATTGAGGGATTGGAGATGGAGGGAGAGACACTGAGGGATTGAAGATGGAGGGAGAGACACTGAGTAATTGGAGATGGAGGAGAGACACTGAGGGATTGGAGATGGAGGGAGAGACACTGAGGGATTGGAGATTGAGGGAGAGACACTGAAGGATTAGAGATGGAGGGCGAGAGACTGAGGGATTGGAGATGGAAGGAGAGACACTGAGGGATTGGAGATGGAGGGAGAGACACTCAGGGATTGGAGATGGAGGGAGAGACACTCAGGGATTGGAGATGGAGGGGAGACACTGAGAGAGTGCAGATGGAGGAGAGACACTGAGTGATTGGAGATGGAGGAGAGACACTGAGGGATTGGAGATGGAGGAGAGACACTGAGTAATTGGAGATGGAGGAGAGACACTGAGGGATTGGAGATGGAGGAGAGACACTGAGGAATTGGAAATGGACGGAGAGAGACACTGACGGATTGGAGATGGAGGGAGAGAGACACTGAGGAATTGGAGATGGAGGAGAGACACTGAGGGATTGGAGATGGAGGGAGAGACCCTCAGGGATTGGAGATGGAGGGAGAGACACTCAGGCATTGGAGATGGAGGGAGACACTGAGGGATTGGAGATGGAGGAGAGACACTGAGTAATTGGTGATGGAGGAGAGACACTGAGTAATTGGAGATGGAGGAGAGACACTGAGGGATTGGAGATGGAGGAGAGACACTGAGTAATTGGAGATGGAGGAGAGACACTGAGGGATTGGAGATGGAGGGAGAGACACTGATTAATTGGAGATGGAAGGAGAGACACTGAGGGATTGGGGATGGAGGAAGAGACACTGAGGGATTGGAGATGGAGGGAGAGAGACTGAGGGATTGGAGATGGAGGGAGAGAGACTGAGGGATTGGAGATGCAGGGAGAGACACTGGGGGATTGGAGATGGAGAGAGAGACTGAGGGATTGGAGATGAAGGGAGAGAGACAATGAGGGCTTGGAAATCAAGGGCTAAATACTCTATTCACAGGCAGCAACTGGTCCTGTTCCTCACCTCAGCCCCTCCGTGGCCTCGCTCCTCGAACGAGAACGTTTTTAGCGATGAAGTGTTCATTTAAACTCAACGACTGCACGCATTGTGGGGAAGGGAGGGGTGGGCGGGGGTGGAGGGAAATCACACATCATTCAGGGACCAAACTCCCTTCAAGCAGGCTGAAGCAAAGGCTCGCGCGACCTTCCGGAGGAAGGCTGAAGAAGCCCAGACCAATCCAAGGGTTCCGTGTGGAGTTTAATCTTTGTAGTTTTCTCTGGGTTTTGCCTGTCGATGTGTGTCTAGTGTAACTATCGGTGCGGGGCGGGGTTGGCGGGATCTACTGCACTCTACCCAGAGGTGAATTAAGCATGTTCGATGTCCCATGATTCACGGACAAAGAAAAAAACATATTTAATGAATGCAATTAATTGTCAAACAGCCATTGTCCTGCATTTTGCACATGTGTATTGTGTATAATCTTTTCAAATACATAAATTAAATAATTCACGTTTTTTTATACAACAAAAAAGCATCCCCTGTGTATCTATTTCTTGTCTCCAGCTTTTTGTCTCTGCTCGGTTGGGTGATGATTCTGTCTCCCAGTGTTGATAGGAAGCAACTTCCCCGTCAACCTCTCCCAGGGGCAGCTCCAGCTCGGGTTAGATACAGAGTAAAGCTCCCTCTACACAGTCCCCATCAAACACTCCCAGGGCAGGTACAGCACGGGGTTAGATACAGAGTAAAGCTCCCTCTACACTGTCCCATGAAACACTCCCAGGGTAGGTACAGCACGGGGTTAGATACAGAGTAAAGCTCCCTCTACACTGTCCCATCAAACACTCCCAGGGCAGGTACAGCACGGGGTTAGATACAGAGTAAAGCTCCCTCTACACTGTCCCATCAAACACTCCCAGGGCAGGTACAGCACGGGTTAGATACAGAGTAAAGCTCCCTCTACACTGGTCCATCAAACACTCCCAGGGCAGGAGCAGCACGGTTTAGATACAGAGTAAAGCTCCCTCTACACTGGTCCATCAAACACTCCCAGGGCAGGAGCAGCACGGTTTAGATACAGAGTAAAGCTCCCTCTACACTGTCCCATCAAAAACTCCCAGGGCAGGTACAGCACGGGTTAGATACAGAGTAAAGCTCCCTCTACACTGTCCCATCAAACACTCCCAGGGCAGGTACAGCACGGGTTAGATACAGAGTAAAGCTCCCTCTACACTGTCCCAATCAAACACTGCCAGGGCAGGTACAGCACGGGTTAGATACAGAGTAAAGCTTCCTCTACACTGTCCCATCAAACACTCCCAGGGCAGGTACAGCACGGGTTAGATACAGAGTAAAGCTCCCTCCACATTGTCCCATCAAACACTCCCAGGGCAGGTACAGCACGGGTTAGATACAGAGTAAAGCTCCCTCTACACTGTCCCATCAAACACTCCCAGGGCAGGTACAGCACGGGTTAGATACAGAGTAAAGCTTCCTCTACACTGTCCCATCAAACACTCCCAGGGCAGGTACAGCACGGGTTAGATACAGAGTAAAGCTCCCTCCACATGTCCCATCAAACACTCCCAGGGAAGGTACAGCACGGGCTAGATACAGAGTAAAGCTCCCCCTACACTGTCCCATCAAACACTCCCAGGGCAGGTACAGCACGGGTTAGATACAGAGTAAAGCTCCCTCTACACTGTCCCCATCAAACACTCCCAGGGCAGTTACAGCACGGGTTAGATACAGAGTAAAGCTCCCTTTACACTGTCCCCATCAATGACGCGAACGAGAGGTAGAAAGTTGGACAGGGAAAAAGTTAGAAAGGGACAGACACAGAGCCTAACAAGGGGAGAGAGATAGATATAGAGATGAGGAGATAGGGAAATGCCTAGCAAGTGAGATAGTGAACTAGATTGATATAAAGCTATATAGGGAGAGAGGGAGAAAGTGAGTGAGATAGGGATTGAGTGAATGAGAGATAGGGAAGGAGGGAGAGTGTGAGCTCAGCAGAAGAAGAGCTAGATTGTGAGAGAACAGTAGGAGAGACAGGAGGAGAGCTGGACAGAGATAGGGAGAGCTCGCTAGAAACATGGAGAGGCTGAGGAAGTTCGATAAGATAGGGAGTGAGATAGAGGGAGGGAAAATGTTCGAGAGACCTTGGTAGGTAAGGGGGAGCTCGATAAGGAGAGAAAGAGAGATGGAGGTAGATTGGGAAGAGAGAGAAAGCTCTAGAGAAGGAAGGGCTTCAACTAGAGTCGGCATAAAGGTTGGCCATATCACAGAGAGTGTTGCAGCATTCTCGATTGACGGAGCCCTGGTGGGAGATTGCAGTGTCATCGCTGTGGTGGGAAAGTCAGCTGTGAGGAGGACACATAGAGGCTGCAAAGGGATATAGATCGGTTAAGTGAGTGGGCAATAAGGTGGCAGATGGAGTATAATGTGGGGAAATGTGAGGTTATTCACTTTGCTAGGAAGAATAGAGAAACAGATTATTTTTTAAATGGTGAGAGACTATTAAATGTCGGTGTTCAGAGAGATCTGAGTGTTCTTCTACAGGAAACACAGAGAGTTAGCATGCAGGTACAGCAAGCAATTAGGAAGGCAAATGGCATGTTGGCCTTTATTGCAAGGGGGTTGGAGTATAAGAGTGAGGAAGTCTTACTACAATTGTACAGGGCCTTGGTGAGACCACACCTGGAGTACTGGGCACAGTTTTGGTCTCTTTATCTGAGGAAGGATATACTTGCCTTGGAGGCGGTGCAACAAAGGTTCACTCGATTGGTTCCTGGGATGAGAGGGCTGTCCTATGAGGAGAGACTTGAGCAGATTGGACCTATAATCTCTGGAGTTTAGAAGAATGAGAGGTGATCTCATTGAAGCATCTAATATTCTGAGGGGGATTGACAGGGTAGATGCTGAGAGGTTGTTTCCCCTGGGCTGGGGAGTCTAGAACTAGGGGGCACAGTCTCAGGATAAGGGGACGACCATTTAGGACTGAGATGAGGAATTTCTTCACTCAGAGGGTTGTGAATCTTTGGAATTCTCCACCCCAGAGGATGCTCAGCGTTGAGTCTATTCAAGACCGAGATCGATAGATTTTTGGATTCTCAGGGAATCAAGGGATATGGGGATAGTGCAGGAAAGTGGAGATGAGGTAGAAGATCAGCCATGATCTTACTGAATGGCGGAGCAGGCTCGAGGGGCCAAATGGCCGACTCCTGCTCCTATGTCTTATGTTCTTATATCGTGTCTGGAATATTTCAAACATCTGGTTCCTCCTGTGGACACTGGTCTGTGGTCCTCGGGATCCTCTCTGAGTTATTCAATGTTCCGAGAGATGGACAAGGGGAGACGTGCACGGGAGCTTTCTCTGACGTGTACGTGATTACTGCTCAGGAGAACAAACACTGTTTCCTCCCAACAACCCTGAACTCGCTGATAGACCCCTCAGGTCTATCCAAGAGGTGACTCCAGTTACCATTGAGGGTCTTCTATCAATTGCAGGACAGGATGCAAAGAAACGTTTGCTGCCAACAGTCGACCCACTTCCTCATTTCCAGCTCAACCTCTCTCCCTCACTCTCTGTCTCTCTCTCCCTCACTCTCTGTCTCTCTCTCTCCTCACTCTCTGTCTCTCTCTCTCCCTCACTCTCTGTCTCTCTCTCTCCCTCACTCTCTGTCTCTCTCTCCCTCACTCTCTCTGTCTCTCTCTCTCCCTCACTCTCTGTCTCTCTCTCCCTCACTTTCTCTGTCTCTCTCTCTCCCTCACTCTCTGTCTCTCTCTCCCTCACTCTCTCTGTCTCTCTCTCTCCCTCACTCTCTGTCTCTCTCTCCCTCACTCTCTGTCTCTCTCTCTCCCTCACTCTGTTTCTCTCTCTCCCTCACTCTCTGTCTCTCTCTCCCTCACTTTCTCTGTCTCTCTCTCTCCCTCACTCTCTCTCTCTCTCTCCCTCACTCTCTGTCTCTCTCTCTCCCTCACTCTCTCTCTCTCTCTCTCCCTCACTCTCTCTCTCTCTCTCTCTCTCACTCTCTGTCTCTCTCTCTCCCTCACTCTCTGTCTCTCTCTCCCTCACTCTCTGTCTCTCTCTCCCTCACTCTCCTGTGTCTCTCTCTCTCCCTCACTCTCCTGTATCTCTCTCTCTCCCTCACTCTCTGTCTCTCTCTCCCTCACTCTCTGTCTCTCTCCCTCACTCTCTGTCTCTCTCTCTCCCTCACTCTCTGTCTCTCTCTCCCCTCACTCTCTGTCTCTCTCCCTCACTCTCTGTCTCTCTCTCTCCCTCACTCTCTGTCTCTCTCTCTCCCTCACTCTCTGTCTCTCTCTCTCCCTCACTCTGTTTCTCTCTCTCCCTCACTCTCTGTGTATCTCTCTGTTTCTCTCTCCCTCACTCTGTCTCTCTCTCTCTCTCTCTCTCTGTCTCTCTCTCTCTCCCTCACTGTCTCTCTCTCTCTCCCTCACTGTCTCTCTCCCTCACTCACCTGTATCTCTCTCTCTCCCTCACTCTCTGTCTCTCTCCCTCACTCTGTCTCTCTCTCTCCCTCACTCTCTGTCTCTCTCTCCCTCACTCTCTGTCTCTCTCTCTCCCCCTCACTCTCTGTCTCTCTCTCCCTCACTCTCTGTGTGTGTCTCTCTCTCTCCCTCACTCTCTCTCTCCCTCACTCTCTGTCTCTCTCTCTCCCTCACTCTCTGTCTCTCTCTCTCCCTCACTCTCTGTCTCTCTCTCTCCCTCACTCTCTGTCTCTCTCTCCCTCACTCTCTGTCTCTCCCTCACTCTGTGTGTCTCTCTCTCTCCCTCACTCTCTGTGTGTGTGTCTCTCTCTCTCTCTCCCTCACTCTCTGTCTCTCTCCCTCACTCTCTCTCTCCCTCACTCTCTGTGTATCTCTCTCTCTCTCCCTCACTCTCTAACTCTCTCTCCCTCTCTCTCTGTCTCCCTCACTCTCTCGCCCTCACTCTCTGTGTGTCTCTCTCTCTCCCTCACTCTCTCTCCCTCTCTCTCTGTCTCTCCCTCGCTCTCTCCCTCGCTCTCTCTCCCTCACTCTCAGTCTCTCTCTCCCTCACTCTGTCTCTCTCTCTCCCTCACTCTCTGTCTCTCTCTCTGTCTCTCTCTCTCCCTCACTCTCTCTGTCTCTCTCTCCCTCACTCTGTCTCTCTCTCTCTCTGTCTCTCTCTCTCACTCCCTCACTCTATCTCTCTCTCTCTCTCTGTCTCTCTCTCTCCCTCACTCTCTGTCTCTCTCTCTGTCTCTCTCTCCCTCACTCTCTCTGTCTCTCTCTCCCTCACTCTGTCTCTCTCTCTCTCTGTCTCTCTCTCTCTCTCCTCACTCTATCTCTCTCTCTCACTCTCTGTCTCTCTCCCTCACTCTCTCTGTCTCTCTCTCCCTCACTCTGTCTCTCTCTCCCTCACTCTATCTCTCTCTCCCTCACTCTCTTTCTCTCTCCCTGACTCTCTGTCTCTCTCCCTCACTCTTTGTCTCTCTCTCCCTCACTCTATCTCTCTCCCTCACTTTATCTCTCTCTCTCACTCTCTCTCTCTCCCTCACTCTCTCTGTCTCTCTCCCTCACTCTTTGTCTCTCTCCCTCACTCTTTGTCTCTCTCTCTCACTCTCTGTCTCTCCCTCACTCTGTCTGTCTCTCCCTCACTCTCTCTGTCTCTCCCTCACTCTCTCTGTCTCTCTCTCCCTCACTCTGTCTCTCTCTCCCTCACTCTGTCTCTCTCTCCCTCACTCTCTGTCTCTCCCTCACTCTCTGTCTCTCTCTCTCCCTCACTCTCTGTCTCTCTCTCCCTCACTCTCTGTCTCTCTCTCTCACTCTCTCTCTCTCTCTCTCTCCCTCACTCTGTCTCCCTCACTCTCTGTCTCAATCTCTCCCTCACTCTCTGTCTCTCCCTCACTCTCTGTCTCTCTCTCCCCCTCACTCTGTCTCTCTCTCTCTCTCTCACTCTCTGTCTCTCTCACTCTCTCTCTGTCTGTCTCTCTCTCCCCCTCACTCTCTGTCTCTCTCTCTTTCTCTCACTGTCTGTCTCTCTCTCTCCCTCACTCTCTCTCTGTCTGTCTCTCTCTCTCCTCACTCTTATTTTCTCTCTCTCTCTCTGTCTCCCTTGCTCTCTGTCTCTCTCTCTGTCTGTCTGTCTCTCTCTGTCTCTCTCCCTCGCTCTCTGTCTCTGTCACTCTCCTTTCTCTCTCTGTCTGTCTCTCTCTCTCTCTCCCTCCCTCCCTCGCTCTCTCTGTCTGTCTCGCTCTCTCTCCCTTCTCTGTCTCGCGTCACTTTTATTTGTCTAACTATTTTATGAATAGAGTAATGGGGCATCATCAGAGGAGATTCTGCTGCTGCTGGTGTCTCACACCGTTGTCTGCCGGGATGTCACGCTGTCTGCTGGTGTCTCATATTATGGTCTGCCGGAACGTCCACACCGTTGTCTGCTGGCATGTCCTATTGTGCTCTGCCGGCGTCTCACACCATCGTGCACTGCCGGAGCTTGGTAAAGCTGGTGGTCACTGATCGCATCTGCTCTTCACCTGTCTGGCAACAAGAAACAGAACGAAGATTGAAGCAGGCGGAAAACAGAGGAGTCAAGACACGAAGCGGAGTCCTCTTCCGGAGCAAGTGGAGGCCCTTCAGCCCATCGCAACCCCACCCGCCCACCATATCCAGGCCTTGGCGCTGCCTGTTACCGTGGTAACTAATCCCGTAACCTAATTCCCACCACCAACCCCCCGCCCGCCAGCCCGCCTCGGGTGAAAAAGTTTACCCCCAAAATTTGACACCGAGCTGCATGGATTCGTACAGCACAGAAGGAGGCCATTCAGCCCATCGAGCCTGTGCCGGTGGCTCTTTGGAGATACGAGGACAGGTGACCACAAGCTCGGTCAAAGAGGTCGGTTTTAATGAGCCTCTTAAAGGAGGAGAGAGGCGGAGAGGTTTAGGGAGGGGATTTTTTTTTAATTCGTTCCTGGGATGTGGGCATCGCTGGCGAGGCCCGGCATTTATTGCCCATCCCTAGTCGCCCCTTGAGAAGGTGGTGGTGAGCCGCCTTCTTGAACCGCTGCAGTCCGTGTGGTGAAGGTGCTCCCACAGTGCTGTTAGGGAGGGAGTTCCAGGATTTTGACCCAGCGACGATGAAGGAACGGCCGATGTATTTCCAAGTCAGGATGGTGTGTGACTTGGAGGGGAACTTGGAGGTGGTGGTGTTCCCATGCGCCTGCTGCCCTTGTCCTTCTAGGTGGAAGAGGTCGCGGGTTTGGGAGGTGCTGCCGAAGAAGCCTTGGCGAGTTGCTGCAGTGCATCTTGTAGATGGTGCACACTGCAGCCACGGTGCGCTGGTGGTGGAGGGAGTGAATGTTTAAGGTGGTGGATGAGGTGCCGATCAAGCGGGCTGCTTTGTCCTGGATGGTGTCGAGCTTCTCGAGTGTTGTTGGAGCTACACTCATCCAGGCAAGTGGAGAGTGTTCCATCACACTCCTGACTTGTGCCTTGTAGATGGTGGAAAGGCTTTGGGGAGTCAGGAGGTGAGACACTCACCGCAGAATACCCAGCCTCTGACCTGCTCTTGTAGCCACAGTATTTATGTGGCTGGTCCAGTTAAGTTTCAAGTCAATGGTAACCCCTAGGATGTTGATGGTGGGGGATTCGGCGATGGTAATGCCGTTGAATGTCAAGGGGCAGTGGTTAGACTCTCACTTGTTGGAGATAGTCATTGCCGAGCACTTGTGTGGCGCGAATGTTACCTGCCACTTATCAGCCCAAGCCTGAACGTCGTCCAGGTCTTGTTGCATGCGGGCATGGACTGCTTCATTATCTGAGGAGTTGCGAATGGCGCTGAACACTGTGCAGTCATCAGTGAACATCCCCACTTCTGACCTTATAATGGAGGGAAGGTTATTGATGAAGCAGCTGAAGATGGTTGGGTCTGGAACCCTGCCCCGAGGAACTCCTGCAGCGATGTCCTGGGGCTGTGATGATTCCAGAGCTCGGAGCCCAGGTAGCTGAAGGCACGGCCGCCAATGGTGGAGCGATGGAAATCGGGGGATGCGCGAGAGGCCAGAATTGGAGGAGCGCAGAGATCTCGGGGGGTTGTAGGGCTGGAGAAGGTTACAGAGATAGGGAGGGTTGTAGGGGGCTGGAGGAGGTTACAGAGATAGGGAGGGTTGTAGGGGGCTGGAGGAGGTTACAGAGATAGGGAGGGTTGTAGGGGGCTGGAGGAGGTTACAGAGATAGGGAGGGTTGTAGGGGCTGGAGGAGGTTACAGAGATAGGGAGGGTTGTAGGGGGCTGGAGGAGGTTACAGAGATAGGGAGGGTTGTAGGGCTGGAGAAGGTTACAGAGATAGGGAGGGTTGTAGGGAGCTGGAGGAGGTTACAGAGATAGGGAGGGTTGTAGGGGCTGGAGGAGGTTACAGAGATAGGGAGGGTTGTAGGGGGCTGGAGGAGGTTACAGAGATAGGGAGGGTTGTAGGGGCTGGAGGAGGTTACAGAGATAGGGAGGGTTGTAGGGGCTGGAGGAGGTTACAGAGATAGGGAGGGTTGTAGGGGGCTGGAGGAGGTTACAGAGATAGGGAGGGTTGTAGGGGGCTGGAGGAGGTTACAGAGATAGGGAGGGTTGTAGGGGCTGGAGGAAGTTACAGAGATAGGGAGGGTTGTAGGAGCTGGAGGAGGTTACAGAGAGAGGGAGGGTTGTAGGGGCTGGAGGAGGTTACAGTGATAGGGAGGGTTGTAGGGGGCTGGAGGAGGTTACAGAGATAGGGAGGGTTGTAGGGGGCTGGAGGAGGTTACAGAGATAGGGAGGGGTGTCGGGGCTGGAGGAGGTTACAGAGATAGGGAGGGTGAGCGAGGAGGGATTTGAAGACGAGGATGAGAATTTTAAAATCGAGGCGTTGCTGGACCGGGAGCCAATGTAGGTCAGCGAGTGACAGCCGGGGCGATGGGTGAACGGGACTCGGTGCGAGTTAGGACACGGGGCAGCGGAGCTTTGGATGAGCTCAAGTTTACGGAGGGTGGAAGGTGGGAGGCCGGCCTGGAGAGCGTCGGAATAGTCGAGCAGTTTTCGCCCGCGTTCCTGGTGGATGAGTCTCCTTAATGGCATCGTCCTTCTCCTCCGAACCGTACACAGCACAGCCCAGGAATTACCCTGCGCCTCCCCATTCTCTGGTCTTCACTCTTCCCCCACTTAGTCCACAGCTGGAATACTGTGTGCAGTTCTGGTCGCCACACTATCGGAGGGATGTGATTGCATTGGAGAGGGTGCAGAGGAGATTCACCAGGATGTTACCTGGGCTGGAGCGCTTCAGCTATGAAGAGCGACTGGACAGGCTGGGGTTGTTTTCCTTAGAGCAGAGAAGGCTGAGGGGGGGGGGACCTGATTGAGGTGTACAAAATTATGAGGGGCATAGATAGGGGAGATAGAAAGGAACTTTTCCCCTTAGTAGAGGGGTCAATAACCAGGGGGCATAGTTTCAAGGTAAGGGGCAGGAGGTTTAGAGGGGATTTGAGGAGAAACTTTTTCACCCAGAGGGTGGTTGGAATCTGGAACTCACTGCCTGAAAGGGTGGTAGAGGCAGGAACCCTCACAACATTCAAGAAGCATTTAGATGAGCACTTGAAACGCCATAGCATACAAGGCTACGGACCAAGTGCTGCAAAATGGGATTAGAATAGACAGGGCTTGATGGCCGGCGCGGACACGATGGGCCGATGGGCCTCTTTCTGTGCTGTATAACTCTATGGGGTAAAAATTCACTTGGTTGCGCCTCCCGTTAGCGCCTTAAGAGGGCGCTAATGGGGCGCAAAGCCGCTAACGCCCGTGCGCAGCGATGTTTGCGCCGCTCGAGAACTTAACTTGAGATTGTGCGGCGGCGCTAAAACTTACCGCTGCGACCACCTGCGCGCGCAGATTGTGACGTCATTCCATGGTGCAACGCCCTTGGGGCGCCCCGTAGCGGAAATTGAGTGGCGCCCCCTGCCTTACCGCCTGGCGCTTCCAACGACCAGAAGACTGGAACGCTATCAATCGCTGTGTGGCTGGGGGGGGCGCTATTTAAAGGGGGCCTCTTCCGGTCTTTTATTGTTGGTGGCATTTTTGAACTACGCATTCTGAGAGAGAGAGGGAGAGACTTCTGGAGAGATTCAACATTGTGTGAAGGAGTTTTGGGTACTGAGCAGCACTTTGCAGATTCATTTTGATTTGCCATTCCTTGTATCGATTTAGCAGAGAATGTGGGAGCTGCACTCTGAGCTCCTTGCCTGGTACTCTCCATTGTTCTTTCCAGCACATTTGATGTGCAAGTCTCTCCAGGCCGAGATTCAAGGCAGCAATGAACAGGATGTGGATGGAAAGCAAGATTAACCATCCCCTTTAAGAACTGGCCCGTGCCATTGTGTGTGTGTGCCATTGCTGACTGACATTACATGAGCTTCGCCAGCGCTCCGAGTTAGCACCTCACTCCTTGGCCTTTGCGCCTTAAGAGAGGTGTGCAGCGCCTGCTTTAGCGCTCCACTCACCTCCCGGGGCGGTAAAAGTGAAGTTTCCTGTCAGTGCCGATAATTAGCGCCAGGCGCTAATATTTGCGTCCGGACGATATTTGCGCCCCAAATGGGGCGCGACCTAATTTCTACCCCTATGACTCTATGGGGGAAAAATTCAGTTGGTTGCGCCTCCCGTTAGCGCCTTAAGAGGGCGCTATTGGGACGCAAAGCAACTAGCGCCCGGGCGCGGCGATGTTTGCGCCACTCGCGAAATTAACTAGACATTTTGCGGCGGCGCTAAACACTACCGCCACGATCTCCTGCGCCAGCAGATCGTGACGTCAGTCGAGCGTGCAATGCCCCGGTAGCGCCCCGGAGCGGATATTGAGTGGCGCCCCCTGCCTTACCGCCTGCCGCTAGCAACGACAGGTTGAGGGGAGCGTTTTGCAGTCAGGAAGGGACTGGGGGAGCGCTATTTAAAGGCGACCACTTCCTGCCTTTTATTGTTGGTGACATTTTTGAACCACGCATTCTGAGAGAGAGAGAGAGAGACTTCTGAAGAGATTCAACGCTGTGTGAAGGAGTTTTGGGTACTGAGCAGCACTTTGCAGGTTCATTTTGATTTGCCCTTCCTTGCATCGATTTAGAAGGGACTGTGGGGGCTGCACTCGGAGCTCTTTCCCTGGTACTCTCCATTGTTCTTTCCAGCAGATTTGATGTACAGGTCGATATTCAAGGCTGCAATGAGCAGGATGTGGATGGAAAGCAAGCTGAACCCTCCCCTTTAAGAACTGGCCGGCGCCAGTGTGTCTGTGTTCCATTGCTGACTGACATCACATGAGCTTCGCCAGCGCTCTGAGGTAGCGCCTCACTCCTCGGCCTTTGCGCCTTAAGACAGATGTGTAGCGCCTGATTTAGCGCACCAATCAACTCCGGGGGCGATAAAAGTCAAGTTTACAGTCGGAGGCGATAATTAGCGCCAGGCGCTAATCATTGCGCCCGGCCGATAATTGCGCCCCAAATGGGGCGATATCGAATTTCTGTGCTGTATAACTCTATGACTCGATGACTCTTAGCGTTGGCTGTTGTGGGGCTCAGACGTGGCTCAGTGGGTCGTACTCTCACCTCTGAGTTGTGGGTTCAAGTCCCCACTCCAGGGACATGAACACAAAATCTACGCAGCAGCCAATTTGCGCACAGCAAGATCCCACAAACAGCAATGAGATGAACGACTGGATCATCAGTTTTAGTGATGATGGTTGAAGGATAAATATTGGCCCCAGGACACCGGGGAGATTTCCCCCCTGCTCTTTTTCCCAAGTAGTGGTCGTGGGATCTTTTACGTCCACCTCAGATGGTGCCTCGGTTTAACGTCTCATTTGAAAGACGGCATCTCCGACAGTGCAGCACTCCCTCAGTACTGCCCCTCCGACAGTACAGCGCTCTCTCAGTACTGCCCCTCCGACAGTGCAGTGCTCCCTCAGTACTGTCCCTCCGACAGTGCGGCGCTCCCTCAGTACCGCCCCTCCGACAGTGCGGCGCTCCCTCAGTACTGCCCCTCCGACAGTGTGGCGCTCCCTCAGTACTGCCCCTCCGACAGTGCAGCGCTCCCTCAGTACTGCCCCTCCGACACTGCGGCGCTCCCTCAGTACTGCCCCTCCGACACTCCCTCAGTACTGCCCCTCCGACAGTGCAGCGCTCCCTCAGTACTGCCCCTCCAACAGTGCGGCGCTCCCTCAGTACCGCCCCTCCAACAGTGCGGCGCTCCCTCAGTACTGCCCCTCCGACAGTGCGGCGCTCCCTCAGTACTGCCCCTCCGACAGGGCGGCGCTCCCTCAGTACTGTCCCTCCGACAGTGTGGCACTCCCTCAGTACAGCCCCTCCGACAGTGCGGCGCTCCCTCAGTACTGCCCCTCCCACAGTGCGGCGCTCCCTCAGTACTGCCCCTCTGACAGAGCGGCGCTCCCTCAGTACAGCCCCTCCGACAGTGCGGCACTCCCTCAGTACAGCCCCTCCGACAGTGCGGCGCTCCCTCAGTACTGCCCCTCCGACAGTGCGGCGCTCCCTCAGTACTGCCCCTCCGACAGGGCGGCGCTCCCTCAGTAATGGCACTGGGAGTGTCGGCCTGGATTATGGGACTCGAATCTCTGGAGTGTGGGAACTCGAACCCACAACCTTCTGAGTCAGGGGTGAGAGAGAGGGAGCGCTGACAGAATGTGGCACCTGTGAGAGCATCTTACCGGTTTCACTCTGCTGGGTGTGGGCTGCCCGATCGTCTGGATAGCACTGTTGGTTAGAAGTCCTCCCAAAGGCAAGGCCTGTCTGTTTGACATCTAATAAGACAGAAGGTAGGTTAGCAAAACACACTTGAATATTAAATTCCCACTTATCAGCCTTGGTTAGACCACACTTGGAGCACTGCGCACAGTTCTGGTCTCCATATACCTTGGTTAGACCACACTTGGAGCACTGTGCACAGTTCCAGTCTCCATATACCTTGGTTAGACCACACTTGGAGCACTGTGCACAGTTCCGCTCTCCATATACCTTGGTTAGACCACACTTGGAGCACTGTGCATAGTTCTGGTCTCCATATACCTTGGTTAGACCACACTTGGAGCACTGTGCAGAGTTCTGGTCTCCATATACCTTGGTTAGACCACACTTGGAGCACTGTGCACAGTTCCAGTCTCCATATACCTTGGTTAGACCACACTTGGAGCACTGTGCACAGTTCCGCTCTCCATATACCTTGGTTAGACCACACTTGGAGCACTGTGCACAGTTCCGGTCTCCGTATACCTTGGTTAGACCACACTTGGAGCACTGTGCACAGTTCTGGTCTCCATATACCTTGGTTAGACCACACTTGGAGCACTGTGCACAGTTCCGCTCTCCATATACCTTGGTTAGACCACACTTGGAGCACTATGCACAGTTCCGCTCTCCATATACCTTGGTTAGACCACACTTGGAGCACTGTGCACAGTTCCGCTCTCCATATACCTTGGTTAGACCACACTTGGAGCACTGTGCACAGTTCTGGTCTCCATATACCTTGGTTAGACCACACTTGGAGCACTATACACAGTTCTGGTCTCCGTATACCTTGGTTAGACCACACTTGGAGCACTGTGCACAGTTCTGGTCTCCATATACCTTGGTTAGACCACGCTTAGAGCACTGTGCACAGTTCTGGTCTCTATATACCTTGGTTAGACCACACTTGGAGCACTATACACAGTTCTGATCTCCATATACCTTGGTTAGACCACACCTGGAGCACTGTGCACAATTCTGGTCTCCATATACCTTGGTTAGACCACACTTGGAGCACTATACACAGTTCTGGTCTCCATATACCTTGGTTAGACCACACTTGGAGCACTGTGCACAGTTCTGGTCTCCATATACCTTGGTTAGACCACACTTGGAGCACTATACACAGTTCTGATCTCCATATTATAAAGTAGATGTAGAAGCACTGGAGAAGGTGCAAAAAAAATTTACAAGAATGATATTGGAACTGAGAAGATATAACGATCAGGAAAGACTGAACAGGCTGGGGCTCTTTTCTCTAGAAAAGAGAAGGTTGAGGGGGTGACCTGATAGAGGTCTTTAAAATTGTGTAATGATTTGATGGCGTGGATACAGAGAGAGTGTTTCCACTTGTGGGGAAGAGCAAAACTTGGGGCCATCAATATAAGATAGTCATTAATAAATCCAATCGAGAATTCAGGAGAAACTTTTTTCCCCAGAGAGTGGTGAGAATGGGGAACTCGCTACCACAGGGAGTGGTTGAGGCGAAGAGCAGAGATGCATTTAAGGGGAAGCTGGATAAACACATGAGGGAGAAAGGAATAGAAGGATATGTTGATGGGGTGAGATGAAGAGGGGTGGGAGGAGGCTGGTGTGGAGCATAAACACCGGGATGGACCAGTTGTGCTGAATGGCCTGTTTCTGTGCTGTGGACTTGATGTAATTTGATGTAATAGTTCAACGGGAGTGCAGGGCAGTGTCATTCTGGGATGAACCAACAGCGGGAGTGCGAGAGTGTTTACCTTCTGTCTTCCTGTCTCTTTTCGGAAACCGGTACTGTCATTCCTTCTCCCTGTCGCAAAGAAAAGGAAAAGAGATACAAAGTAAAGTAAGGGTGAGTGATTGAGAAGATTGACCAGAATGGTACCAGGGGATGAGGGACTTCAGTGATGTGGAGAGACTGGAGAAGCTGGGATTGTTCTCCTTAGAGCAGAGAAGGTTAAGGGGAGATTGACCAGAATGGTTCCAGGGATGAGGGACTTCAGTGATGTGGAGAGACTGGAGAAGCTGGGGTTGTTCTCCTTAGAGCAGAGAAGGTTAAGGGGAGATTTAATGGAGGCGTTTAAATTAATGAGGGGATCTGATGGCGTAAATAAGGAGAAACTGTTTCCAGTGGCAGGAGGGTCGGTAACCAGAGGACACAGATTGAAGATAATCGGCAAAAGAACCAGAGGGGGAGATGAGGAGAATTGTTTTTATGCAGCGAGTTGTTGTGATCTGGAAAGCGCTGCCTGAAAGGGCGGTGGAAGCAGATTCAATAGTAACTTTCAAAAGGGGAATTGGATAAATACTTGAAGGGGAAAAATTCACAGGGCAGTGGGGAAAGAGCAGGGGGGGAGTGGGACTAATTGGAGAGCTCGTTCAAAGAGCCGGCACAGGCAGGATGGGCCGAATGGCCGCCTTCTGTGCAGTGTGATTCTATCAGAAGGAAATGAGAATTTTCTGCCTCTCTCCTTCTGTGCTACTGAATCACGCCCGTTACAACAATGAATCATTGCATCCGTTGCTGGCAATTGCCATTGAGCAAGCTTTGACAAACATGATTACACTCCAAACAAAAGCACGATAGGAGCACTTAAATAAATGATTGCTCAAGATAAACTGCTCCTACAACGTCTGAGAATAGATAAGTCAATTGTGTACAACTGATTTATCAGCACCTGACAGCATTAATAGAACTCCACATAATCCCGGCCGACAATCCCAGTGCCAGTACTGAGGGAGCGCTGCACTGTCGGAGGGGCAGTACTGAGGGAGGGCCGCACTATCGGAGGGGCAGTACTGAGGGAGCGCCGCACTGTCGGAGGGGCAGTACTGAGGGAGCGCCGCACTGTCGGAGGGGCAGTACTGAGGGAGCGCCGCACTGTCGGAGGAGCAGTACTGAGGGAGCGCCGCACTGTCGGAGGGGCAGTACTGAGGGAGTGCCGCACTGTCGGAGGGGCAGTACTGAGGGAGCGCCGCACTGTCGGAGGGGCAGTACTGAGGGAGCGCCGCACTGTCGGAGGGGCAGTACTGAGGGAGCGCCGCACTGTCGGAGGGGCAGTACTGAGGGAGCGCCGCACTGTCGGAGGGGCAGTACTGAGGGAGCGCCGCAGTGTCGGAGGGGCAGTACTGAGGGAGCGCCGCACTGTCGGAGGGGCAGTACTGAGGGAGCGCCGCACTGTCGGAGGGGCAGTACTGAGGGAGCGCTGCACTGTCGGAGGGGCAGTACTGAGGGAGGGCCGCACTATCGGAGGGGCAGTACTGAGGGAGCGCCGCACTGTCGGAGGGGCAGTACTGAGGGAGTGCCGCACTGTCGGAGGGGCAGTACTGAGGGAGCGCCGCACTGTCGGAGGGGCAGTACTGAGGGAGCGCCGCACTGTCGGAGGGGCAGTACTGAGGGAGCGCCGCACTGTCGGAGGGGCAGTACTGAGGGAGCGCTGCACTGTCGGAGGGGCAGTACTGAGGGAGCGCCGCACTGTCGGAGGGGCAGTACTGAGGGAGCGCCGCACTGTCGGAGGGGCAGTACTGAGGGAGCGCCGCACTGTCGGAGGGGCAGTACTGAGGGAGCGCCGCACTGTCGGAGGGGCAGTACTGAGGGAGGGCCGCACTGTCGGAGGGGCAGTACTGAGGGAGCGCCGCACTGTCGGAGGGGCAGTACTGAGGGAGCGCCGCACTGTCGGAGGGGCAGTACTGAGGGAGCGCCGCAGTGTCGGAGGGGCAGTACTGAGGGAGCGCCGCAGTGTCGGAGGGGCAGTACTGAGGGAGCGCCGCACTGTCGGAGGGGCAGTACTGAGGGAGCGCCGCACTGTCGGAGGGGCAGTACTGAGGGAGCGCCGCACTGTCGAAGGGGCAGTACTGAGGGTGCGCCGCACTGTCGGAGGGGCGTAGATGGAGTTAGGTCGCAGATCAGCCATGATCTGATTGAATGGCGGAACAGGCTCGAGGGGCTGAATGGCTTCCTCCTGATCCTATTTTCCCAAACAGCAGATACAAGTAGGTGTTCGATCCTGGCGGATTCTCGGTCTCGACAGGTCGACTGGCGGACCGGGGGAAATAAGCGCGACGTCTGGAATGCCCCCTCCCCTCCCCGCGTCTCACACTTTGTCTCTCAAAGGTGCCCCATTGTCATGGCTTTGATGCCAGAGTCTAGAACCTGGGGGCACCGTCTCCGCATACAGGGTCGGCCATTTAGGAGGGATTTGGTGTTCATAGAATCATAGAAAGTTACAGCACGGAAGGAGGCCATTTCGACCCATCGTGTCCGCGCCGGCCAACAAAGAGCTATCCAGCCTAATCCCACTTCCCAGCTCTTGGTCCGTAGCCCTGCAGGTTAGAGCATCCCAAGTGCACATCCAAGTACTTTTTAAATGTGGTGAGGGTTTCTGCCTCTACCACCCTTTCAGGCAGTGAGTTCCAGACTCCCACCACCCTCTGGGTGAAGAAATTTCCCCTCAAATCCCCTGTAAACCTTCCCCCAATTACTTTAAATCTGTGCCCCCTGGTTTTTGACCCCTCTGCTAAGGGATTGAGGTCCTTTCTCTCCACTTTATCTAGGCCCCTCATGACTTTATACACCTCAATAAGGTCTCCCCCCAGCCTCCTCTGTTCCAAGGAAAACAGACCCAGCCTATCCAGTCTTTCCTCATAGCTAAGATTCTCTACTCCCGGCAACATCCTTGTAAATCTCCTCTGTACCCTCTCTAGTGCAATCACATCTTTCCTGTAATGTGGTGACCAGAACTGCACACAGTACTTTAGTTGAGGTCTAACTAGTGTTTTATACAGTTGAAGCATAACCCCCCTGCTCTTGTATTCTATGCCACGGCTAATAAAGGCAAGCATTCCGTATGCCTTATTAACCACCTTATCGACCTGGCCTGCTACCTTCAGGGATCTGTGGACATGCACTCCAAGGTCCCTTTGTCCCTCTACACTACTCAGTGTCCTAATGTGTATTCCCTTTCCTTGTTAGCCCTCTCCAAATGCATTACCTCACACTTCTCCGGATTGAATTCCATTTGCCACTGTTCTGCCCACCTGACCAATTTATTGATATCTTCCTGCAGTCTACAGCTTCCTTCTTCAGTATCAACCACACAGCCGGTTCAGAGGGACCTGGGTGTCCTTGTACACGAATCACTGAAATCAGTGCTTGGGCCCCAACTATTCACAATATATATCAATGATTTGGATGAGGGAACCAAATGTAATATTTCCAAGTTTGCTGACGACACGAAACTAGGTGGATTGTAAGTTGTGAGGAGGATGCAAAGAGGTTTCAAGGCGATTTAGACAAGTTGAGTGAGTGGGCAAATACATGGCAGATGCAGTATAACGTGGATAAATGTGAAGTTATCCACTTCGGTAGGAAAAACAGAAAGGTAGAGTATTATTTAAATGGTGATAGATTGGGAAATGCTGATGTACAAAGGGACCTGGGTGTCCCTGTACACCAGTCACAGAAAGCAAAGCAAACATGCAAGTGCAGCAAGCAGTTAGGAAGGCAAATGGTATGTTGGCCTTCATTGCACGAGGATTTGAGTACAGGAGCAAGGATGTCTTACTACAGTTGTACAGGGCCTTGGTGAGACCACACCTGGAGTAGTGTGTGCAGTTTTGGTCTCCTTACCTAAGGAAGGATATACTTGCCATAGAGGGAGTGCAGCGAAGGTTCACCAGACTGATTCCTGGGATGGCAGGACTGTTGTATGAGGAGAGATTGGGTCGACTAGGCCTGTATTCATGAGAGCTTAGAAGAATGAGAGGGGATCTCATTGAAACGTATATAAGATTCCTGAGGGGGATTGACAGGGTAGATGCTGAGAGGTTGTTTCCCCCTGGGCTGGAGAGTCTAGGACAAGGGGTCACAGTCTCAGGATAAGGGGTCGGCCATTTAGGACTGAGATGAGGAGGAATTTCTTCACTCAGAGGGCGGTGAATCTTTGGAATTCTCTACCCCAGAGGGCTGTGGAGGCTCAGTCGTTGAGTATATTCAAGGCTGAGATCGATAGATTTTTGGACTCTAGTGGAATCAAGGGATATGGAGATCGGGCGGGAAGGTGGAGATGAGGTCAAAGATCAGCCATGATCTCATTGAATGGCGGAGCAGGCTCGAGGGGCCGAATGGCCGACTCCTGCTCCTATTTCTCATGTTCTTATTTCTTATGTTCATATGTAATCCAACTGTGTCGGGCTGTCTAGATCCAGCAGTGTGTCAATGAGCTGCACAAGGTGAGGGCCTGAGGCCTTGGTTACCATCCGCGCATTCCTGCCACCATGGAAACGGAGAATGCTGGAAAGACTTGGCAGCTCCCTGGACGGAAAAAGGTTTCACGTTAAGGCCTGTTAGTCAACGAGAAGATCTCGCATTTCTCCAGCGCCTTTCACCACCTCAGGACGTCCCAAAGCGCTTCACAGCCAATGAAGTACTGCCCCTCCGACAGTGCGGCGCTCCCTCAGTACTGACCCTCCGACAGTGCGGTGCTCCCTCAGTACTGCCCCTCCGACAGTGCGGCGCTCCCTCAGTACTGCCCCTCCGACAGTGCGGCGCTCCCTCAGTACCGCCCCTCCCACAGTGCGGCGCTCCCTCAGTACTGACCCTCCGACAGTGCGGTGCTCCCTCAGTACTGCCCCTCCGACAGTGCGGCGCTCCCTCAGTACCGCCCCTCCCACAGTGCGGCGCTCCCTCAGTACTGACCCTCCGACAGTGCGGCGCTCCCTCAGTACTGA
>JASTWF010001312.1:0-92137 GCA_030390025.1 Squalus acanthias | reverse complement strand
CCAGAACTCACCCCACACTGAGCCCTGAATTCACCCCACACTGAGCCCAGAACTCACCCCACGCTGAGCCCTGAACTCACCCCACACTGAGCCCAGAACTCACCCCACGCTGAGCCCTGAACTCGCCCCACACTCCAGCCCTGTACTCACCCCACACTCCCAGCCCTGAACTCACCCCTCACTGAGCCCTGAACTCACCCCACATTCCCAGCCCTGAACTCTCCCCACGCTGAGCCCTGAACTCACCCCACACTGAGCCCTGAACTCACCCCACACTCCCAGCCCTGAACTCACCCCACACTGAGCCCTGAACTCACCCCACTCTCCCAGCCCTGAACTCACCCCACAGTCCCAGCCCTGAACTCACCCCACATTCCCAACCCTGAACTCACCCCACACTGAGCCCTGAACTCACCCCACACTGAGACCTGCACTCACCCCACACTCCGATCCCTGAACTCACCCCACACTCCCAGCCCTGAACTCACCCCACACTCCCAGCCCTGAACTCACCCCACATTCCCAGCCCTGAACTCACCCCGCACTGAGCCCTGAACTCACCCCACACTGAGCACTCAACTCACCCCACACTGAACCCTGAACTCACCCCACACTGAACCCTGAACTCACCCCACACTCCCAGCCCTGAACTCACCCCACACTCCGTGTCCTGAACTCACCCCGCATTCCCAGCCCTGAACTCACCCCACACTGATCCCTGAACTCACCCCACACTTCCAGACTTGAACTCACCCCACACTGAGCCCTGAACTCACCCCACACTCCCAGCCCTGAACACATCCTACATTCCCAGCCCTGAACTCACCCCACACTCCGAGTCCTGAACTCGGCCCACACTCCCAGCCCTGAACTCACCCCGCACTCCCAGTCCTGAGCTCACCCCACACTGAGCCCTGAACTCACTCCACACTGAGCCCTGAACTCACCCCACACTCCCAGCCCTGAACTCACCTCACACTCCCAGCCCTGAACTCACCCCACTTTCCCAGCCCTGAACTCACCCGACACTGAGCCCTGAACTCACCCCACACTCCCAGCCCTGAACTCACCCCACACTCCCAGCCCTGAACTCACTCCACACTGAGCCCTGAACTCACCCCACACTCCCAGCCCTGAACTCACCCCTCACTGAGCCCTGAACTCACCCCACACTCCCAGCCCTGAACTCACCCGACACTGAGCCCTGAACTCACCCCACGCTGAGCCCTGAACTCACCCCACGATGAGCCCTGAACTCACCCCACACTGAGCCCAGAACTCACCCCACACTGAGCCCTGAACTCACCCCACACTGAGCCCAGAACTCACCCCACACTGAGCCCAGAACTCACCCCACGCTGAGCCCTGAACTCACCCCACACTGAGCCCAGAACTCACCCCACGCTGAGCCCTGAACTCGCCCCACACTCCCAGCCCTGTACTCACCCCACACTCCCAGCCCTGAACTCACCCCACACTGTGCCCTGAACTCACCCCACAGTCCCAGCCCTGAACTCTCCCCACGCTGAGCCCTGAACTCACCCCACACTGAGCCCTGAACTCACCCCACACTCCCAGCCCTGAACTCACCCCTCACTGAGCCCTGAACTCACCCCACAGTCCCAGCCCTGAACTCTCCCCACGCTGAGCCCTGAACTCACCCCACACTGAGCCCTGAACTCACCCCACACTCCCAGCCCTGAACTCACCCCACACTGAGCCCTGAACTCACCCCACTCTCCCAGCCCTGAACTCACCCCACAGTCCCAGCCCTGAACTCACCCCACATTCCCAACCCTGAACTCACCCCACACTGAGCCCTGAACTCACCCCACACTGAGACCTGCACTCACCCCACACTCCGATCCCTGAACTCACCCCACACTCCCAGCCCTGAACTCACCCCACACTCCCAGCCCTGAACTCACCCCACATTCCCAGCCCTGAACTCACCCCGCACTGAGCCCTGAACTCACCCCACACTGAGCCCTCAACTCACCCCACACTGAACCCTGAACTCACCCCACACTGAACCCTGAACTCACCCCACACTCCCAGCCCTGAACTCACCCCACACTCCGTGTCCTGAACTCACCCCGCATTCCCAGCCCTGAACTCACCCCACACTGATCCCTGAACTCACCCCACACTTCCAGACTTGAACTCACCCCACACTGAGCCCTGAACTCACCCCACACTCCAGCCCTGAACACATCCTACATTCCCAGCCCTGAACTCACCCCACACTCCGAGTCCTGAACTCGGCCCACACTCCCAGCCCTGAACTCACCCCGCACTCCCAGTCCTGAGCTCACCCCACACTGAGCCCTGAACTCACTCCACACTGAGCCCTGAACTCACCCCACACTCCCAGCCCTGAACTCACCTCACACTCCCAGCCCTGAACTCACCCCACTTTCCCAGCCCTGAACTCACCCCACACTGAGCCCTGAACTCACCCCACACTGAACCCTGAACTCACCCAACACTCCGATCCCTGAACTCACCCCACACTCCCAGCCCTGAACTCACCCCACACTCCCAGCCCTGAACTCACCCCACATTCCCAGCACTGAACTCACCCCGCACTGAGCCCTGAACTCACCCCACACTGAGCCCTCAACTCACCCCACACTGAACCCTGAACTCACCCCACACTGAACCCTGAACTCACCCCACACTCCCAGCCCTCAACTCTCCCCACACTCCCAGCCCGGATCTCACCCCACACTGAGCCCTGAACTCACCCCACACTCCCAGCCCTGAACACACCCCACTCTCCCAGCCCTGAGCTCCCCCCACGCTGAGCCCTGAACTCCCCCCACACGGAGCCCTGAACTCACCCCACACTGAGCCCTGAACTCACCCCATTCTCCCAGCCCTGAACTCACCCCACACTGAGCCCTGAACTCAACCCACACTGATCCCTGAACTCACCCCACACTCCCAGCCCTGAACACACCCCACACTCCCAGCCCTGAACTCACCCCACACTGAGCCCTAACTCACCCGACACTGAGCCCTGAACACACCCCACACTCCCAGCCCTGAACTCACCCCACACTCCCAGCCCTGAACTCACTCCACACTGAGCCCTGAACTCACCCCACACTCCCAGCCCTGAACTCACCCCTCACTGAGCCCTGAACTCACCCCACACTCCCAGCCCTGAACTCACCCGACACTGAGCCCTGAACTCACCCCACGCTGAGCCCTGAACTCACCCCACGATGAGCCCTGAACTCACCCCACACTGAGCCCAGAACTCACCCCACACTGAGCCCTGAACTCACCCCACACTGAGCCCAGAACTCACCCCACACTGAGCCCAGAACTCACCCCACGCTGAGCCCTGAACTCACCCCACACTGAGCCCAGAACTCACCCCACGCTGAGCCCTGAACTCGCCCCACACTCCCAGCCCTGTACTCACCCCACACTCCCAGCCCTGAACTCACCCCACACTGTGCCCTGAACTCACCCCACAGTCCCAGCCCTGAACTCTCCCCACGCTGAGCCCTGAACTCACCCCACACTGAGCCCTGAACTCACCCCACACTCCCAGCCCTGAACTCACCCCACACTGAGCCTTGAACTCACCCCACTCTCCCAGCCCTGAACTCACCCCACATTCCCAACCCTGAACTCACCCCACACTGAGCCCTGAACTCACCCCACACTGAGACCTGCACTCACCCCACACTCCCAGCCCTGAACTCACCCCACACTCCCAGCCCTGAACTCACCCCACATTCCCAGCACTGAACTCACCCCGCACTGAGCCCTGAACTCACCCCACACTGAGCCCCGAACTCACCCCACACTGAACCCTGAACTCACCCCACACTGAGCCCCGAACTCACCCCACACTGAACCCTGAACTCACCCCACACTGAACCCTGAACTCACCCCGCACTGAGCCCTCAACTCACCCCACACTGAACCCTGAACTCACCCCACACTGAACCCTGAACTCACCCCACACTCCCAGCCCTCAACTCTCCCCACACTCCCAGCCCGGATCTCACCCCACACTGAGCCCTGAACTCACCCCACACTCCCAGCCCTGAACACACCCCACTCTCCCAGCCCTGAGCTCCCCCCACGCTGAGCCCTGAACTCACCCCACACTGAGCCCAGAACTCACCCCACGCTGAGCCCTGAACTCGCCCCACACTCCCAGCCCTGTACTCACCCCACACTCCCAGCCCTGAACTCACCCCACACTCCGTGTCCTGAACTCACCCCGCATTCCCAGCCCTGAACTCACCCCACACTGATCCCTGAACTCACCCCACACTTCCAGACTTGAACTCACCCCACACTGAGCCCTGAACTCACCCCACACTCCCAGCCCTGAACTCACCCCAAACTCCGAGCCCTGAACTCACCCCACACTGATCCCTGAACTCACCCCACACTTCCAGACTTGAACTCACCCCACACTGAGCCCTGAACTCACCCCACACTCCCAGCCCTGAACACATCCCACATTCCCAGCCCTGAACTCACCCCACACTCCGAGTCCTGAACTCGGCCCACACTCCCAGCCCTGAACTCACCCCGCACTCCCAGTCCTGAGCTCACCCCACACTGAGCCCTGAACTCACTCCACACTGAGCCCTGAACTCACCCCACACTCCCAGCCCTGAACTCACCTCACACTGAGCCCAGAACTCACCCCACACTGAGCCCTGAACTCACCCCACTCTCCCAGCCCTGAACTCACCCCACACTCCCAGCCCTGAACTCACCCCACTTTCCCAGCCCTGAACTCACCCCACACTGAGCCCTGAACTCACCCCACACTGAACCCTGAACTCACCCAACACTCCGATCCCTGAACTCACCCCACACTCCCAGCCCTGAACTCACCCCACACTCCCAGCCCTGAACTCACCCCACATTCCCAGCACTGAACTCACCCCGCACTGAGCCCTGAACTCACCCCACACTGAGCCCTCAACTCACCCCACACTGAACCCTGAACTCACCCCACACTGAACCCTGAACTCACCCCACACTCCAGCCCTCAACTCTCCCCACACTCCCAGCCCGGATCTCACCCCACACTGAGCCCTGAACTCACCCCACACTCCCAGCCCTGAACACACCCCACTCTCCCAGCCCTGAGCTCCCCCCACGCTGAGCCCTGAACTCCCCCCACACGGAGCCCTGAACTCACCCCACACTGAGCCCTGAACTCACCCCATTCTCCCAGCCCTGAACTCACCCCACACTGAGCCCTGAACTCAACCCACACTGATCCCTGAACTCACCCCACACTCCCAGCCCTGAACACACCCCACACTCCCAGCCCTGAACTCACCCCACACTGAGCCCTAACTCACCCGACACTGAGCCCTGAACACACCCCACACTCCCAGCCCTGAACTCACCCCACACTCCCAGCCCTGAACTCACTCCACACTGAGCCCTGAACTCACCCCACACTCCCAGCCCTGAACTCACCCCTCACTGAGCCCTGAACTCACCCCACACTCCCAGCCCTGAACTCACCCGACACTGAGCCCTGAACTCACCCCACGCTGAGCCCTGAACTCACCCCACGATGAGCCCTGAACTCACCCCACACTGAGCCCAGAACTCACCCCACACTGAGCCCTGAACTCACCCCACACTGAGCCCAGAACTCACCCCACGCTGAGCCCTGAACTCACCCCACACTGAGCCCAGAACTCACCCCACGCTGAGCCCTGAACTCGCCCCACACTCCCAGCCCTGTACTCACCCCACACTCCCAGCCCTGAACTCACCCCACACTGTGCCCTGAACTCACCCCACAGTCCCAGCCCTGAACTCTCCCCACACTGAGCCCTGAACTCACCCCACACTGAGCCCTGAACTCACCCCACACTCCCAGCGCTGAACTCACCCCACACTGAGCCCTGAACTCACCCCACTCTCCCAGCCCTGAACTCACCCCACAGTCCCAGCCCTGAACTCACCCCACATTCCCAACCCTGAACTCACCCCACACTGAGCCCTGCACTCACCCCACACTCCGATCCCTGAACTCACCCCACACTCCCAGCCCTGAACTCACCCCACACTCCCAGCCCTGAACTCACCCCACATTCCCAGCCCTGAACTCACCCCGCACTGAGCCCTGAACTCACCCCACACTGAGCACTCAACTCACCCCACACTGAACCCTGAACTTACCCCACACTGAACCCTGAACTCACCCCACACTCCCAGCCCTGAACTCACCCCACACTCCCAGCCCTGAACTCACCCCACACTGAGCCCTGAAGTCACCCCACACTCCCAGCCCTGAACTCAGCCCACACTCCCAGCCCTGAAATCACCCGACACTCCCAGCCCTGAACTCACCCCACACTGAGCCCTGAACTCACCCCACTCTACCAGCCCTGAACTCACTCCACAATCCCAGCCCTGAACTCACCCCACACTCCCAGCCCTGAACTCACCCCACATTCCCAGCCCTGAACTCAGCCCACACTGAGCCCTGAACTCACCCCACACTGAGCCCTCAACTCACCCCACACTGAACCCTGAACTCACCCCACACTGAACCCTGAACTCACCCCACATTCCCTGCCCTGAGCTCCCCCCACACTGAGCCCTGAACTCACCCCACATTGAGCCCTGAACTCACCCCACTCTCCCAGCCCTGAACTCACCCCACACTGAGCCCTGAACTCACCCCACACTCCCAGCCCTGAACTCACCCCACACTGAGCCCTGAACTCACCCCACACTGAGCCCTGAACTCACCCCACATTGAGCCCTGAACTCACCCCACTCTCCCAGCCCTGAACTCACCCCACACTCCCAGCCCTGAGATCCCCCCACACTGAACCCTGAACTCACCCCACACTCCCAGCCCTCAACTCTCCCCACACTGAGCCCTGAACTCACCCCACATTGAGCCCTGAACTCACCCCACATTGAGCCCTGAACTCACCCCACATTCCCAGCCCTGAACTCACCCCACACTGAGCCCTGAACTCACCCCACATTGAGCCCTCAACTCTCCCCACACTGAGCCCTGAACTCACCCCACACTCCTAGCCCTGAACACACCCCACTCTCCCAGCCCTGAGCTCCCCCCACACTGAGCCCTGAACTCCCCCCACACGGTGCCCTGAACTCACCCCACACTGAGCCCTGAACTCACCCCACACGGAGCCCTGAACTCCCCCCACACTGAGCCCTCAACTCACCCCAATCTGAACCCTGAACTCACCCCACACGGAGCCCTGAACTCCCCCCACACGGTGCCCTGAACTCACCCCACACGGAGCATTGAACTCCCACCACACGGAGCCCTGAACTCACCCCACACTGAGCCCTGATCTCCCCCCACACGGAGCCCTGAACTCACCCCACACTGAGCCTGCAGGACAAAGTTAAGGTAAGTACAAGTTCTTAAAACACTTTACACACACCAAACACACTTACCTCTGCACTCATGCACCCATCACTCAGCTGCACACCGGACATCTCGACCGCTCCAAGCCCTCCAGACCGACGGTCCGCCTCGCTAAACCGGGAAGCACACACTTCAGGGCCAAAAATAGGGATTCGGCAAGAAACTGCCTGTTAAAAGGCAGTTTATTGGCACTAATCCCCTTCCCGCCTCGGGGAGGCGGGTCCCAGCACAGGTCGGGTACCCGCCTCTTGGGAAACTGGTATGGAGGCGGGTTGGGGGCGGGATGGGTTCGGGACCCCCGAATCTGCTATTTTCCCACCCCACACGCCACCAAACCCGCCTCCACGGGTCAATGAAAATTCTGCCCTTCGCCTCAACCTCACACCTAACTGTCACCTCACCTGTACCTATCCCAGCTGTAAGTATACACTATGCCCCAACCCCACGGACAGAAAAACAGAGTGTGAGACGGAGGGATGGAGAAGTTTGGTACAGGGAGAGAGATGAAGAAAGGGATTGAGTCAGAGAGACAAAGTGAAACAGAGAGAGAGAGACATGCAGAGGGACAGAGAGAGAGTGACAAAGAGTGACTGAGAGGGAGAGACACACTGTGAGACAGAGGGACAGAGAGTGAGAGAGACAGAGACAAAGAGAGTTATACAGCAAGACACTGAGAGAGTCAGAAACTGTGTGAGAGCCTGCGATTGGTGATTTGGAGTCTGTGTGTGTGTGAGAGAGCCTGCGATGGGAGATTTGGAGTCTGTGTGTGAGAGAGAGCCTGCGATGGGAGATTTGGAGTCTGTGTGTGTGTGAGAGAGAGCCTGTGATGGGAGATTTGGAGTCTGTGTGTGTGTGAGAGAGCCTGTGATGGGAGATTTGGAGTTAGTGTGTGAGAGAGCCTGCGATGGGAGATTTGGAGTCTGTGTGTGTGTGAGAGAGAGCCTGTGATGGGAGATTTGGAGTCTGTGTGTGTGAGAGAGAGCCTGTGATGGGAGATTTGGAGTCTGTGTGTGAGAGAGAGCCTGTGATGCGAGATTTGGAGTCTGTGTGTGAGAGAGCCTGCGATGGGAGATTTGGAGTCTGTGTGAGAGAGAGCCTGCGATGGGAGATTTGGAGTCTGTGTGTGAGAGAGCCTGCGATGCGAGATTTGGAGTCTGTGTGTGAGAGAGCCTGCGATGGGAGAATTGGAGTCTGTGTGTGAGAGAGAGCCTGTGATGGGAGATTTGGAGTCTGTGTGTGTGAGAGAGCCTGTGATGGGAGATTTGGAGTCTGTGTGTGTGTGTGAGAGAGCCTGTGATGGGAGATTTGGAGTCAGTGTGAGAGAGAGAGCCTGCGATGGGAGATTTAGAGTCTGTGTGTGAGAGAGAGCCTGCGATGGGAGATTTGGAGTCTGTGTGAGAGAGAGCCTGTGATGGGAGATTTGGAGTCTGTGTGTGAGAGAGAGAGCCTGTGATGGGAGATTTGATGTCTGTGTGTGAGAGAGAGAGCCTGTGATGGGAGATTTGGAGTCTGTGTAGAGAGAGCCTGCGATGGGAGATTTGGAGTCTGTGTGTGTGAGAGAGCCTGCGATGGGAGATTTGGAGTCTGTGTGTGTGAGAGAGAGAGCCTGCGATGGGAGATGTGGGGTCTGTGTGTGAGAGAGAGAGAGAGCCTGCGATGGGAGATTTGGAGTCTGTGTGTGTGAGAGAGCCTGCGATGGGAGATTTGGAGTCTGTGTGTGTGAGAGAGAGCCTGCGATGGGAGATTTGGAGTCTGTGTGTGTGTGAGAGAGAGAGCCTGCGATGGGAGATTTGGAGTCTGTGTGTGTGAGAGAGAGCCTGTGATGGGAGATTTGGAGTCTGTGTGTGTGAGAGAGAGCCTGCGATGGGAGATTTGGAGTCTGTGTGTGTGAGAGAGAGCCTGCGATGGGAGATTTGGAGTCTGTGTGTGTGAGAGAGAGCCTGTGATGGAGATTTGGAGTCTGTGTGTGTGAGAGAGAGCCTGCGATGGGAGATTTGGAGTCTGTGTGAGAGAGAGAGCCTGCGATGGAAGATTTGGAGTCTGTGTGAGAGAGAGCCTGCGATGGGAGATTTGGAGTCTGTGTGTGTGTGTGAGAGAGCCTGCGATGGGAGATTTGGAGTCTGTGTGTGTGTGAGAGAGCCTGTGATGGGAGATTTGGAGTCTGTGTGTGTGAGAGACAGCCTGCGATGGGAGATTTGGAGTCTGTGTGTGTGTGAGAGAGCCTGCGATGGGAGATTTGGAGTCTGTGTGTGAGAGAGAGCCTGTGTTGGGAGATTTGGAGTCTGTGTGTGAGAGAGAGCCTGTGATGGGAGATTTGGAGTCTGTGTGTGTGAGAGAGAGCCTGTGTTGGGAGATATGGAGTCTGTGTGTGAGAGAGAGCCTGTGTTGGGAGATTTGGAGTCTGTGTGTGAGAGAGCCTGCGATGGGAGATTTGGAGTCTGTGTGTGTGAGAGAGAGCCTGTGATGGGAGATTTGGAGTCTGTGTGTGTGAGAGAGAGCCTGTGTTGGGAGATATGGAGTCTGTGTGTGAGAGAGCCTGCGATGGGAGATTTGGAGTCTGTGTGTGTGAGAGAGAGCCTGCGATGGGAGATTTGGAGTCTGTGTGTGTGAGAGAGAGCCTGTGTTGGGAGATTTGGAGTCTGTGTGTGAGAGAGAGAGCCTGTGTTGGGAGATATGGAGTCTGTGTGTGAGAGAGCCTGCGATGGGAGATTTGGAGTCTGTGTGTGTGAGAGAGAGCCTGTGATGGGAGATTTGGAGTCTGTGTGTGAGAGAGAGAGCCTGTGTTGGGAGATATGGAGTCTGTGTGTGAGAGAGCCTGCGATGGGAGATTTGGAGTCTGTGTGTGTGAGAGAGAGCCTGTGATGGGAGATTTGGAGTCTGTGTGTGAGAGAGAGAGCCTGTGTTGGGAGATTTGGAGTCTGTGTGTGAGAGAGAGAGAGCCTGCGATGGGAGATTTGGAGTCTGTGTGTGTGTGAGAGAGCCTGCGATGGGAGATTTGGAGTCTGTGTGTGTGAGAGAGAGCCTGCGATGGGAGATTTGGAGTCTGTGTGTGTGAGAGAGAGCCTGTGATGGGAGATTTGGAGTCTGTGTGTGTGAGAGAGAGAGCCTGCGATGGGAGATTTGGAGTCTGTGTGTGTGTGAGACAGCCTGTGATGGGAGATTTGGAGTCTGTGTGTGTGTGTGAGAGAGCCTGCGATGGGAGATTTGGAGTCTGTGTGAGAGAGAGCCTGCGATGGGAGATTTGGTGTCTGTGTGTGTGTGAGAGAGCCTGTGATGGGAGATTTGGAGTCTGTGTGTGTGTGAGAGAGAGCCTGCGATGGGAGATTTGGAGTCTGTGTGTGTGAGAGAGCCTGCGATGGGAGATTTGGAGTCTGTGTGTGAGAGAGAGAGCCTGCGATGGGAGATTTGGAGTCTGTGTGTGTGTGAGAGAGCCTGCGATGGGAGATTTGGAGTCTGTGTGTGAGAGAGAGAGCCTGCGATGGGAGATTTGGAGTCTGTGTGTGTGAGAGAGCCTGCGATGGGAGATTTGGAGTCTTTGTGTGAGAGAGAGCCTGCGATGGGAGATTTGGAGTCTGTGTGTGTGAGAGAGAGCCTGCGATGGGAGATTTGGAGTCTGTGTGTGTGTGAGAGAGCCTGCGATGGGAGATTTGGAGTCTGTGTGTGAGAGAGAGAGCCTGCGATGGGAGATTTGGAGTCTGTGTGTGTGAGAGAGAGCCTGCGATGGGAGATTTGGAGTCTGTGTGTGTGTGAGAGAGCCTGCGATGGGAGATTTGGAGTCTGTGTGAGAGAGAGAGCCTGCGATGGGAGATTTGGAGTCTGTGTGTGAGAGAGAGCCTGTGATGGGAGATTTGGAGTCTGTGTGTGAGAGAGCCTGCGATGGGAGATTTGGAATCTGTGTGTGTGAGAGAGAGAGCCTGCGATGGGAGATTTGGAGTCTGTGTGAGAGAGAGCCTGCGATGGGAGATTTGGAGTCTGTGTGTGAGAGAGAGAGAGCCTGCGATGGGAGATTTGGAGTCTGTGTGTGTGAGAGAGAGCCTGCGATGGGAGATTTGGAGTCTGTGTGTGTGAGAGAGAGCCTGCGATGGGAGATTTGGAGTCTGTGTGTGAGAGAGAGCCTGCGATGGGAGATTTGGAGTCTGTGTAGAGAGAGCCTGCGATGGGAGATTTGGAGTCTGTGTGTGTGAGAGAGCCTGCGATGGGAGATTTGGAGTCTGTGTAGAGAGAGCCTGCGATGGGAGATTTGGAGTCTGTGTGTGTGAGAGAGAGCCTGTGATGGGAGATTTGGAGTCTGTGTGTGAGAGAGAGCCTGTGTTGGGAGATTTGGAGTCTGTGTGTGTGAGAGAGAGAGCCTGCGATGGGAGATTTGGAGTCTGTGTGTGAGAGAGAGAGAGCCTGCGATGGGAGATTTGGAGTCTGTGTGTGTGTGAGAGAGCCTGCGATGGGAGATTTGGAGTCTGTGTGTGTGAGAGAGAGCCTGTGATGGGAGATTTGGAGTCTGTGTGTGTGAGAGAGAGAGCCTGCGATGGGAGATTTGGAGTCTGTGTGTGAGAGAGTCTGCGATGGGAGATTTGGAGTCTGTGTGTGTGAGAGAGAGCCTGCGATGGGAGATTTGGAGTCTGTGTGTGAGAGAGAGCCTGCGATGGGAGACTTGGAGTCTGTGTGTGTGAGAGAGAGAGCCTGCGATGGGAGATTTGGAGTCTGTGTGTGTGAGAGAGCCTGCGATGGGAGATTTGGAGTCTGTGTGTGTGAGAGAGTCTGTGATGGGAGATTTGGAGTCTGTGTGTGAGAGAGAGAGCCTGCGATGGGAGATTTGGAGTCTGTGTAGAGAGAGCCTGCGATGGGAGATTTGGAGTCTGTGTGTGTGAGAGAGCCTGCGATGGGAGATTTGGAGTCTGTGTGTGTGTGAGAGAGCCTGCGATGGGAGATTTGGAGTCTGTGTGTGTGAGAGAGAGCCTGCGATGGGAGATTTGGAGTCTGTGTGAGAGAGAGAGAGCCTGTGATGGGAGATTTGGAGTCTGTGTGAGAGAGAGAGAGCCTGTGATGGGAGATTTGGAGTCTGTGTGTGTGAGAGAGAGCCTGTGATGGGAGATTTGGAGTCTGTGTGTGAGAGAGAGAGAGCCTGTGATGGGAGATTTGGAGTCTGTGTGAGAGAGAGAGAGCCTGTGATGGGAGATTTGGAGTCTGTGTGTGTGAGAGAGAGCCTGTGATGGGAGATTTGGAGTCTGTGTAGAGAGAGAGAGCCTGCGATTGGAGATTTGGAGTCTGTGTGTGAGAGAGAGAGCCTGTGATGGGAGATTTGGAGTCTGTGTGTGTGAGAGAGAGCCTGTGATGGGAGATTTGGAGTCAGTGTGTGAGAGAGAGAGCCTGTGATGGGAGATTTGGAGTCTGTGTAGAGAGAGAGAGCCTGCGATTGGAGATTTGGAGTCTGTGTGTGAGAGAGAGAGTCTGCGATGGGAGATTTGGAGTCTGTGTGTGTGAGAGAGAGCCTGTGATGGGAGATTTGGAGTCTGTGTAGAGAGAGAGAGCCTGCGATTGGAGATTTGGAGTATGTGTGTGAGAGAGAGAGTCTGCGATGGGAGATTTGGAGTCTGTGTGTGAGAGAGAGCCTGTGATGGGAGATTTGGAGTCTGTGTGTGTGAGAGAGAGCCTGTGATGGGAGATTTGGAGTCTGTGTGTGTGAGAGAGAGCCTGCGATGGGAGATTTGGAGTCTGTGTGTGAGAGAGAGAGCCTGCGATGGGAGATTTGGAGTCTGTGTGTGTGTGAGATAGCCTGCGATGGGAGATTTGGAGTCTGTGTGTGTGAGAGAGAGCCTGCGATGGGAGATTTGGAGTCTGTGTGTGTGAGAGAGTCTGCGATGGGAGATTTGGAGTCTGTGTGAGAGAGAGAGAGCCTGCGATGGGAGATTTGGAGTCTGTGTGTGTGAGAGAGAGCCTGTGATGGGAGATTTGGAGTCTGTGTGAGAGAGAGAGAGCCTGTGATGGGAGATTTGGAGTCTGTGTGTGTGAGAGAGAGCCTGCGATGGGAGATTTGGAGTCTGTGTGTGAGAGAGAGAGCCTGCGATGGGAGATTTGGAGTCTGTGTGTGTGAGAGAGAGAGCCTGCGATGGGAGATTTGGAGTCTGTGTGTGAGAGAGTCTGTGATGGGAGATTTGGAGTCTGTGTGTGTGAGAGAGAGAGCCTGCGATGGGAGATTTGGAGCGTGTGTGTGTGTGAGAGAGCCTGTGATGGGAGATTTGGAGTCTGTGTGAGAGAGAGAGAGCCTGTGATGGGAGATTTGGAGTCTGTGTGAGAGAGAGAGAGCCTGTGATGGGAGATTTGGAGTCTGTGTGTGTGAGAGAGAGCCTGCGATGGGAGATTTGGAGTCTGTGTGTGAGAGAGAGAGCCTGCGATGGGAGATTTGGAGTCTGTGTGTGTGTGAGAGAGCCTGCGATGGGAGATTTGGAGTCTGTGTGTGTGAGAGAGAGAGCCTGCGATGGGAGATTTGGAGTCTGTGTGTGTGAGAGAGAGCCTGTGATGGGAGATTTGGAGTCTGTGTAGAGAGAGAGAGCCTGCGATTGGAGATTTGGAGTATGTGTGTGAGAGAGAGAGTCTGCGATGGGAGATTTGGAGTCTGTGTGTGAGAGAGAGCCTGTGATGGGAGATTTGGAGTCTGTGTGTGTGAGAGAGAGCCTGTGATGGGAGATTTGGAGTCTGTGTGTGTGAGAGAGAGCCTGCGATGGGAGATTTGGAGTCTGTGTGTGAGAGAGAGAGCCTGCGATGGGAGATTTGGAGTCTGTGTGTGTGTGAGATAGCCTGCGATGGGAGATTTGGAGTCTGTGTGTGTGAGAGAGAGCCTGCGATGGGAGATTTGGAGTCTGTGTGTGTGAGAGAGTCTGCGATGGGAGATTTGGAGTCTGTGTGAGAGAGAGAGAGCCTGCGATGGGAGATTTGGAGTCTGTGTGTGTGAGAGAGAGCCTGTGATGGGAGATTTGGAGTCTGTGTGAGAGAGAGAGAGCCTGTGATGGGAGATTTGGAGTCTGTGTGTGTGAGAGAGAGCCTGCGATGGGAGATTTGGAGTCTGTGTGTGAGAGAGAGAGCCTGCGATGGGAGATTTGGAGTCTGTGTGTGTGAGAGAGAGAGCCTGCGATGGGAGATTTGGAGTCTGTGTGTGAGAGAGTCTGTGATGGGAGATTTGGAGTCTGTGTGTGTGAGAGAGAGAGCCTGCGATGGGAGATTTGGAGCGTGTGTGTGTGTGAGAGAGCCTGTGATGGGAGATTTGGAGTCTGTGTGAGAGAGAGAGAGCCTGTGATGGGAGATTTGGAGTCTGTGTGAGAGAGAGAGAGCCTGTGATGGGAGATTTGGAGTCTGTGTGTGTGAGAGAGAGCCTGCGATGGGAGATTTGGAGTCTGTGTGTGTGTGAGAGAGCCTGTGATGGGAGATTTCGAGTCTGTGTGTGTGAGAGAGAGAGCCTGCGATGGGAGATTTGGAGTCTGTGTGTGTGAGAGAGCCTGTGATGGGAGATTTGGAGTCTGTGTGTGTGAGAGAGAGAGCCTGCGATGGGAGATTTGGAGTCTGTGTGTGAGAGAGCCTGCGATGGGAGATTTGGAGTCTGTGTGTGTGAGAGAGAGCCTGTGATGGGAGATTTCGAGTCTGTGTGTGTGAGAGAGAGAGCCTGCGATGGGAGATTTGGAGTCTGTGTGTGTGAGAGAGCCTGCGATGGGAGATTTGGAGTCTGTGTGTGAGAGAGAGAGCCTGCGATGGGAGATTTGGAGTCTGTGTGTGAGAGAGAGCCTGCGATGGGAGATTTGGAGTCTGTGTGAGAGAGAGCCTGTGATGGGAGATTTGGAGTCTGTGTGTGAGAGAGAGAGCCTGTGATGGGAGATTTGATGTCTGTGTGTGAGAGAGAGAGCCTGTGATGGGAGATTTGGAGTCTGTGTAGAGAGAGCCTGCGATGGGAGATTTGGAGTCTGTGTGTGTGAGAGAGCCTGCGATGGGAGATTTGGAGTCTGTGTGTGTGAGAGAGAGAGCCTGCGATGGGAGATGTGGGGTCTGTGTGTGAAAGAGAGAGAGAGCCTGCGATGGGAGATTTGGAGTCTGTGTGTGTGAGAGAGCCTGCGATGGGAGATTTGGAGTCTGTGTGTGTGAGAGAGAGCCTGCGATGGGAGATTTGGAGTCTGTGTGTGTGTGAGAGAGAGAGCCTGCGATGGGAGATTTGGAGTCTGTGTGTGTGAGAGAGAGCCTGTGATGGGAGATTTGGAGTCTGTGTGTGTGAGAGAGAGCCTGCGATGGGAGATTTGGAGTCTGTGTGTGTGAGAGAGAGCCTGCGATGGGAGATTTGGAGTCTGTGTGTGTGAGAGAGAGCCTGTGATGGGAGATTTGGAGTCTGTGTGTGTGAGAGAGAGCCTGCGATGGGAGATTTGGAGTCTGTGTGAGAGAGAGAGCCTGCGATGGGAGATTTGGAGTCTGTGTGAGAGAGAGCCTGCGATGGGAGATTTGGAGTCTGTGTGTGTGTGTGAGAGAGCCTGTGATGGGAGATTTGGAGTCTGTGTGTGAGAGAGAGCCTGTGTTGGGAGATTTGGAGTCTGTGTGTGAGAGAGAGCCTGTGATGGGAGATTTGGAGTCTGTGTGTGTGAGAGAGAGCCTGTGTTGGGAGATATGGAGTCTGTGTGTGAGAGAGAGCCTGTGTTGGGAGATATGGAGTCTGTGTGTGAGAGAGCCTGCGATGGGAGATTTGGAGTCTGTGTGTGTGAGAGAGAGCCTGTGATGGGAGATTTGGAGTCTGTGTGTGTGAGAGAGAGCCTGTGTTGGGAGATATGGAGTCTGTGTGTGAGAGAGCCTGCGATGGGAGATTTGGAGTCTGTGTGTGTGAGAGAGAGCCTGTGTTGGGAGATATGGAGTCTGTGTGTGAGAGAGCCTGCGATGGGAGATTTGGAGTCTGTGTGTGTGAGAGAGAGCCTGTGATGGGAGATTTGGAGTCTGTGTGTGAGAGAGAGAGCCTGTGTTGGGAGATTTGGAGTCTGTGTGTGAGAGAGAGAGAGCCTGCGATGGGAGATTTGGAGTCTGTGTGTGTGTGAGAGAGCCTGCGATGGGAGATTTGGAGTCTGTGTGTATGAGAGAGAGCCTGCGATGGGAGATTTGGAGTCTGTGTGTGTGAGAGAGAGCCTGTGATGGGAGATTTGGAGTCTGTGTGTGTGAGAGAGAGAGCCTGCGATGGGAGATTTGGAGTCTGTGTGTGTGTGAGAGAGCCTGCGATGGGAGATTTGGAGTCTGTGTGTGAGAGAGACAGCCTGTGATGGGAGATTTGGAGTCTGTGTGTGTGTGTGAGAGAGCCTGCGATGGGAGATTTGGAGTCTGTGTGAAAGAGAGCCTGCGATGGGAGATTTGGTGTCTGTGTGTGTGTGAGAGAGCCTGTGATGGGAGATTTGGAGTCTGTGTGAGAGAGAGCCTGCGATGGGAGATTTGGAGTCTGTGTGAGAGAGAGAGAGCCTGTGATGGGAGATTTGGAGTCTGTGTGTGTGTGAGAGAGAGCCTGCGATGGGAGATTTGGAGTCTGTGTGTGTGAGAGAGCCTGCGATGGGAGATTTGGAGTCTGTGTGTGAGAGAGAGAGCCTGCGATGGGAGATTTGGAGTCTGTGTGTGTGAGAGAGCCTGCAATGGGAGATTTGGAGTCTTTGTGTGAGAGAGAGCCTGCGATGGGAGATTTGGAGTCTGTGTGTGTGAGAGAGCCTGCGATGGGAGATTTGGAGTCTGTGTGTGAGAGAGAGAGCCTGCGATGGGAGATTTGGAGTCTGTGTGTGTGAGAGAGAGCCTGCGATGGGAGATTTGGAGTCTGTGTGTGTGTGAGAGAGCCTGCGATGGGAGATTTGGAGTCTGTGTGAGAGAGAGAGCCTGCGATGGGAGATTTGGAGTCTGTGTGTGTGAGAGAGAGCCTGTGATGGGAGATTTGGAGTCTGTGTGTGAGAGAGCCTGCGATGGGAGATTTGGAATCTGTGTGTGTGTGATAGAGCCTGTGATGGGAGATTTGGAGTCTGTGTGTGAGAGAGAGCCTGCGATGGGAGATTTGGAGTCTGTGTGTGAGAGAGAGCCTGCGATGGGAGATTTGGAGTCTGTGTGTGTGAGAGAGAGCCTGCGATGGGAGATTTGGAGTCTGTGTGTGTGAGAGAGAGCCTGTGATGGGAGATTTGGTGTCTGTGTGTGTGTGAGAGAGCCTGCGATGGGAGATTTGGAGTCTGTGTGTGTGAGAGAGCCTGTGATGGGAGATTTGGAGTCTGTGTGTGAGAGAGAGAGAGCCTGCGATGGGAGATTTGGAGTCTGTGTGTGTGAGAGAGAGAGCCTGCGATGGGAGATTTGGAGTCTGTGTGAGAGAGAGCCTGCGATGGGAGATTTGGAGTCTGTGTGTGAGAGAGAGAGCCTGCGATGGGAGATTTGGAGTCTGTGTGTGTGAGAGAGAGCCTGCGATGGGAGATTTGGAGTCTGTGTGAGAGAGAGCCTGCGATGGGAGATTTGGAGTCTGTGTGTGTGAGAGAGAGCCTGCGATGGGAGATTTGGAGTCTGTGTGTGAGAGAGAGCCTGCGATGGGAGATTTGGAGTCTGTGTGTGAGAGAGAGAGAGCCTGCGATGGGAGATTTGGAGTCTGTGTGTGTGAGAGAGAGCCTGCGATGGGAGATTTGGAGTCTGTGTGTGTGAGAGAGAGCCTGCGATGGGAGATTTGGAGTCTGTGTGTGTGTGAGAGAGCCTGCGATGGGAGATTTGGAGTCTGTGTGAGAGAGAGCCTGCGATGGGAGATTTGGAGTCTGTGTAGAGAGAGCCTGCGATGGGAGATTTGGAGTCTGTGTGTGTGAGAGAGAGCCTGTGATGGGAGATTTGGAGTCTGTGTGTGAGAGAGAGCCTGTGTTGGGAGATTTGGAGTCTGTGTGTGTGAGAGAGAGAGCCTGCGATGGGAGATTTGGAGTCTGTGTGAGAGAGAGAGCCTGCGATGGGAGATTTGGAGTCTGTGTGTGTGAGAGAGAGCCTGTGATGGGAGATTTGGAGTCTGTGTGTGTGAGAGAGAGAGCCTGCGATGGGAGATTTGGAGTCTGTGTGTGAGAGAGTCTGTGATGGGAGATTTGGAGTCTGTGTGTGTGAGAGAGAGAGCCTGCGATGGGAGATTTGGAGCGTGTGTGTGTGTGAGAGAGCCTGTGATGGGAGATTTGGAGTCTGTGTGAGAGAGAGAGAGCCTGTGATGGGAGATTTGGAGTCTGTGTGAGAGAGAGAGAGCCTGTGATGGGAGATTTGGAGTCTGTGTGTGTGAGAGAGAGCCTGCGATGGGAGATTTGGAGTCTGTGTGTGAGAGAGAGAGCCTGCGATGGGAGATTTGGAGTCTGTGTGTGTGTGAGAGAGCCTGTGATGGGAGATTTCGAGTCTGTGTGTGTGAGAGAGAGAGCCTGCGATGGGAGATTTGGAGTCTGTGTGTGAGAGAGAGAGAGCCTGCGATGGGAGATTTGGAGTCTGTGTGTGTGAGAGAGAGCCTGCGATGGGAGATTTGGAGTCTGTGTGTGTGAGAGAGAGCCTGCGATGGGAGATTTGGAGTCTGTGTGTGTGTGAGAGAGCCTGCGATGGGAGATTTGGAGTCTGTGTGAGAGAGAGCCTGCGATGGGAGATTTGGAGTCTGTGTAGAGAGAGCCTGCGATGGGAGATTTGGAGTCTGTGTGTGTGAGAGAGAGCCTGTGATGGGAGATTTGGAGTCTGTGTGTGAGAGAGAGCCTGTGTTGGGAGATTTGGAGTCTGTGTGTGTGAGAGAGAGAGCCTGCGATGGGAGATTTGGAGTCTGTGTGAGAGAGAGAGCCTGCGATGGGAGATTTGGAGTCTGTGTGTGTGAGAGAGAGCCTGTGATGGGAGATTTGGAGTCTGTGTGTGTGAGAGAGAGAGCCTGCGATGGGAGATTTGGAGTCTGTGTGTGAGAGAGTCTGTGATGGGAGATTTGGAGTCTGTGTGTGTGAGAGAGAGAGCCTGCGATGGGAGATTTGGAGCGTGTGTGTGTGTGAGAGAGCCTGTGATGGGAGATTTGGAGTCTGTGTGAGAGAGAGAGAGCCTGTGATGGGAGATTTGGAGTCTGTGTGAGAGAGAGAGAGCCTGTGATGGGAGATTTGGAGTCTGTGTGTGTGAGAGAGAGCCTGCGATGGGAGATTTGGAGTCTGTGTGTGAGAGAGAGAGCCTGCGATGGGAGATTTGGAGTCTGTGTGTGTGTGAGAGAGCCTGTGATGGGAGATTTCGAGTCTGTGTGTGTGAGAGAGAGAGCCTGCGATGGGAGATTTGGAGTCTGTGTGTGTGTGAGAGAGCCTGTGATGGGAGATTTGGAGTCTGTGTGTGTGAGAGAGAGAGCCTGCGATGGGAGATTTGGAGTCTGTGTGTGAGAGAGCCTGCGATGGGAGATTTGGAGTCTGTGTGTGTGAGAGAGCCTGCGATGGGAGATTTGGAGTCTGTGTGAGAGAGAGCCTGTGATGGGAGATTTCGAGTCTGTGTGTGTGAGAGAGAGAGCCTGCGATGGGAGATTTGGAGTCTGTGTGTGTGAGAGAGCCTGCGATGGGAGATTTGGAGTCTGTGTGTGAGAGAGAGAGCCTGCGATGGGAGATTTGGAGTCTGTGTGTGAGAGAGAGCCTGCGATGGGAGATTTGGAGTCTGTGTGAGAGAGAGCCTGTGATGGGAGATTTGGAGTCTGTGTGTGAGAGAGAGAGCCTGTGATGGGAGATTTGATGTCTGTGTGTGAGAGAGAGAGCCTGTGATGGGAGATTTGGAGTCTGTGTAGAGAGAGCCTGCGATGGGAGATTTGGAGTCTGTGTGTGTGAGAGAGAGAGCCTGCGATGGGAGATGTGGGGTCTGTGTGTGAGAGAGAGAGAGAGCCTGCGATGGGAGATTTGGAGTCTGTGTGTGTGAGAGAGCCTGCGATGGGAGATTTGGAGTCTGTGTGTGTGAGAGAGAGCCTGCGATGGGAGATTTGGAGTCTGTGTGTGTGTGAGAGAGAGAGCCTGCGATGGGAGATTTGGAGTCTGTGTGTGTGAGAGAGAGCCTGTGATGGGAGATTTGGAGTCTGTGTGTGTGAGAGAGAGCCTGCGATGGGAGATTTGGAGTCTGTGTGTGTGAGAGAGAGCCTGCGATGGGAGATTTGGAGTCTGTGTGTGTGAGAGAGAGCCTGTGATGGGAGATTTGGAGTCTGTGTGTGTGAGAGAGAGCCTGCGATGGGAGATTTGGAGTCTGTGTGAGAGAGAGAGCCTGCGATGGGAGATTTGGAGTCTGTGTGAGAGAGAGCCTGCGATGGGAGATTTGGAGTCTGTGTGTGTGTGTGAGAGAGCCTGTGATGGGAGATTTGGAGTCTGTGTGTGAGAGAGAGCCTGTGTTGGGAGATTTGGAGTCTGTGTGTGAGAGAGAGCCTGTGATGGGAGATTTGGAGTCTGTGTGTGTGAGAGAGAGCCTGTGTTGGGAGATATGGAGTCTGTGTGTGAGAGAGAGCCTGTGTTGGGAGATATGGAGTCTGTGTGTGAGAGAGCCTGCGATGGGAGATTTGGAGTCTGTGTGTGTGAGAGAGAGCCTGTGATGGGAGATTTGGAGTCTGTGTGTGTGAGAGAGAGCCTGTGTTGGGAGATATGGAGTCTGTGTGTGAGAGAGCCTGCGATGGGAGATTTGGAGTCTGTGTGTGTGAGAGAGAGCCTGTGATGGGAGATTTGGAGTCTGTGTGAGAGAGAGCCTGTGATGGGAGATATGGAGTCTGTGTGTGAGAGAGCCTGCGATGGGAGATTTGGAGTCTGTGTGTGTGAGAGAGAGCCTGTGATGGGAGATTTGGAGTCTGTGTGTGAGAGAGAGAGCCTGTGTTGGGAGATTTGGAGTCTGTGTGTGAGAGAGAGAGAGCCTGCGATGGGAGATTTGGAGTCTGTGTGTGTGTGAGAGAGCCTGCGATGGGAGATTTGGAGTCTGTGTGTATGAGAGAGAGCCTGCGATGGGAGATTTGGAGTCTGTGTGTGTGAGAGAGAGCCTGTGATGGGAGATTTGGAGTCTGTGTGTGTGAGAGAGAGAGCCTGCGATGGGAGATTTGGAGTCTGTGTGTGTGTGAGAGAGCCTGCGATGGGAGATTTGGAGTCTGTGTGTGAGAGAGACAGCCTGTGATGGGAGATTTGGAGTCTGTGTGTGTGAGAGCCTGCGATGGGAGATTTGGTGTCTGTGTGTGTGTGAGAGAGAGAGCCTGCGATGGGAGATTTGGAGTCTGTGTGTGTGTGAGAGAGCCTGCGATGGGAGATTTGGAGTCTGTGTGTGAGAGAGACAGCCTGTGATGGGAGATTTGGAGTCTGTGTGAGAGAGAGCCTGCGATGGGAGATTTGGTGTCTGTGTGTGTGTGAGAGAGAGAGCCTGCGATGGGAGATTTGGAGTCTGTGTGTGTGAGAGAGAGCCTGTGATGGGAGATTTGGAGTCTGTGTGTGTGTGAGAGAGAGCCTGCGGTGGGAGATTTGGAGTCTGTGTGTGTGAGAGAGCCTGCGATGGGAGATTTGGAGTCTGTGTGTGAGAGAGAGAGCCTGCGATGGGAGATTTGGAGTCTGTGTGTGTGAGAGAGCCTGCAATGGGAGATTTGGAGTCTTTGTGTGAGAGAGAGCCTGCGATGGGAGATTTGGAGTCTGTGTGTGTGAGAGAGAGCCTGCGATGGGAGATTTGGAGTCTTTGTGTGAGAGAGAGCCTGTGATGGGAGATTTGGAGTCTGTGTGTGTGAGAGAGCCTGCAATGGGAGATTTGGAGTCTGTGTGTGTGAGAGAGCCTGCAATGGGAGATTTGGAGTCTTTGTGTGTGAGAGAGCCTGCGATGGGAGATTTGGAGTCTGTGTGTGAGAGAGAGCCTGTGATGGGAGATTTGGAGTCTGTGTGTGAGAGAGCCTGCGATGGGAGATTTGGAATCTGTGTGTGTGTGATAGAGCCTGTGATGGGAGATTTGGAGTCTGTGTGTGAGAGAGAGCCTGCGATGGGAGATTTGGAGTCTGTGTGTGAGAGAGAGAGCCTGCGATGGGAGATTTGGAGTCTGTGTGTGTGAGAGAGAGCCTGCGATGGAGATTTGGAGTCTGTGTGTGTGAGAGAGAGCCTGTGATGGGAGATTTGGTGTCTGTGTGTGTGTGAGAGAGCCTGCGATGGGAGATTTGGAGTCTGTGTGTGTGAGAGAGCCTGTGATGGGAGATTTGGAGTCTGTGTGTGTGAGAGAGAGCCTGCGATGGGAGATTTGGAGTCTGTGTGTGTGAGAGAGAGCCTGCGATGGGAGATTTGGAGTCTGTGTGTGTGAGAGAGAGCCTGCGATGGGAGATTTGGAGTCTGTGTGTGTGAGAGAGAGAGCCTGCGATGGGAGATTTGGAGTCTGTGTGAGAGAGAGCCTGCGATGGGAGATTTGGAGTCTGTGTGTGAGAGAGAGAGCCTGCGATGGGAGATTTGGAGTCTGTGTGTGTGAGAGAGAGCCTGCGATGGGAGATTTGGAGTCTGTGTGTGTGAGAGAGAGAGCCTGCGATGGGAGATTTGGAGTCTGTGTGAGAGAGAGCCTGCGATGGGAGATTTGGAGTCTGTGTGTGAGAGAGAGAGCCTGCGATGGGAGATTTGGAGTCTGTGTGTGTGAGAGAGAGCCTGCGATGGGAGATTTGGAGTCTGTGTGTGTGAGAGAGAGCCTGCGATGGGAGATTTGGAGTCTGTGTGTGAGAGAGAGCCTGCGATGGAGATTTGGAGTCTGTGTGTGAGAGAGAGAGCCTGCGATGGGAGATTTGGAGTCTGTGTGTGTGAGAGAGAGCCTGCGATGGGAGATTTGGAGTCTGTGTGAGAGAGAGCCTGCGATGGGAGATTTGGAGTCTGTGTGTGTGAGAGAGAGCCTGCGATGGGAGATTTGGAGTCTGTGTGTGAGAGAGAGCCTGCGATGGGAGATTTGGAGTCTGTGTGTGAGAGAGAGAGAGCCTGCGATGGGAGATTTGGAGTCTGTGTGTGTGAGAGAGAGCCTGCGATGGGAGATTTGGAGTCTGTGTGTGTGAGAGAGAGCCTGCGATGGGAGATTTGGAGTCTGTGTGTGTGTGAGAGAGCCTGCGATGGGAGATTTGGAGTCTGTGTGAGAGAGAGCCTGCGATGGGAGATTTGGAGTCTGTGTAGAGAGAGCCTGCGATGGGAGATTTGGAGTCTGTGTGTGTGAGAGAGAGCCTGTGATGGGAGATTTGGAGTCTGTGTGTGAGAGAGAGCCTGTGTTGGGAGATTTGGAGTCTGTGTGTGTGAGAGAGAGAGCCTGCGATGGGAGATTTGGAGTCTGTGTGTGAGAGAGAGAGAGCCTGCGATGGGAGATTTGGAGTCTGTGTGTGTGTGAGAGAGCCTGCGATGGGAGATTTGGAGTCTGTGTGTGTGAGAGAGAGCCTGTGATGTGAGATTTGGAGTCTGTGTGTGTGAGAGAGAGAGCCTGCGATGGGAGATTTGGAGTCTGTGTGTGAGAGAGTCTGTGATGGGAGATTTGGAGTCTGTGTGTGTGAGAGAGAGAGCCTGCGATGGGAGATTTGGAGCGTGTGTGTGAGAGAGAGCCTGCGATGGGAGATTTGGAGTCTGTGTGTGTGAGAGAGAGAGCCTGCGATGGGAGATTTGGAGTCTGTGTGTGTGAGAGAGCCTGCGATGGGAGATTTGGAGTCTGTGTGTGTGAGAGAGTCTGTGATGGGAGATTTGGAGTCTGTGTGTGAGAGAGAGAGCCTGCGATGGGAGACTTGGAGTCTGTGCAGAGAGAGCCTGCGATGGGAGATTTGGAGTCTGTGTGTGTGAGAGAGCCTGCGATGGGAGATTTGGAGTCTGTGTGAGAGAGAGAGAGCCTGTGATGGGAGATTTGGAGTCTGTGTGAGAGAGAGAGAGCCTGTGATGGGAGATTTGGAGTCTGTGTGTGTGAGAGAGAGCCTGTGATGGGAGATTTGGAGTCAGTGTGTGAGAGAGAGAGCCTGTGATGGGAGATTTGGAGTCTGTGTGTGTGTGTGAGAGAGCCTGCGATTGGAGATTTGGAGTCTGTGTGTGAGAGAGAGAGTCTGCGATGGGAGATTTGGAGTCTGTGTGTGTGAGAGAGAGCCTGTGATGGGAGATTTGGAGTCTGTGTAGAGAGAGAGAGCCTGCGATTGGAGATTTGGAGTCTGTGTGTGAGAGAGAGAGCCTGCGATTGGAGATTTGGAGTCTGTGTGTGAGAGAGAGAGCCTGCGATTGGAGATTTGGAGTCTGTGTGTGTGAGAGAGAGCCTGCGATGGGAGATTTGGAGTCTGTGTGTGAGAGAGAGCCTGTGATGGGAGATTTGGAGTCTGTGTGTGTGAGAGAGAGCCTGTGATGGGAGATTTGGAGTCTGTGTGTGTGAGAGAGAGCCTGCGATGGGAGATTTGGAGTCTGTGTGTGAGAGAGAGAGCCTGCGATGGGAGATTTGGAGTCTGTGTGTGTGTGAGAGAGCCTGCGATGGGAGATTTGGAGTCTGTGTGTGTGAGAGAGAGCCTGCGATGGGAGATTTGGAGTCTGTGTGTGTGAGAGAGTCTGCGATGGGAGATTTGGAGTCTGTGTGAGAGAGAGAGAGCCTGCGATGGGAGATTTGGAGTCTGTGTGTGTGAGAGAGAGCCTGTGATGGGAGATTTGGAGTCTGTGTGAGAGAGAGAGAGCCTGTGATGGGAGATTTGGAGTCTGTGTGTGTGAGAGAGAGCCTGCGATGGGAGATTTGGAGTCTGTGTGTGAGAGAGAGAGCCTGCGATGGGAGATTTGGAGTCTGTGTGTGTGTGAGAGAGCCTGCAATGGGAGATTTGGAGTCTGTGTGTGTGAGAGAGAGCCTGTGATGGGAGATTTCGAGTCTGTGTGTGTGAGAGAGAGAGCCTGCGATGGGAGATTTGGAGTCTGTGTGTGTGAGAGAGCCTGCGATGGGAGATTTGGAGTCTGTGTGTGAGAGAGAGAGCCTGCGATGGGAGATTTGGAGTCTGTGTGTGAGAGAGAGAGCCTGCGATGGGAGATTTGGAGTCTGTGTGTGAGAGAGAGAGCCTGCGATGGGAGATTTGGAGTCTGTGTGTGTGAGAGAGAGCCTGCGATGGGAGATTTGGAGTCTGTGTGAGAGAGAGAGCCTGTGATGGGAGATTTGGAGTCTGTGTGAGAGAGAGAGCCTGCGATGGGAGATTTGGTGTCTGTGTGTGTGTGAGAGAGAGAGCCTGCGATGGGAGATTTGGAGTCTGTGTGTGAGAGAGAGAGAGAGCCTGTGATGGGAGATTTGGAGTCTGTGTGTGTGTGTGAGAGAGAGCCTGCGATGGGAGATTTGGAGTCTGTGTAGAGAGAGCCTGCGATGGGAGATTTGGAGTCTGTGTGTGTGTGAGAGAGCCTGCGATGGGAGATTTGGAGTCTGTGTGTGAGAGAGAGCCTGCGATGGGAGATTTGGTGTCTGTGTGTGTGTGAGAGAGCCTGCGATGGGAGATTTGGAGTCTGTGTGTGTGAGAGAGCCTGCGATGGGAGATTTGGAGTCTGTGTGTGTGAGAGAGCCTGTGCTGGGAGATTTGGAGTCTGTGTGAGAGAGAGCCTGCGATGGGAGATTTGGAGTCTGTGTGTGTGAGAGAGAGAGCCTGCGATGGGAGATTTGGAGCGTGTGTGTGAGAGAGAGCCTGCGATGGGAGATTTGGAGTCTGTGTGTGTGAGAGAGAGAGCCTGCGATGGGAGATTTGGAGTCTGTGTGTGTGTGAGAGAGCCTGCGATGGGAGATTTGGAGTCTGTGTGTGTGAGAGAGAGCCTGTGATGTGAGATTTGGAGTCTGTGTGTGTGAGAGAGAGAGCCTGCGATGGGAGATTTGGAGTCTGTGTGTGAGAGAGTCTGTGATGGGAGATTTGGAGTCTGTGTGTGTGAGAGAGAGAGCCTGCGATGGGAGATTTGGAGCGTGTGTGTGAGAGAGAGCCTGCGATGGGAGATTTGGAGTCTGTGTGTGTGAGAGAGAGAGCCTGCGACGGGAGATTTGGAGTCTGTGTGTGTGAGAGAGCCTGCGATGGGAGATTTGGAGTCTGTGTGTGTGAGAGAGTCTGTGATGGGAGATTTGGAGTCTGTGTGTGAGAGAGAGAGCCTGCGATGGGAGACTTGGAGTCTGTGCAGAGAGAGCCTGCGATGGGAGATTTGGAGTCTGTGTGTGTGAGAGAGCCTGCGATGGGAGATTTGGAGTCTGTGTGAGAGAGAGAGAGCCTGTGATGGGAGATTTGGAGTCTGTGTGAGAGAGAGAGAGCCTGTGATGGGAGATTTGGAGTCTGTGTGTGTGAGAGAGAGCCTGTGATGGGAGATTTGGAGTCAGTGTGTGAGAGAGAGAGCCTGTGATGGGAGATTTGGAGTCTGTGTGTGTGTGTGAGAGAGCCTGCGATTGGAGATTTGGAGTCTGTGTGTGAGAGAGAGAGTCTGCGATGGGAGATTTGGAGTCTGTGTGTGTGAGAGAGAGCCTGTGATGGGAGATTTGGAGTCTGTGTAGAGAGAGAGAGCCTGCGATTGGAGATTTGGAGTCTGTGTGTGAGAGAGAGAGCCTGCGATTGGAGATTTGGAGTCTGTGTGTGAGAGAGAGAGCCTGCGATTGGAGATTTGGAGTCTGTGTGTGTGAGAGAGAGCCTGCGATGGGAGATTTGGAGTCTGTGTGTGAGAGAGAGCCTGTGATGGGAGATTTGGAGTCTGTGTGTGTGAGAGAGAGCCTGTGATGGGAGATTTGGAGTCTGTGTGTGTGAGAGAGAGCCTGTGATGGGAGATTTGGAGTCTGTGTGTGTGAGAGAGAGCCTGCGATGGGAGATTTGGAGTCTGTGTGTGAGAGAGAGAGCCTGCGATGGGTGATTTGGAGTCTGTGTGTGTGAGAGAGCCTGCGATGGGAGATTTGGAGTCTGTGTGTGAGAGAGAGAGCCTGCGATGGGAGATTTGGAGTCTGTGTGTGTGTGAGAGAGCCTGCGATGGGAGATTTGGAGTCTGTGTGTGTGAGAGAGAGCCTGCGATGGGAGATTTGGAGTCTGTGTGTGTGAGAGAGTCTGCGATGGGAGATTTGGAGTCTGTGTGAGAGAGAGAGAGCCTGCGATGGGAGATTTGGAGTCTGTTTGTGTGAGAGAGAGCCTGTGATGGGAGATTTGGAGTCTGTGTGAGAGAGAGAGAGCCTGTGATGGGAGATTTGGAGTCTGTGTGTGTGAGAGAGAGCCTGCGATGGGAGATTTGGAGTCTGTGTGTGAGAGAGAGAGCCTGCGATGGGAGATTTGGAGTCAGTGTGTGTGTGAGAGAGCCTGCAATGGGAGATTTGGAGTCTGTGTGTGTGAGAGAGAGCCTGTGATGGGAGATTTCGAGTCTGTGTGTGTGAGAGAGAGAGCCTGCGATGGGAGATTTGGAGTCTGTGTGTGTGAGAGAGCCTGCGATGGGAGATTTGGAGTCTGTGTGTGAGAGAGAGAGCCTGCGATGGGAGATTTGGAGTCTGTGTGTGAGAGAGAGAGCCTGCGATGGGAGATTTGGAGTCTGTGTGTGAGAGAGAGAGCCTGCGATGGGAGATTTGGAGTCTGTGTGTGTGAGAGAGAGCCTGCGATGGGAGATTTGGAGTCTGTGTGAGAGAGAGAGCCTGTGATGGGAGATTTGGAGTCTGTGTGAGAGAGAGAGCCTGCGATGGGAGATTTGGTGTCTGTGTGTGTGTGAGAGAGAGAGCCTGCGATGGGAGATTTGGAGTCTGTGTGTGAGAGAGAGAGAGAGCCTGTGATGGGAGATTTGGAGTCTGTGTGTGTGTGTGAGAGAGAGCCTGCGATGGGAGATTTGGAGTCTGTGTGTGTGTGAGAGAGCCTGCGATGGGAGATTTGGAGTCTGTGTGTGAGAGAGAGCCTGCGATGGGAGATTTGGTGTCTGTGTGTGTGTGAGAGAGCCTGCGATGGGAGATTTGGAGTCTGTGTGTGTGAGAGAGCCTGCGATGGGAGATTTGGAGTCTGTGTGTGTGAGAGAGCCTGTGATGGGAGATTTGGAGTCTGTGTGAGAGAGAGCCTGCGATGGGAGATTTGGAGTCTGTGTGAGAGAGAGCCTGCGATGGGAGATTTGGAGTCTGTGTAGAGAGAGCCTGCGATGGGAGATTTGGAGTCTGTGTGTGTGAGAGAGAGCCTGCGATGGGAGATTTGGAGTCTGTGTGTGAGAGAGAGTCTGCGATGGGAGATTTGGAGTCTGTGTGTGTGTGTGAGAGAGCCTGCGATGGGAGATTTGGAGTCTGTGTGTGTGAGAGAGCCTGCGATGGGAGATTTGGAGTCTGTGTGAGAGAGAGAGTGCCTGCGATGGGAGATTTGGAGCCTGTGTGTGAGAGAGAGAGCCTGCGATGGGAGATTTGGAGTCTGTGTGTGAGAGAGAGAGCCTGCGATGGGAGATTTGGAGTCTGTGTGTGTGAGAGAGCCTGCGATGGGAGATTTGGAGTCTTTGTGTGAGAGAGAGCCTGCGATGGGAGATTTGGAGTCTGTGTGTGTGAGAGAGAGCCTGCGATGGGAGATTTGGAGTCTGTGTGTGTGAGAGAGCCTGCGATGGGAGATTTGGAGTCTGTGTGTGAGAGAGAGAGCCTGCGATGGGAGATTTGGAGTCTGTGTGTGTGAGAGAGAGCCTGCGATGGGAGATTTGGAGTCTGTGTGTGTGTGAGAGAGCCTGCGATGGGAGATTTGGAGTCTGTGTGTGAGAGAGAGAGCCTGCGATGGGAGATTTGGAGTCTGTGTGTGTGTGAGAGAGCCTGCGATGGGAGATTTGGAGTCTGTGTGTGAGAGAGAGAGCCTGCGATGGGAGATTTGGAGTCTGTGTGTGTGAGAGAGAGCCTGCGATGGGAGATTTGGAATCTGTGTGTGTGTGAGAGAGCCTGTGATGGGAGATTTGGAGTCTGTGTGTGAGAGAGAGCCTGCGATGGGAGATTTGGAGTCTGTGTGTGAGAGAGAGAGCCTGCGATGGGAGATTTGGAGTCTGTGTGTGTGAGAGAGAGCCTGCGATGGGAGATTTGGACTCTGTGTGTGTGAGAGAGAGCCTGTGATGGGAGATTTGGAGTCTGTGTGTGAGAGAGAGAGCCTGCGATGGGAGATTTGGAGTCTGTGTGTGTGAGAGAGCCTGTGATGGGAGATTTGGAGTCTGTGTGTGAGAGAGAGAGAGCCTGCGATGGGAGATTTGGAGTCTGTGTGTGAGAGAGAGAGCCTGCGATGGGAGATTTGGAGTCTGTGTGTGAGAGAGAGAGAGCCTGTGATGGGAGATTTGGAGTCTGTGTGTGAGAGAGAGAGAGCCTGTGATGGGAGATTTGGAGTCTGTGTGTGAGAGAGCCTGCGATGGGAGATTTGGAGTCTGTGTGTGTGAGAGAGAGCCTGTGATGGGAGATTTGGAGTCTGTGTGTGTGAGAGAGAGCCTGCGATGGGAGATTTGGAGTCTGTGTGAGAGAGAGCCTGCGATGGGAGATTTGGAGTCTGTGTAGAGAGAGCCTGCGATGGGAGATTTGGAGTCTGTGTGTGTGAGAGAGAGCCTGTGATGGGAGATTTGGAGTCTGTGTGTGAGAGAGAGCCTGTGTTGGGAGATTTGGAGTCTGTGTGTGTGAGAGAGAGAGCCTGCGATGGGAGATTTGGAGTCTGTGTGTGTGAGAGAGAGCCTGCGATGGGAGATTTGGAGTCTGTGTGTGAGAGTGAGCCTGCGATGGGAGATTTGGAGTCTGTGTGTGTGAGAGAGAGCCTGCGATGGGAGATTTGGAGTCTGTGTGTGTGTGAGAGAGCCTGCGATGGGAGATTTGGAGTCTGTGTGTGTGTGAGAGAGTCTGTGATGGGAGATTTGGAGTCTGTGTGTGAGAGAGAGCCTGTGATGGGAGATTTGGAGTCTGTGTGTGTGAGAGAGAGCCTGCGATGGGAGATTTGGAGTCTGTGTGTGTGTGAGAGAGCCTGCGATGGGAGATTTGGAGTCTGTGTGTGTGTGAGAGAGTCTGTGATGGGAGATTTGGAGTCTGTGTGTGTGTGAGAGAGTCTGTGATGGGAGATTTGGAGTCTGTGTGTGTGTGAGAGAGCCTGCGATGGGAGATTTGGAGTCTGTGTGTGTGAGAGAGAGCCTGCGATGGGAGATTTGGAGTCTGTGTGTGAGAGAGAGCCTGTGATGGGAGATTTGGAGTCTGTGTGTGTGAGAGAGTCTGTGATGGGAGATTTGGAGTCTGTGTGTGTGAGAGAGTCTGTGATGGGAGATTTGGAGTCTGTGTGTGTGAGAGAGTCTGTGATGGGAGATTTGGAGTCTGTGTGTGAGAGAGAGCCTGTGATCGGAGATTTGGAGTCTGTGTGTGTGAGAGAGAGAGCCTGCGATGGGAGATTTGGAGTCTGTGTGTGAGAGAGTCTGTGATGGGAGATTTGGAGTCTGTGTGTGTGAGAGAGAGAGCCTGCGATGGGAGATTTGGAGTCTGTGTGTGTGAGAGAGAGAGCCTGCGATGGGAGATTTGGAGTCTGTGTGTGTGAGAGAGAGCCTGCGATGGGAGATTTGGAGTCTGTGTGTGTGAGAGAGTCTGTGATGGGAGATTTGGAGTCTGTGTGTGAGAGAGAGAGCCTGCGATGGGAGATTTGGAGTCTGTGTAGAGAGAGCCTGCGATGGGAGATTTGGAGTCTGTGTGTGTGAGAGAGAGCCTGCGATGGGAGATTTGGAGTCTGTGTGTGTGAGAGAGAGCCTGTGATGGGAGATTTGGAGTCTGTGTGTGAGAGAGTCTGCGATGGGAGATTTGGAGTCTGTGTGTGAGAGAGTCTGCGATGGGAGATTTGGAGTCTGTGTGAGAGAGAGAGAGCCTGTGATGGGAGATTTGGAGTCTGTGTGTGTGAGAGAGAGCCTGTGATGGGAGATTTGGAGTCAGTGTGTGAGAGAGAGAGCCTGTGATGGGAGATTTGGAGTCTGTGTAGAGAGAGAGCCTGCGATGGGAGATTTGGAGTTTGTGTGTGTGAGAGAGAGCCTGTGATGGGAGATTTGGTGTCTGTGTGTGTGTGAGAGAGCCTGCGATGGGAGATTTGGAGTCTGTGTGTGTGAGAGAGCCTGTGATGGGAGATTTGGAGTCTGTGTGTGTGAGAGAGAGAGCCTGCGATGGGAGATTTGGAGTCTGTGTGTGAGAGAGAGAGAGCCTGTGATGGGAGATTTGGAGGCTGTGTGTGAGAGAGAGAGCCTGCGATGGGAGATTTGGAGTCTGTGTGAGAGAGAGAGAGCCTGCGATGGGAGATTTGGAGTCTGTGTGTGAGAGAGAGAGCCTGCGATGGGAGATTTGGAGTCTGTGTGTGAGAGAGAGAGAGCCTGTGATGGGAGATTTGGAGTCTGTGTGTGAGAGAGAGAGAGCCTGTGATGGGAGATTTGGAGTCTGTGTGAGAGAGAGAGAGCCTGCGATGGGAGATTTGGAGACTGTGTGTGAGAGAGCCTGCGATGGGAGATTTGGAGTCTGTATGAGAGAGAGCCTGCGATGGGAGATTTGGAGTCTGTGTGTGAGAGAGAGAGCCTGTGATGGGAGATTTGGAGTCTGTGTAGAGAGAGAGCCTGCGATGGGAGATTTGGAGTTTGTGTGTGTGAGAGAGAGCCTGTGATGGGAGATTTGGTGTCTGTGTGTGTGTGAGAGAGCCTGCGATGGGAGATTTGGAGTCTGTGTGTGTGAGAGAGCCTGTGATGGGAGATTTGGAGTCTGTGTGTGTGAGAGAGAGCCTGCGATGGGAGATTTGGAGTCTGTGTGTGAGAGAGAGAGAGCCTGTGATGGGAGATTTGGAGGCTGTGTGTGAGAGAGAGAGCCTGCGATGGGAGATTTGGAGTCTGTGTGAGAGAGAGAGAGCCTGCGATGGGAGATTTGGAGTCTGTGTGTGAGAGAGAGAGCCTGCGATGGGAGATTTGGAGTCTGTGTGTGAGAGAGAGAGAGCCTGTGATGGGAGATTTGGAGTCTGTGTGTGAGAGAGAGAGAGCCTGTGATGGGAGATTTGGAGTCTGTGTGAGAGAGAGAGAGCCTGCGATGGGAGATTTGGAGACTGTGTGTGAGAGAGCCTGCGATGGGAGATTTGGAGTCTGTATGAGAGAGAGCCTGCGATGGGAGATTTGGAGTCTGTGTGTGAGAGAGAGAGAGCCTGCGATGGGAGATTTGGAGTCTGTGTGTGTGAGAGAGAGCCTGCGATGGGAGATTTGGAGTCTGTGTAGAGAGAGCCTGCGATGGGAGATTTGGAGTCTGTGTGTGTGAGAGAGAGCCTGTGTTGGGAGATTTGGAGTCTGTGTGTGTGAGAGAGAGAGCCTGCGATGGGAGATTTGGAGTCTGTGTGTGAGAGAGAGAGAGCCTGCGATGGGAGATTTGGAGTCTGTGTGTGTGTGAGAGAGCCTGCGATGGGAGATTTGGAGTCTGTGTGTGAGAGAGAGAGCCTGTGATGGGAGATTTGGAGTCTGTGTGTGTGAGAGAGAGAGCCTGCGATGGGAGATTTGGAGTCTGTGTGTGAGAGAGTCTGTGATGGGAGATTTGGAGTCTGTTTGTGTGAGAGAGAGAGCCTGCGATGGGAGATTTGGAGTCTGTGTGTGAGAGAGAGCCTGCGATGGGAGATTTGGAGTATGTGTGTGTGAGAGAGAGAGCCTGCGATGGGAGATTTGGAGTCTGTGTGTGTGAGAGAGCCTGCGATGGGAGATTTGGAGTCTGTGTGTGTGAGAGAGTCTGTGATGGGAGATTTGGAGTCTGTGTGTGAGAGAGAGAGCCTGCGATGGGAGATTTGGAGTCTGTGTAGAGAGAGCCTGCGATGGGAGATTTGGAGTCTGTGTGTGTGAGAGAGAGCCTGCGATGGGAGATTTGGAGTCTGTGTGTGTGAGAGAGTCTGCGATGGGAGATTTGGAGTCTGTGTGTGAGAGAGAGAGCCTGTGATGGGAGATTTGGAGTCTGTGTGAGAGAGAGAGAGCCTGTGATGGGAGATTTGGAGTCTGTGTGTGTGAGAGAGAGCCTGTGATGGGAGATTTGGAGTCAGTGTGTGAGAGAGAGAGCCTGTGATGGGAGATTTGGAGTCTGTGTAGAGAGAGAGAGCCTGCGATTGGAGATTTGGAGTCTGTGTGTGAGAGAGAGAGTCTGCGATGGGAGATTTGGAGTCTGTGTGTGTGAGAGAGAGCCTGTGATGGGAGATTTGGAGTCTGTGTAGAGAGAGAGAGCCTGCGATTGGAGATTTGGAGTCTGTGTGTGAGAGAGAGAGTCTGCGATGGGAGATTTGGAGTCTGTGTGTGAGAGAGAGCCTGTGATGGGAGATTTGGAGTCTGTGTGTGTGAGAGAGAGCTGTGATGGGAGATTTGGAGTCTGTGTGTGTGAGAGAGAGCCTGCGATGGGAGATTTGGAGTCTGTGTGTGAGAGAGAGAGCCTGCGATGGGAGATTTGGAGTCTGTGTGTGTGTGAGAGAGCCTGCGATGGGAGATTTGGAGTCTGTGTGTGTGAGAGAGAGCCTGCGATGGGAGATTTGGAGTCTGTGTGTGTGAGAGAGTCTGCGATGGGAGATTTGGAGTCTGTGTGAGAGAGAGAGAGCCTGCGATGGGAGATTTGGAGTCTGTGTGTGTGAGAGAGAGCCTGTGATGGGAGATTTGGAGTCTGTGTGAGAGAGAGAGAGCCTGTGACGGGAGATTTGGAGTCTGTGTGTGTGAGAGAGAGAGCCTGCGATGGGAGATTTGGAGTCAGTGTGTGTGTGAGAGAGCCTGCAATGGGAGATTTGGAGTCTGTGTGTGTGAGAGAGAGCCTGTGATGGGAGATTTCGAGTCTGTGTGTGTGAGAGAGAGAGCCTGCGATGGGAGATTTGGAGTCTGTGTGTGTGAGAGAGCCTGCGATGGGAGATTTGGAGTCTGTGTGTGAGAGAGAGAGCCTGCGATGGGAGATTTGGAGTCTGTGTGTGAGAGAGAGAGCCTGCGATGGGAGATTTGGAGTCTGTGTGTGAGAGAGAGAGCCTGCGATGGGAGATTTGGAGTCTGTGTGTGTGAGAGAGAGCCTGCGATGGGAGATTTGGAGTCTGTGTGAGAGAGAGAGCCTGTGATGGGAGATTTGGAGTCTGTGTGAGAGAGAGAGCCTGCGATGGGAGATTTGGTGTCTGTGTGTGTGTGAGAGAGAGAGCCTGCGATGGGAGATTTGGAGTCTGTGTGTGAGAGAGAGAGAGAGCCTGTGATGGGAGATTTGGAGTCTGTGTGTGTGTGTGAGAGAGAGCCTGCGATGGGAGATTTGGAGTCTGTGTGTGTGTGAGAGAGCCTGCGATGGGAGATTTGGAGTCTGTGTGTGAGAGAGAGCCTGCGATGGGAGATTTGGTGTCTGTGTGTGTGTGAGAGAGCCTGCGATGGGAGATTTGGAGTCTGTGTGTGTGAGAGAGCCTGCGATGGGAGATTTGGAGTCTGTGTGTGTGAGAGAGAGCCTGCGATGGGAGATTTGGAGTCTGTGTGTGTGAGAGAGAGCCTGCGATGGGAGATTTGGAGTCTGTGTGTGAGAGAGAGTCTGCGATGGGAGATTTGGAGTCTGTGTGTGTGTGTGAGAGAGCCTGCGATGGGAGATTTGGAGTTTGTGTGTGTGAGAGAGCCTGCGATGGGAGATTTGGAGTCTGTGTGAGAGAGAGAGTGCCTGCGATGGGAGATTTGGAGCCTGTGTGTGAGAGAGAGAGCCTGCGATGGGAGATTTGGAGTCTGTGTGTGAGAGAGAGAGCCTGCGATGGGAGATTTGGAGTCTGTGTGTGTGAGAGAGCCTGCGATGGGAGATTTGGAGTCTTTGTGTGAGAGAGAGCCTGCGATGGGAGATTTGGAGTCTGTGTGTGTGAGAGAGAGCCTGTGATGGGAGATTTGGAGTCTGTGTGTGTGAGAGAGAGCCTGCGATGGGAGATTTGGAGTCTGTGTGTGTGAGAGAGCCTGCGATGGGAGATTTGGAGTCTGTGTGTGAGAGAGAGAGCCTGCGATGGGAGATTTGGAGTCTGTGTGTGTGAGAGAGAGCCTGCGATGGGAGATTTGGAGTCTGTGTGTGTGTGAGAGAGCCTGCGATGGGAGATTTGGAGTCTGTGTGTGAGAGAGAGAGCCTGCGATGGGAGATTTGGAGTCTGTGTGTGTGTGAGAGAGCCTGCGATGGGAGATTTGGAGTCTGTGTGTGAGAGAGAGAGCCTGCGATGGGAGATTTGGAGTCTGTGTGTGTGAGAGAGAGCCTGCGATGGGAGATTTGGAGTCTGTGTGTGTGTGAGAGAGCCTGCGATGGGAGATTTGGAGTCTGTGTGTGAGAGAGAGAGCCTGCGATGGGAGATTTGGAGTCTGTGTGTGAGAGAGAGAGCCTGCGATGGGAGATTTGGAGTCTGTGTGTGTGTGAGAGAGCCTGCGATGGGAGATTTGGAGTCTGTGTGTGTGAGAGAGAGCCTGCGATGGGAGATTTGGAGTCTGTGTGTGTGAGAGAGTCTGCGATGGGAGATTTGGAGTCTGTGTGTGAGAGAGAGAGCCTGCGATGGAGATTTGGAGTCTGTGTGTGAGAGAGAGAGCCTGCGATGGGAGATTTGGAGTCTGTGTGTGTGAGAGAGAGCCTGCGATGGGAGATTTGGAGTCTGTGTGAGAGAGAGAGCCTGTGATGGGAGATTTGGAGTCTGTGTGAGAGAGAGAGCCTGCGATGGGAGATTTGGTGTCTGTGTGTGTGTGAGAGAGAGAGCCTGCGATGGGAGATTTGGAGTCTGTGTGTGAGAGAGAGAGAGAGCCTGTGATGGGAGATTTGGAGTCTGTGTGTGTGTGTGAGAGAGAGCCTGCGATGGGAGATTTGGAGTCTGTGTGTGTGTGAGAGAGCCTGCGATGGGAGATTTGGAGTCTGTGTGTGAGAGAGAGCCTGCGATGGGAGATTTGGTGTCTGTGTGTGTGTGAGAGAGCCTGCGATGGGAGATTTGGAGTCTGTGTGTGTGAGAGAGCCTGCGATGGGAGATTTGGAGTCTGTGTGTGTGAGAGAGCCTGTGATGGGAGATTTGGAGTCTGTGTGAGAGAGAGCCTGCGATGGGAGATTTGGAGTCTGTGTGAGAGAGAGCCTGCGATGGGAGATTTGGAGTCTGTGTAGAGAGAGCCTGCGATGGGAGATTTGGAGTCTGTGTGTGTGAGAGAGAGCCTGCGATGGGAGATTTGGAGTCTGTGTGTGAGAGAGAGTCTGCGATGGGAGATTTGGAGTCTGTGTGTGTGTGTGAGAGAGCCTGCGATGGGAGATTTGGAGTCTGTGTGTGTGAGAGAGCCTGCGATGGGAGATTTGGAGTCTGTGTGAGAGAGAGAGTGCCTGCGATGGGAGATTTGGAGCCTGTGTGTGAGAGAGAGAGCCTGCGATGGGAGATTTGGAGTCTGTGTGTGAGAGAGATCCTGCGATGGGAGATTTGGAGTCTGTGTGTGTGAGAGAGCCTGCGATGGGAGATTTGGAGTCTTTGTGTGAGAGAGAGCCTGCGATGGGAGATTTGGAGTCTGTGTGTGTGAGAGAGAGCCTGCGATGGGAGATTTGGAGTCTGTGTGTGTGAGAGAGCCTGCGATGGGAGATTTGGAGTCTGTGTGTGAGAGAGAGAGCCTGCGATGGGAGATTTGGAGTCTGTGTGTGTGAGAGAGAGCCTGCGATGGGAGATTTGGAGTCTGTGTGTGTGTGAGAGAGCCTGCGATGGGAGATTTGGAGTCTGTGTGTGAGAGAGAGAGCCTGCGATGGGAGATTTGGAGTCTGTGTGTGTGTGAGAGAGCCTGCGATGGGAGATTTGGAGTCTGTGTGTGAGAGAGAGAGCCTGCGATGGGAGATTTGGAGTCTGTGTGTGTGAGAGAGAGCCTGCGATGGGAGATTTGGAGTCTGTGTGTGTGTGAGAGAGCCTGTGATGGGAGATTTGGAGTCTGTGTGTGAGAGAGAGCCTGCGATGGGAGATTTGGAGTCTGTGTGTGAGAGAGAGAGCCTGCGATGGGAGATTTGGAGTCTGTGTGTGTGAGAGAGAGCCTGCGATGGGAGATTTGGAGTCTGTGTGTGTGAGAGAGAGCCTGCGATGGGAGATTTGGAGTCTGTGTGTGAGAGAGAGAGAGCCTGTGATGGGAGATTTGGAGTCTGTGTGAGAGAGAGCCTGCGATGGGAGATTTGGAGTCTGTGTGAGAGAGAGCCTGCGATGGGAGATTTGGAGTCTGTGTGTGAGAGAGAGAGAGCCTGCGATGGGAGATTTGGAGTCTGTGTGTGTGAGAGAGAGCCTGCGATGGGAGATTTGGAGTCTGTGTGTGTGAGAGAGAGCCTGCGATGGGAGATTTGGAGTCTGTGTGAGAGAGAGCCTGCGATGGGAGATTTGGAGTCTGTGTAGAGAGAGCCTGCGATGGGAGATTTGGAGTCTGTGTGTGTGAGAGAGAGCCTGTGATGGGAGATTTGGAGTCTGTGTGTGAGAGAGAGCCTGTGTTGGGAGATTTGGAGTCTGTGTGTGTGAGAGAGAGCCTGCGATGGGAGATTTGGAGTCTGTGTGTGTGAGAGAGCCTGCGATGGGAGATTTGGAGTCTGTGTGTGAGAGTGAGCCTGCGATGGGAGATTTGGAGTCTGTGTGTGTGAGAGAGAGCCTGCGATGGGAGATTTGGAGTCTGTGTGTGTGTGAGAGAGCCTGCGATGGGAGATTTGGAGTCTGTGTGTGTGAGAGAGTCCTGTGATGGGAGATTTGGAGTCTGTGTGTGAGAGAGAGCCTGTGATGGGAGATTTGGAGTCTGTGTGTGTGAGAGAGAGCCTGCGATGGGAGATTTGGAGTCTGTGTGTGAGAGAGTCTGTGATGGGAGATTTGGAGTCTGTGTGTGTGAGAGAGAGAGCCTGCGATGGGAGATTTGGAGTCTGTGTGTGTGAGAGAGAGAGCCTGCGATGGGAGATTTGGAGTCTGTGTGTGTGAGAGAGAGCCTGCGATGGGAGATTTGGAGTCTGTGTGTGTGAGAGAGTCCTGTGATGGGAGATTTGGAGTCTGTGTGTGAGAGAGAGAGCCTGCGATGGGAGATTTGGAGTCTGTGTAGAGAGAGCCTGCGATGGGAGATTTGGAGTCTGTGTGTGTGAGAGAGAGCCTGCGATGGGAGATTTGGAGTCTGTGTGTGTGAGAGAGTCTGCGATGGGAGATTTGGAGTCTGTGTGAGAGAGAGAGAGCCTGTGATGGGAGATTTGGAGTCTGTGTGTGTGAGAGAGAGCCTGTGATGGGAGATTTGGAGTCAGTGTGTGAGAGAGAGAGCCTGTGATGGGAGATTTGGAGTCTGTGTAGAGAGAGAGAGCCTGCGATTGGAGATTTGGAGTCTGTGTGTGAGAGAGAGAGTCTGCGATGGGAGATTTGGAGTCTGTGTGTGAGAGAGAGCCTGCGATGGGAGATTTGGAGTTTGTGTGTGTGAGAGAGAGCCTGTGATGGGAGATTTGGTGTCTGTGTGTGTGTGAGAGAGCCTGCGATGGGAGATTTGGAGTCTGTGTGTGTGAGAGAGCCTGTGATGGGAGATTTGGAGTCTGTGTGTGTGAGAGAGAGCCTGCGATGGGAGATTTGGAGTCTGTGTGTGAGAGAGAGAGAGCCTGTGATGGGAGATTTGGAGGCTGTGTGTGAGAGAGAGAGCCTGCGATGGGAGATTTGGAGTCTGTGTGAGAGAGAGAGAGCCTGCGATGGGAGATTTGGAGTCTGTGTGTGAGAGAGAGAGCCTGCGATGGGAGATTTGGAGTCTGTGTGTGAGAGAGAGAGAGCCTGTGATGGGAGATTTGGAGTCTGTGTGTGAGAGAGAGAGAGCCTGTGATGGGAGATTTGGAGTCTGTGTGAGAGAGAGAGCCTGCGATGGGAGATTTGGAGACTGTGTGTGAGAGAGCCTGCGATGGGAGATTTGGAGTCTGTGTGTGAGAGAGAGAGCCTGCGATGGGAGATTTGGAGTCTGTGTGTGTGTGAGAGAGCCTGCGATGGGAGATTTGGAGTCTGTGTGTGTGAGAGAGAGAGCCTGTGATGGGAGATTTGGAGTCTGTGTGTGTGAGAGAGAGAGCCTGCGATGGGAGATTTGGAGTCTGTGTGAGAGAGAGCCTGCGATGGGAGATTTGGAGTCTGTGTAGAGAGAGCCTGCGATGGGAGATTTGGAGTCTGTGTGTGTGAGAGAGAGCCTGTGTTGGGAGATTTGGAGTCTGTGTGTGTGAGAGAGAGAGCCTGCGATGGGAGATTTGGAGTCTGTGTGTGAGAGAGAGAGAGCCTGCGATGGGAGATTTGGAGTCTGTGTGTGAGAGAGAGAGCCTGTGATGGGAGATTTGGAGTCTGTGTGTGTGAGAGAGAGAGCCTGCGATGGGAGATTTGGAGTCTGTGTGTGAGAGAGTCTGTGATGGGAGATTTGGAGTCTGTTTGTGTGAGAGAGAGAGCCTGCGATGGGAGATTTGGAGTCTGTGTGTGAGAGAGAGCCTGCGATGGGAGATTTGGAGTATGTGTGTGTGAGAGAGAGAGCCTGCGATGGGAGATTTGGAGTCTGTGTGTGTGAGAGAGCCTGCGATGGGAGATTTGGAGTCTGTGTGTGTGAGAGAGTCTGTGATGGGAGATTTGGAGTCTGTGTGTGAGAGAGAGAGCCTGCGATGGGAGATTTGGAGTCTGTGTAGAGAGAGCCTGCGATGGGAGATTTGGAGTCTGTGTGTGTGAGAGAGAGCCTGCGATGGGAGATTTGGAGTCTGTGTGTGTGAGAGAGTCTGCGATGGGAGATTTGGAGTCTGTGTGAGAGAGAGAGAGCCTGTGATGGGAGATTTGGAGTCTGTGTGTGTGAGAGAGAGCCTGTGATGGGAGATTTGGAGTCAGTGTGTGAGAGAGAGAGCCTGTGATGGGAGATTTGGAGTCTGTGTAGAGAGAGAGAGCCTGCGATTGGAGATTTGGAGTCTGTGTGTGAGAGAGAGAGCCTGCGATGGGAGATTTGGAGTCTGTGTGTGTGAGAGAGAGCCTGTGATGGGAGATTTGGAGTCTGTGTGAGAGAGAGAGCCTGCGATGGGAGATTTGGAGTCTGTGTGTGAGAGAGAGTCTGCGATGGGAGATTTGGAGTCTGTGTGTGAGAGAGAGCCTGTGATGGGAGATTTGGAGTCTGTGTGTGTGAGAGAGAGCTGTGATGGGAGATTTGGAGTCTGTGTGTGTGAGAGAGAGCCTGCGATGGGAGATTTGGAGTCTGTGTGTGAGAGAGAGCCTGCGATGGGAGATTTGGAGTCTGTGTGTGTGTGAGAGAGCCTGCGATGGGAGATTTGGAGTCTGTGTGTGTGAGAGAGAGCCTGCGATGGGAGATTTGGAGTCTGTGTGTGTGAGAGAGCCTGCGATGGGAGATTTGGAGTCTGTGTGTGAGAGAGAGAGCCTGCGATGGGAGATTTGGAGTCTGTGTGTGTGAGAGAGAGCCTGTGATGGGAGATTTGGAGTCTGTGTGAGAGAGAGAGAGCCTGTGACGGGAGATTTGGAGTCTGTGTGTGTGAGAGAGAGCCTGCGATGGGAGATTTGGAGTCTGTGTGTGAGAGAGAGAGCCTGCGATGGGAGATTTGGAGTCTGTGTGTGTGTGAGAGAGCCTGCGATGGGAGATTTGGAGTCTGTGTGTGTGAGAGAGAGCCTGTGATGGGAGATTTGGTGTCTGTGTGTGTGAGAGAGAGAGAGCCTGCGATGGGTGATTTGGAGTCTGTGTGTGTGAGAGAGCCTGTCATGGGAGATTTGGAGTCTGTGTGTGTGAGAGAGAGCCTGTGATGGGAGATTTGGAGTCTGTGTGAGAGAGAGAGCCTGCGATGGGAGATTTGGTGTCTGTGTGTGTGTGAGAGAGAGAGCCTGCGATGGGAGATTTGGAGTCTGTGTGTGAGAGAGAGAGAGAGCCTGTGATGGGAGATTTGGAGTCTGTGTGTGTGTGTGAGAGAGCCTGCGATGGGAGATTTGGAGTCTGTGTGTGTGTGAGAGAGCCTGCGATGGGAGATTTGGAGTCTGTGTGTGAGAGAGAGCCTGTGATGGGAGATTTGGTGTCTGTGTGTGTGTGAGAGAGCCTGCGATGGGAGATTTGGAGTCTGTGTGTGTGAGAGAGCCTGCGATGGGAGATTTGGAGTCTGTGTGTGAGAGAGAGAGAGCCTGCGATGGGAGATTTGGAGTCTGTGTGTGTGAGAGAGAGCCTGCGATGGGAGATTTGGAGTCTGTGTGTGTGAGAGAGCCTGTGATGGGAGATTTGGAGTCTGTGTGAGAGAGAGCCTGCGATGGGAGATTTGGAATCTGTGTGTGTGAGAGAGAGCCTGTGATGGGAGATTTGGAGTCTGTGTGAGAGAGAGCCTGCGATGGGAGATTTGGAGTCTGTGTAGAGAGAGCCTGCGATGGGAGATTTGGAGTCTGTGTGTGAGAGAGAGAGAGCCTGCGATGGGAGATTTGGAGTCTGTGTGAGAGAAGGAGAGCCTGCGATGGGAGATTTGGAGTCTGTGTGTGTGAGAGAGCCTGCGATGGGAGATTTGGAGTCTGTGTGTGTGAGAGAGCCTGCGATGGGAGATTTGGAGCCTGTGTGTGAGAGAGAGCCTGCGATGGGAGATTTGGAGTCTGTGTGAGAGAGAGAGCCTGTGATGGGAGATTTGGAGTCTGTGTGTGTGAGAGAGAGCCTGCGATGGGAGATTTGGAGTCTGTGTGAGAGAGAGAGCCTGTGATGGGAGATTTGGAGTCTGTGTGTGTGAGAGAGAGCCTGCGATGGGAGATTTGGAGTCTGTGTGAGAGAGAGAGCCTGTGATGGGAGATTTGGAGTCTGTGTGTGTGAGAGAGCCTGCGATGGGAGATTTGGAGTCTGTGTGTGAGAGAGAGCCTGCGATGGGAGACTTGGAGTCTGTGTGTGTGTGAGAGAGAGAGCCTGTGATGGGAGATTTGGAGTCTGTGTGAGAGAGAGAGCCTGCGATGGGAGATTTGGAGTATGTGTGTGTGTGAGAGCCTGTGATGGGAGATTTGGAGTCTGTGTGTGTGAGAGAGCCTGCGATGGGAGATTTGGAGTCTGTGTGTGTGAGAGAGCCTGTGATGGGAGATTTGGAGTGTGTGTGTGAGAGAGCCTGTGATGGGAGATTTGGAGTCTGTGTGTGAGAGAGAGAGAGCCTGCGATGGGAGATTTGGAGTCTGTGTGTGTGTGAGAGAGAGCCTGCGATGGGAGATTTGGAGTCTGTGTGAGAGAGAGCCTGCGATGGGAGATTTGGAGTCTGTGTGAGAGAGAGCCTGCGATGGGAGATTTGGAGTCTGTGTGTGTGTGAGAGAGCCTGCGATGGGAGATTTGGAGTCTGTGTGTGAGAGAGAGCCTGCGATGGGAGATTTGGAGTCTGTGTAGAGAGAGCCTGCGATGGGAGATTTGGAGTCTGTGTGTGAGAGAGAGCCTGCGATGGGAGATTTGGAGTCTGTGTAGAGAGAGCCTGCGATGGGAGATTTGGAGTCTGTGTGTGAGAGAGAGCCTGCGATGGGAGATTTGGAGTCTGTGTGTGAGAGAGCCTGCGATGGGAGATTTGGTGTCTGTGTGTGTGAGAGAGCCTGTGATGGGAGATTTGGAGTCTGTGTGAGAGAGAGAGCCTGCGATGGGAGATTTGGAGTCTGTGTGTGTGAGAGAGAGCCTGCGATGGGAGATTTGGAGTCTGTGTGTGAGAGAGAGAACCTGCGATGGGAGATTTGGAGTCTGTGTGTGAGAGAGAGCCTGTGATGGGAGATTTGGAGACTGTGTGTGAGAGAGAGCCTGTGATGGGAGATTTGGAGACTGTGTGAGAGAGAGCCTGCGATGGGAGATTTGGAGTCAGTGTGTGAGAGAGAGCCTGTGATGGGAGATTTGGAGACTGTGTGTGAGAGAGAGAGAGCCTGCGATGGGAGATTTGGAGTCTGTGTGAGAGAGAGCCTGCGATGGGAGATTTGGAGTCTGTGTGTGTGTGAGAGAGCCTGCGATGGGAGATTTGGAGTCTGTGTGTGTGAGAGAGAGAGCCTGCGATGGGAGATTTGGAGTCTGTGTGTGAGAGAGAGCCTGCGATGGGAGATTTGGAGTCTGTGTGTGAGAGAGAGCCTGCGATGGGAGATTTGGAGTCTGTGTGTGTGTGAGAGAGCCTGCGATGGGAGATTTGGAGTCTGTGTGTGAGAGAGAGCCTGCGATGGGAGATTTGGAGTCTGTGTAGAGAGAGCCTGCGATGGGAGATTTGGAGTCTGTGTGTGAGAGAGAGCCTGCGATGGGAGATTTGGAGTCTGTGTGTGAGAGAGCCTGCGATGGGAGATTTGGTGTCTGTGTGTGTGAGAGAGCCTGTGATGGGAGATTTGGAGTCTGTGTGAGAGAGAGAGCCTGCGATGGGAGATTTGGAGTCTGTGTGTGTGAGAGAGAGCCTGCGATGGGAGATTTGGAGTCTGTGTGTGAGAGAGAGAACCTGCGATGGGAGATTTGGAGTCTGTGTGTGAGAGAGAGCCTGTGATGGGAGATTTGGAGACTGTGTGTGAGAGAGAGCCTGTGATGGGAGATTTGGAGACTGTGTGAGAGAGAGCCTGCGATGGGAGATTTGGAGTCAGTGTGTGAGAGAGAGCCTGTGATGGGAGATTTGGAGACTGTGTGTGAGAGAGAGAGAGCCTGTGATGGGAGATTTGGAGTCAGTGTGTGTGAGAGAGCCTGCGATGGGAGATTTGGAGTCAGTGTGTGAGAGAGAGCCTGTGATGGGAGATTTGGAGTCAGTGTGTGTGAGAGAGCCTGTGATGGGAGATTTGGAGTCAGTGTGTGTGTGAGAGAGCCTGTGATGGGAGATTTGGAGTCTGTGTGTGTGTGTGAGAGAGCCTGCGATGGGAGATTTGGAGTCAGTGTGTGTGAGAGAGCCTGTGATGGGAGATTTGGAGTCTGTGTGTGTGTGAGAGAGCCTGTGATGGGAGATTTGGAGTCAGTGTGTGAGAGAGAGAGAGCCTGTGATGGGAGATTTGGAGTCAGTGTGTGAGAGAGAGCCTGTGATGGGAGATTTGGAGTCAGTGTGTGTGAGAGAGCCTGTGATGGGAGATTTGGAGACGGTGTGTGAGAGAGCCTGTGATGGGAGATTTGGAGTCTGTGTGTGAGAGAGCCTGCGATGGGAGATTTGGAGTCTGTGTGAGAGAGAGAGCCTGTGATGGGAGATTTGGAGACTGTGTGAGAGAGAGCCTGTGATGGGAGATTTGGAGTCTGTGTGTGTGAAAGAGCCTGCGATGGGAGATTTGGAGTCTGTGTGTGTGTGAGAGAGCCTGCGATGGGAGATTTGGAGTCTGTGTGAGAGAGAGCCTGCGATGGGAGATTTGGAGTCTGTGTGTGTGAGAGAGAGCCTGTGATGGGAGATTTGGAGTCAGTGTGTGAGAGAGAGCCTGTGATGGGAGATTTGGAGTCAGTGTGTGTGAGAGAGCCTGCGATGGGAGATTTGGAGTCAGTGTGTGTGAGAGAGCCTGTGATGGGAGATTTGGAGACTGTGTGTGAGAGAGCCTGTGATGGGAGATTTGGAGTCTGTGTGTGAGAGAGAGCCTGCGATGGGAGATTTGGAGTCTGTGTGTGTGAGAGAGAGCCTGTGATGGGAGATTTGGAGTCAGTGTGTGAGAGAGAGCCTGTGATGGGAGATTTGGAGACTGTGTGTGAGAGAGAGCCTGTGATGGGAGATTTGGAGACTGTGTGAGAGAGAGCCTGCGATGGGAGATTTGGAGTCAGTGTGTGAGAGAGAGCCTGTGATGGGAGATTTGGAGACTGTGTGAGAGAGAGCCTGCGATGGGAGATTTGGAGACTGTGTGTGTGAGAGAGAGCCTGTGATGGGAGATTTGGAGACTGTGTGTGAGAGAGAGAGAGCCTGTGATGGGAGATTTGGAGTCAGTGTGTGTGAGTGAGCCTGCGATGGGAGATTTGGAGTCAGTGTGTGAGAGAGAGCCTGTGATGGGAGATTTGGAGTCAGTGTGTGTGAGAGAGCCTGTGATGGGAGATTTGGAGTCAGTGTGTGTGTGAGAGAGCCTGTGATGGGAGATTTGGAGTCTGTGTGTGTGTGTGAGAGAGCCTGCGATGGGAGATTTGGAGTCAGTGTGTGTGAGAGAGCCTGTGATGGGAGATTTGGAGTCTGTGTGTGAGAGAGAGAGAGCCTGTGATGGGAGATTTGGAGTCAGTGTGTGAGAGAGAGCCTGTGATGGGAGATTTGGAGTCAGTGTGTGAGAGAGAGAGAGCCTGTGATGGGAGATTTGGAGTCAGTGTGTGAGAGAGAGCCTGTGATGGGAGATTTGGAGTCAGTGTGTGTGAGAGAGCCTGTGATGGGAGATTTGGAGACGGTGTGTGAGAGAGCCTGTGATGGGAGATTTGGAGTCTGTGTGTGAGAGAGCCTGCGATGGGAGATTTGGTGTCTGTGTGTGTGTGAGAGAGCCTGCGATGGGAGATTTGGAGTCTGTGTGAGAGAGAGCCTGCGATGGGAGATTTGGAGTCTGTGTGTGTGAGAGAGAGCCTGTGATGGGAGATTTGGAGTCAGTGTGTGAGAGAGAGCCTGTGATGGGAGATTTGGAGTCAGTGTGTGTGAGAGAGCCTGTGATGGGAGATTTGGAGACTGTGTGTGAGAGAGCCTGTGATGGGAGATTTGGAGTCTGTGTGTGAGAGAGAGCCTGCGATGGGAGATTTGGAGTCTGTGTGTGTGAGAGAGAGCCTGTGATGGGAGATTTGGAGTCAGTGTGTGAGAGAGAGCATGTGATGGGAGATTTGGAGACTGTGTGTGAGAGAGAGCCTGTGATGGGAGATTTGGAGACTGTGTGAGAGAGAGCCTGCGATGGGAGATTTGGAGTCAGTGTGTGAGAGAGAGCCTGTGATGGGAGATTTGGAGACTGTGTGAGAGAGAGCCTGCGATGGGAGATTTGGAGACTGTGTGTGTGAGAGAGAGCCTGTGATGGGAGATTTGGAGACTGTGTGTGAGAGAGAGAGAGCCTGTGATGGGAGATTTGGAGTCAGTGTGTGTGAGTGAGCCTGCGATGGGAGATTTGGAGTCAGTGTGTGAGAGAGAGCCTGTGATGGGAGATTTGGAGTCAGTGTGTGTGAGAGAGCCTGTGATGGGAGATTTGGAGTCAGTGTGTGTGTGAGAGAGCCTGTGATGGGAGATTTGGAGTCTGTGTGTGTGTGTGAGAGAGCCTGCGATGGGAGATTTGGAGTCAGTGTGTGTGAGAGAGCCTGTGATGGGAGATTTGGAGTCTGTGTGTGTGTGAGAGAGCCTGTGATGGGAGATTTGGAGTCAGTGTGTGAGAGAGAGAGAGCCTGTGATGGGAGATTTGGAGTCAGTGTGTGAGAGAGAGCCTGTGATGGGAGATTTGGAGTCAGTGTGTGTGAGAGAGCCTGTGATGGGAGATTTGGAGACGGTGTGTGAGAGAGCCTGTGATGGGAGATTTGGAGTCTGTGTGTGAGAGAGCCTGCGATGGGAGATTTGGTGTCTGTGTGTGTGTGAGAGAGCCTGCGATGGGAGATTTGGAGTCTGTGTGAGAGAGAGCCTGCGATGGGAGATTTGGAGTCTGTGTGTGTGAGAGAGAGCCTGTGATGGGAGATTTGGAGTCAGTGTGTGAGAGAGAGCCTGTGATGGGAGATTTGGAGTCAGTGTGTGTGAGAGAGCCTGTGATGGGAGATTTGGAGACTGTGTGTGAGAGAGCCTGTGATGGGAGATTTGGAGTCTGTGTGTGAGAGAGAGCCTGCGATGGGAGATTTGGAGTCTGTGTGTGTGAGAGAGAGCCTGTGATGGGAGATTTGGAGTCAGTGTGTGTGAGAGAGCCTGTGATGGGAGATTTGGTGTCTGTGTGAGAGAGAGAGAGCCTGTGATGGGAGATTTGGAGTCTGTGTGTGTGTGAGAGAGCCTGTGATGGGAGATTTGGAGTCTGTGTGTGAGAGAGAGCCTGCGATGGGAGATTTGGAGTCTGTGTGTGAGAGAGCCTGCGATGGGAGATTTGGTGTCTGTGTGTGTGAGAGAGCCTGTGATGGGAGATTTGGAGACTGTGTGAGAGAGAGCCTGCGATGGGAGATTTGGAGACAGTGTGTGAGAGAGAGCCTGTGATGGGAGATTTGGAGACTGTGTGAGAGAGAGCCTGCGATGGGAGATTTGGAGACTGTGTGTGTGAGAGAGCCTGTGATGGGAGATTTGGAGACTGTGTGTGAGAGAGAGAGAGCCTGTGATGGGAGATTTGGAGTCAGTGTGTGTGAGAGAGCCTGCGATGGGAGATTTGGAGTCAGTGTGTGAGAGAGAGCCTGTGATGGGAGATTTGGAGTCAGTGTGTGTGAGAGAGCCTGTGATGGGAGATTTGGAGTCAGTGTGTGTGTGAGAGAGCCTGTGATGGGAGATTTGGAGTCTGTGTGTGTGTGTGAGAGAGCCTGCGATGGGAGATTTGGAGTCAGTGTGTGTGAGAGAGCCTGTGATGGGAGATTTGGAGTCTGTGTGTGTGTGAGAGAGCCTGTGATGGGAGATTTGGAGTCAGTGTGTGAGAGAGAGAGCCTGTGATGGGAGATTTGGAGTCAGTGTGTGAGAGAGAGCCTGTGATGGGAGATTTGGAGTCAGTGTGTGTGAGAGAGCCTGTGATGGGAGATTTGGAGACGGTGTGTGAGAGAGCCTGTGATGGGAGATTTGGTGTCTGTGTGTGTGTGAGAGAGCCTGCGATGGGAGATTTGGAGTCTGTGTGAGAGAGAGCCTGCGATGGGAGATTTGGAGTCTGTGTGTGTGAGAGAGAGCCTGTGATGGGAGATTTGGAGTCAGTGTGTGAGAGAGAGCCTGTGATGGGAGATTTGGAGTCAGTGTGTGTGAGAGAGCCTGTGATGGGAGATTTGGAGACTGTGTGTGAGAGAGCCTGTGATGGGAGATTTGGAGTCTGTGTGTGAGAGAGAGCCTGCGATGGGAGATTTGGAGTCTGTGTGTGTGAGAGAGAGCCTGTGATGGGAGATTTGGAGTCAGTGTGTGAGAGAGAGCCTGTGATGGGAGATTTGGAGTCAGTGTGTGTGAGAGAGCCTGTGATGGGAGATTTGGTGTCTGTGTGAGAGAGAGAGAGCCTGCGATGGGAGATTTGGAGTCTGTGTGTGTGAGAGAGAGCCTGTGATGGTAGATTTGGAGACTGTGTGTGTGAGAGAGAGCCTGCGATTGGAGATTTGGAGTCTGTGTGTGAGAGAGAGCCTGCGATGGTAGATTTGGAGACTGTGTGTGTGAGAGAGAGCCTGCGATTGGAGATTTGGAGTCTGTGTGTGTGTGAGAGAGAGAGCCTGTGATGGGAGATTTGGAGTCAGTGTGTGTGAGAGAGCCTGCGATGGGAGATTTGGAGTCAGTGTGTGAGAGAGAGCCTGTGATGGGAGATTTGGAGTCAGTGTGTGTGAGAGAGCCTGTGATGGGAGATTTGGAGTCAGTGTGTGTGTGAGAGAGCCTGTGATGGGAGATTTGGAGTCTGTGTGTGTGTGTGAGAGAGCCTGCGATGGGAGATTTGGAGTCAGTGTGTGTGAGAGAGCCTGTGATGGGAGATTTGGAGTCTGTGTGTGTGTGAGAGAGCCTGTGATGGGAGATTTGGAGTCAGTGTGTGAGAGAGAGAGAGCCTGTGATGGGAGATTTGGAGTCAGTGTGTGAGAGAGAGCCTGTGATGGGAGATTTGGAGTCAGTGTGTGTGAGAGAGCCTGTGATGGGAGATTTGGAGACGGTGTGTGAGAGAGCCTGCGATGGGAGATTTGGTGTCTGTGTGTGTGTGAGAGAGCCTGCGATGGGAGATTTGGAGTCTGTGTGAGAGAGAGCCTGCGATGGGAGATTTGGAGTCTGTGTGTGTGAGAGAGAGCCTGTGATGGGAGATTTGGAGTCAGTGTGTGAGAGAGAGCCTGTGATGGGAGATTTGGAGTCAGTGTGTGTGAGAGAGCCTGTGATGGGAGATTTGGAGACTGTGTGTGAGAGAGCCTGTGATGGGAGATTTGGAGTCTGTGTGTGAGAGAGAGCCTGCGATGGGAGATTTGGAGTCTGTGTGTGTGAGAGAGAGCCTGTGATGGGAGATTTGGAGTCAGTGTGTGAGAGAGAGCCTGTGATGGGAGATTTGGAGTCAGTGTGTGTGAGAGAGCCTGTGATGGGAGATTTGGTGTCTGTGTGAGAGAGAGAGAGCCTGCGATGGGAGATTTGGAGTCTGTGTGTGTGAGAGAGAGCCTGTGATGGTAGATTTGGAGACTGTGTGTGTGAGAGAGAGCCTGCGATTGGAGATTTGGAGTCTGTGTGTGAGAGAGAGCCTGCGATGGTAGATTTGGAGACTGTGTGTGTGAGAGAGAGCCTGCGATTGGAGATTTGGAGTCTGTGTGTGTGTGAGAGAGAGAGCCTGCGATGGGTGATTTGGAGTCTGTGTGTGTGAGAGAGAGCCTGTGATGGGAGTTTTGGTGTCTGTGTGTGAGAGAGAGCCTGCGATGGTAGATTTGGAGACTGTGTGTGTGAGAGCCTGCGATGGGAGATTTGGAGTCTGTGTGAGAGAGAGCCTGCGATGGGAGATTTGGAGTCTGTGTGTGTGAGAGAGAGCCTGCGATTGGAGATTTGGAGTCTGTGTGTGTGTGAGAGAGAGAGCCTGCGATGGGTGATTTGGAGTCTGTGTGTGTGAGAGAGCCTGTCATGGGAGATTTGGAGTCTGTGTGTGTGAGAGAGAGCCTGCGATGGGAGATTTGGAGTCTGTGTGAGAGATAGAGTGCCTGCGATGGGAGATTTGGAGTCTGTGTGTGTGAGAGAGAGCCTGCGATGGGAGATTTGGAGTATGTGTGTGTGTGAGAGCCTGCGATGGGAGATTTGGAGTCTGTGTGTGTGTGAGAGAGAGCCTGCGATGGGAGATTTGGAGTCTGTGTGTGAGAGAGAGCCTGTGATGGGAGATTTGGAGTCTGTGTGTGTGAGAGAGAGAGCCTGTGATGGGAGATTTGGAGTCTGTGTGTGTGTGAGAGAGCCTGTGATGGGAGATTTGGAGTCTGTGTGTGAGAGAGAGCCTGCGATGGGAGATTTGGAGTCTGTGTGTGAGAGAGCCTGCGATGGGAGATTTGGTGTCTGTGTGTGTGAGAGAGCCTGTGATGGGAGATTTGGAGTCTGTGTGAGAGAGAGAGCCTGCGATGGGAGATTTGGAGTCTGTGTGTGTGAGAGAGAGCCTGCGATGGGAGATTTGGAGTCTGTGTGTGAGAGAGAGAACCTGCGATGGGAGATTTGGAGTCTGTGTGTGAGAGAGAGCCTGTGATGGGAGATTTGGAGACTGTGTGTGAGAGAGAGCCTGTGATGGGAGATTTGGAGACTGTGTGAGAGAGAGCCTGCGATGGGAGATTTGGAGTCAGTGTGTGAGAGAGAGCCTGTGATGGGAGATTTGGAGACTGTGTGAGAGAGAGCCTGCGATGGGAGATTTGGAGACTGTGTGTGTGAGAGAGAGCCTGTGATGGGAGATTTGGAGTCTGTGTGTGAGAGAGAGAGCCTGTGATGGGAGATTTGGAGTCAGTGTGTGTGAGAGAGCCTGCGATGGGAGATTTGGAGTCAGTGTGTGAGAGAGAGCCTGTGATGGGAGATTTGGAGTCAGTGTGTGTGAGAGAGCCTGTGATGGGAGATTTGGAGTCAGTGTGTGAGAGAGAGCCTGTGATGGGAGATTTGGAGTCAGTGTGTGAGAGAGAGCCTGTGATGGGAGATTTGGAGTCAGTGTGTGTGAGAGAGCCTGTGATGGGAGATTTGGAGTCTGTGTGTGTGAGAGAGCCTGTGATGGGAGATTTGGAGTCAGTGTGTGAGAGAGAGAGCCTGCGATGGGAGATTTGGAGTCAGTGTGTGAGAGAGAGCCTGTGATGGGAGATTTGGAGTCAGTGTGTGTGAGAGAGCCTGTGATGGGAGATTTGGAGTCGGTGTGTGAGAGAGCCTGTGATGGGAGATTTGGAGTCTGTGTGTGAGAGAGCCTGCGATGGGAGATTTGGTGTCTGTGTGTGAGAGAGAGAGCCTGCGATGGGAGATTTGGAGTCTGTGTGAGAGAGAGCCTGCGATGGGAGATTTGGAGTCTGTGTGTGTGAGAGAGAGCCTGCGATGGGAGATTTGGAGTCTGTGTGAGAGAGAGCCTGCGATGGGAGATTTGGAGTCTGTGTGTGTGAGAGAGAGCCTGTGATGGGAGATTTGGAGTCAGTGTGTGAGAGAGAGCCTGTGATGGGAGATTTGGAGTCAGTGTGTGTGAGAGAGCCTGTGATGGGAGATTTGGAGACTGTGTGTGAGAGAGCCTGTGATGGGAGATTTGGAGTCTGTGTGTGAGAGAGAGCCTGCGATGGGAGATTTGGAGTCTGTGTGTGTGAGAGAGTGCCTGTGATGGGAGATTTGGAGTCAGTGTGTGAGAGAGAGCCTGTGATGGGAGATTTGGAGTCAGTGTGTGTGAGAGAGCCTGTGATGGGAGATTTGGTGTCTGTGTGAGAGAGAGAGCCTGCGATGGGAGATTTGGAGTCTGTGTGTGTGAGAGAGAGCCTGCGATTGGAGATTTGGAGTCTGTGTGTGAGAGAGAGCCTGCGATGGTAGATTTGGAGACTGTGTGTGTGAGAGAGAGCCTGCGATTGGAGATTTGGAGTCTGTGTGTGTGAGAGAGAGAGCCTGCGATGGGTGATTTGGAGTCTGTGTGTGTGAGAGAGAGCCTGTGATGGGAGTTTTGGTGTCTGTGTGTGAGAGAGAGCCTGCGATGGTAGATTTGGAGACTGTGTGTGTGAGAGCCTGCGATGGGAGATTTGGAGTCTGTGTGAGAGAGAGCCTGCGATGGGAGATTTGGAGTCTGTGTGTGTGAGAGAGAGCCTGCGATTGGAGATTTGGAGTCTGTGTGTGTGTGAGAGAGAGAGCCTGCGATGGGTGATTTGGAGTCTGTGTGTGTGAGAGAGCCTGTCATGGGAGATTTGGAGTCTGTGTGTGTGAGAGAGAGCCTGCGATGGGAGATTTGGAGTCTGTGTGAGAGATAGAGTGCCTGCGATGGGAGATTTGGAGTCTGTGTGTGTGAGAGAGAGCCTGCGATGGGAGATTTGGAGTATGTGTGTGTGTGAGAGCCTGCGATGGGAGATTTGGAGTCTGTGTGTGTGTGAGAGAGAGCCTGCGATGGGAGATTTGGAGTCTGTGTGTGAGAGAGAGCCTGTGATGGGAGATTTGGAGTCTGTGTGTGTGAGAGAGAGCCTGTGATGGGAGATTTGGAGTCTGTGTGTGTGAGAGAGCCTGTGATGGGAGATTTGGAGTCTGTGTGTGTGAGAGAGAGCCTGTGATGGGAGATTTGGAGTCTGTGTGTGTGAGAGAGCCTGCGATGGGAGATTTGGAGTCTGTGTGTGTGTGAGAGAGCCTGTGATGGGAGATTTGGAGTCTGTGTGTGTGTGAGAGAGCCTGTGATGGGAGATTTGGAGTCTGTGTGTGTGAGAGAGCCTGCGATGGGAGATTTGGAGTCTTTGTGTGAGAGAGAGCCTGTGATGGGAGATTTGGAGTCTGTGTGTGTGAGAGAGAGCCTGTGATGGGAGATTTGGAGTCTGTGTGTGAGAGAGAGCCTGCGATGGGAGATTTGGAGTCTGTGTGTGTGAGAGAGCCTGTGATGGGAGATTTGGAGTCTGTGTGTGTGTGTGAGAGAGCCTGCGATGGGAGATTTGGAGTCTTTGTGTGAGAGAGAGCCTGCGATGGGAGATTTGGAGTCTTTGTGTGAGAGAGAGCCTGTGATGGGAGATTTGGAGTCTGTGTGTGTGAGAGAGAGCCTGTGATGGGAGATTTGGAGTCTGTGTGTGAGAGAGAGCCTGCGATGGGAGATTTGGAGTCTGTGTGTGTGAGAGAGAGCCTGTGATGGGAGATTTGGAGTCTGTGTGTGTGTGTGAGAGAGCCTGCGATGGGAGATTTGGAGTCTTTGTGTGAGAGAGAGCCTGCGATGGGAGATTTGGAGTCTTTGTGTGAGAGAGAGAGAGCCAGCGATGGGAGATTTGGAGTCTGTGTGTGTGAGAGAGCCTGCGATGGGAGATTTGGAGTCTGTGTGTGTGAGAGCCTGTGATGGGAGATTTGGAGTCTGTGTGTGAGAGAGAGAGAGCCTGCGATGGGAGATTTGGAGTCTGTGTGTGTGAGAGAGCCTGCGATGGGAGATTTGTAGTCTGTGTGTGTGAGAGAGAGCCTGCGATGGGAGATTTGGAGTCTGTGTGTGTGAGAGAGCCTGCGACGGGAGATTTGGAGTCTGTGTGTGAGAGAGAGCCTGCGATGGGAGATTTGGAGTCTGTGTGTGTGAGAGAGCCTGTGATGGGAGATTTGGAGTCTGTGTGTGTGTGAGAGAGCCTGCGATGGGAGATTGGAGTCTGTGTGTGTGTGAGAGAGCCTGCGATGGGAGATTGGAGTCTGTGTGTTTGAGAGAGAGCCTGTGATGGGAGATTTGGAGTCTGTGTGTGTGTGAGAGAGCCTGCGATGGGAGATTTGGAGTCTGTGTGTGTGTGAGAGAGCCTGTGATGGGAGATTTGGAGTCTGTGTGTGTGTGAGAGAGCCTGCGATGGGAGATTTGGAGTCTGTGTGTGAGAGTGAGCCTGCGATGGGAGATTTGGAGTCTGTGTGTGTGAGAGAGCCTGTGATGGGAGATTTGGAGTCTGTGTGTGTGTGAGAGAGAGCCTGCGATGGGAGATTTGGAGTCTGTGTGTGAGAGAGAGCCTGCGATGGGAGATTTGGAGTCTGTGTGTGTGAGAGAGCCTGTGATGGGAGATTCAAGTCTGTGTGTGTGAGAGCCTGTGATGGGAGATTTGGAGTCTGTGTGTGAGAGAGCCTGAGATGGGACATTTTGGAGCCTGTGTGTGTGTGAGAGAGCCTGCGATTGGAGATTTTGGAGCCTGTGTGTGTGTGAGAGAGCCTGCGATGGGAGATTTTGGAGCCTGTGTGTGAGAGGCTGGTTGTTTCTGACTGTAATATTTCCAAGTTTCACCAGGGGTCAGCAATGTGCTGTAGTTTGAAGTCTGCGGCTGCTTCCGGTTTCCTGCTGGGGTCGGTTGTCACCCCGCCGCAGGACTGGCTCTGGATTGGCTCAGCACGATCCCACCGTACAAGATTTCGTTAACCCTACAAACCCTGAGCCGCCTCCACATTTGATCCAATCCCGTTCTATTGCTGGGCTGTTCAAACAGTCCAACACACGAGATAGTTCCTGATTCAACTTGAAACTTTTGTTGCTGTTTGATATAATGGACATAGAGTGAGTTGGCAGGGAGTGAGGGGGGTGAGCACTGAGACTGGCCAGGAAAGTAACAGGAACCATTGTATAGACACAGCACAGCCCATCTTTATGCTAAACCTTTACAAAACGCTGGTTAGGCCCCAGCTGGCGTATTGGCCCGAAAATTAGACCTAATACGCGAGAGTACGCACTGTGTACTCTTGCGTTTTAGGTCTCCAATTGCCGGTTTCCAGCATGCACTGCGCATGCGCGGGAAACCGGCACTTGGTGAATTCAAAAGGGGGCGGTTCCTAGGTGAACCGCGTGCGCGCTACAGGCTGCGCGCACGCAGTGCACTTAGTGCTTTGAACGCGCAGGTAAGCATGGAACATTTTACACATAAAGAAAGGAGGCGTAAGACCCTCTTTTAACAAGGTAAGTAGTTAATTAAGTTATTTTAACTTTTTTTCAACAGGTTTATTTTTTTAGAGACTTTAAAGAAAGGTAAGTTTATTTTTATAACTTTTAAAAAGATTTTTAATTTTTTCAAAAATTTAATTTTTTGTTTAAAGTGGTTAATTTATTTAACTATACTTATTTTATTAATGTGATGGCTTTTTTTTTAAATTTAATTGAGGTTTAGCTGTTCTTTTTTGGGGGGTATAGATTCATAGCTTTGACAGGTCTTCCTGTCAAAACTATGAATGAAAGATGGTGTGCTGCCATTGGCTCTAACTGAATCACGTGATCCCAGAGCTCGCTCGAACTAACTGCGTCTCTGGCTCACGCAAGCACTGCACAGCTGCAGCCTTGAAACTAAAGTTCGTGTGAGCCCGGAGGGAAAAGGTAGGTGCGCAGTGAGATATCGCGGGGAAGCCTTACCCCCGCAGGAACGCTCCGTGTTTAATTTCTGGGCCATTGTGTCCAATTCTGGGCCACACACTTTAGTTGGATGTCAAGTCCTTGGAGAGGGTGCAGAGGAGTTGTACGAGAATGGTACCAGGGATGAGCAACATCAGTAATGTGACGAGACTGGAGAAGCTGGGGTTGTTCTCCTTGGAGCAGAGGAGGTTAAGGGGTGTTTAAAATCATAAGGGATTTTGATAGAGTTGATAGAGAGAGACTGTTTCCACTGGTAGGAGGGTCGGGAACCAGAGGACACAGATTGAAGGTAATTGGCAAAAGAACCAGCGGGGAGATGAGGAGAATCTTTTTACGCAGCGAGTTGTTGTGATCTGGAATGCGCTGCCTGAAAGGGCGGTGGAAGCAGATTCAATAGGAACTTTCATAGGGGAATTGAATAAATACTTGAAAAGGAATCATTTACAGGACTATGGGGAAAGAGTGAGAGAGTGGGACTAATTGGATAGCTCTACCAAAGAGCTGGCACAGGCATGATGGGCCGAAGGGTCTCCTGTGCTGTATCATTCCCTTGAGAAAGCTGCAAGGGGAGGGACTATTGCACCTTGTCTCTCCACATACACACAAAACTGTGCAGCAAATACAGTCGAGACTCAAATAGGGCAGCAAATTGACCTCTGGCTCGATTGGTGTGGTGTGTCCCCCAGTGTGGTACTGTGGGAAAGATGTTCCATCCCAGGTCTTATCGTCATCAACCAACCCTGGCGAGCGAGGCTCCCCTGAGTGTAAGGACTTTATTTAAATACATTCACGGGATGTGGGCATCGCTGGCAAGGCCGGCATTTATTGCCCATCCCTAATTGGCCTTGAGAAGGTGGTGGTGAGCCGCCACCTTGACCGCTACAGTCCGTGTGTTGAAGGTACTCCCACAGTGCTGTTAGGGAGGGAGTTCCAGGATTTTGACCCAGCGACAATGAAGGAACGGCGATATGCTTCCAAGTCAGGATGGTGTGTGACTTGGAGGGGAAATTGCAGGTGGTGGTGTTCCCGTGCGCCTGCTGTCCTTGTCCTTCTTGGTGGTGGAGGTTGTACTTTTGGGAGGTGATGGTGCCATTGGTAATGAAACCCAGCAAATCCTCGGGAAGAGGAGGAGACAAGAACAACAAATTGATCTTCCAAAGAGAGATCCTTCATAAACTGTAGGAAAGAGAAATTGTCAAAGGGCGCACAAGTTCCGACAGAGAAAGGTTTGACGCTACACCAAAAATTTCAGCCACTGTTCTTGAAGTTTTCAAAGACACTGTGACATCTGAGGCTTGTTTGGACCTGCCCTGGGAGTCTGGGAGTGTTTGATGGGACAGTGTAGAGGGAGCTTTACTCTGTATCTAACATGTGCTGTACCTGCCCTGGGATTGTTTGATGGGACAGTGTAGAGGGAGCTTTATTCTGTATCTAAGCCATGCTGTACCTGCCCTGGGAGTGTTTGATGGGGCAGTGTAGAGGGAGCTTTACTCTGTATCTAACCCATGCTGTACCTGCCCTGGGAGTGTTTGATGGGACAGTGTAGAGGGAGCTTTACTCTGTATCTAACCCGTGCTGTACTTGCCCTGGGAGTGTTTAATGTACAGTGTTGAGGAAGCTTTACGCTGTATCTAACCCGTGCTGTACCTGCCCTGGGAGTGTTTGATGGGACAGTTTATAGGGAGCTTTACTCTGTATCTAACCCATGCTGTACCTGCCCTGGGAGTGTTTGATGGGACAGTGTAGAGGGAGTTTTACTCCATATCTAACCCGTGCTGTACCTGCCCTGGGAGTGTTTGATGGGACAGTGTATAGGGAGCTTTACTCTGTATCTAATCCGTGCTGTACCTGCTCTGGGAGTGTTTGATGGGGCAGTGTAGAGGGAGCTTTACTCTGTATCTAACCCGTGCTGTACCTGCCCTGGGAGTGTTTGATGGGACAGTGTAGAGGGAGCTTTACTCTGTATCTAACCCATGCTGTACCTGCCCTGGGAGCGTTTGATGGGACAGAGTAGAGGGAGTTTTACTCTGTATCCAACCCGTGCTGTACCTGCCCTGGGAGTGTTTGATGGGACAGTGTAGAGGGAGCTTTACTCTGTATCTAACCCTGTGCTGTACCTGCCCTGGGAGTGTTTGATGAGACAGTGTAGAGGGAGCTTTACTCTGTATCTAACTCGTGCTGTACTTGCTCCGGGAGTGTTTGATGGGACGGTGTAGAGGGAGCTATACTCTATATCTAACCCATGCTGTACCTTCCCTGGGAGTGTTTGATGGGACAGTGTAGAGGAAGCTTTACTCTGTATCTAACCCATGCTGTACCTGCCCTGCGTGTGTTTGATGGGACGGTGTAGAGGGAGCTTTACTCTGTAACTAACCCGTGCTGTAGCTGTCCTGGGAGTGTTTGATTGTACAGTGTAGAGGGAGCTTTACTCTGTATCTAACCCGTGCTGTACCTGCCCTGGGAGTGTTTGATGGCGCAGTGTAGAGGGAGCTTTACTCTGTAACCAACTCGTGCTGTACCTGCCCTGGGAGTGTTTGATGGGACAGTGTAGAGGGAGCTATACTCTGTATCTAACCCATGCTGTACCTGCCCTGGGGGTGTTTGATGGGACAGTGTCGAGGGAGCTTTACTCTGTATCTATCCCATGCTGTACCTGCCCTGCGTGTGTTTGATGGGACAGTGTAGAGGGAGCTTTACTCTGTATCTAACCCGTGCTGTTGCTGCCCTGGGAGTGTTTGATGGGACAGTGTCGAGGGAGCTTTACTCTGTATCCACGTGGCCTGGGAGTGGTTAATGTGATATTGTAGAGGGAGATTTACTCTGTATCTAACCCATGCTGTACCTGCCCTGCGTGTGTTTGATGGGACGGTGTAGAGGGAGCTTTACTCTGTAACTAACCCGTGCTGTAGCTGCCCTGAGAGTGTTTGTTGGGCCCGTGTAGAGGGAGCTTTACTCTTTATCTAACCCATGCTGTACCTGTCCTGGGAGTGTTTGATTGTACCGTGTTGAGGGAGCTTTACTCTGTATCTAACCCGTGCTGTACCTGCCCTGGGAGTGTTTGATGGCGCAGTGTAGAGGGAGCTTTACTCTGTAACCAACTCGTGCTGTACCTGCCCTGGGAGTGTTTGATGGGACAGTGTAGAGGGAGCTTTACTCTGTATATAACCCGTGCTGTAACTGCCCTGGGAGAGTTTAATGGGACTGTTTAGAGGGAGCTTTACTCTGTATCTAACCCGTGCCGTAACTGTCCTGGGAGTGTTTGATGGGACGGTGTAGAGGGAGCTATACTCTGTATCTAACCCATGCTGTACCTGCCCTGGGGGTGTTTAATGTACAGTGTTGAGGAAGCTTTACGCTGTATCTAACCCGTGCTGTACCTGCCCTGGGAGTGTTTGATGGGACAGTGTAGAGGGAGCTTTACTCTGTATCTAAGCCATGCTGTACCTGCCCTGGGAGTGTTTGATGGGGCAGTGTAGAGGGAGCTTTACTCTGTATCTAACCCGTGCTGTACCTGTCCTGGGAGTGTTTGATGGGACAGTGTAGAGGGAGCTTTACTCTGTATCTAACCCCTGCTGTATCTGCCCTGGGAGTGTTTGATGGGACAGTGTAGAGGGAGCTTTATTCTGTATCTAAGCCATGCTGTACCTGCCCTGGGAGTGTTTGATGGGGCAGTGTAGAGGGAGCTTTACTCTGTATCTAACCCATGCTGTACCTGCCCTGGGAGCGTTTGATGGGACAGAGTAGAGGGAGTTTTACTCTGTATCCAACCCGTGCTGTACCTGCCCTGGGAGTGTTTGATGGGACAGTGTAGAGGGAGCTTTACTCTGTATCTAACCCTGTGCTGTACCTGCCCTGGGAGTGTTTGATGAGACAGTGTAGAGGGAGCTTTACTCTGTATCTAACTCGTGCTGTACTTGCTCCGGGAGTGTTTGATGGGACGGTGTAGAGGGAGCTATACTCTATATCTAACCCATGCTGTACCTGCCCTGGGAGTGTTTGATGGGACAGTGTAGAGGAAGCTTTACTCTGTATCTAACCCATGCTGTACCTGCCCTGCGTGTGTTTGATGGGACGGTGTAGAGGGAGCTTTACTCTGTAACTAACCCGTGCTGTAGCTGTCCTGGGAGTGTTTGATTGTACAGTGTAGAGGGAGCTTTACTCTGTATCTAACCCGTGCTGTACCTGCCCTGGGAGTGTTTGATGGCGCAGTGTAGAGGGAGCTTTACTCTGTAACCAACTCGTGCTGTACCTGCCCTGGGAGTGTTTGATGGGACAGTGTAGAGGGAGCTATACTCTGTATCTAACCCATGCTGTACCTGCCCTGGGGGTGTTTGATGGGACAGTGTCGAGGGAGCTTTACTCTGTATCTATCCCATGCTGTACCTGCCCTGCGTGTGTTTGATGGGACAGTGTAGAGGGAGCTTTACTCTGTATCTAACCCGTGCTGTTGCTGCCCTGGGAGTGTTTGATGGGACAGTGTCGAGGGAGCTTTACTCCGTATCCACGTGGCCTGGGAGTGGTTAATGTGATATTGTAGAGGGAGATTTACTCTGTATCTAACCCATGCTGTACCTGCCCTGCGTGTGTTTGATGGGACGGTGTAGAGGGAGCTTTACTCTGTAACTAACCCGTGCTGTAGCTGCCCTGAGAGTGTTTGTTGGGCCCGTGTAGAGGGAGCTTTACTCTTTATCTAACCCATGCTGTACCTGTCCTGGGAGTGTTTGATTGTACAGTGTTGAGGGAGCTTTACTCTGTATCTAACCCGTGCTGTACCTGCCCTGGGAGTGTTTGATGGCGCAGTGTAGAGGGAGCTTTACTCTGTAACCAACTCGTGCTGTACCTGCCCTGGGAGTGTTTAATGGGACAGTGTAGAGGGAGCTTTACTCTGTATATAACCCGTGCTGTAACTGCCCTGGGAGAGTTTAATGGGACTGTTTAGAGGGAGCTTTACTCTGTATCTAACCCGTGCCGTAACTGTCCTGGGAGTGTTTGATGGGACGGTGTAGAGGGAGCTATACTCTGTATCTAACCCATGCTGTACCTGCCCTGGGGGTGTTTGATGGGACAGTGTCGAGGGAGCTTTACTCTGTATCTATCCCATGCTGTACCTGCCCTGCGTGTGTTTGATGGGACAGTGTAGAGGGAGCATTACTCTTTATCCAAATGGCCTGGGAGTGTTTAATGTGATATTGTAGAGGGAGCTTTACTCTGTATCTAACTCGTGCTGTACTTGCTCAGGGAATGTTTGATGGGACAGTGTAGAGGGAGCTTTTCTCTGTATCTAACCCGTGCTGTTGCTGCCCTGGGAGTGTTTGATGGGACAGTGCAGAGGGAGCTTTACTCCGTATCCACGTGGCCTGGGATTGGTTAATGTGATATTGTAGAGGGAGATTTACTCTGTATCTAACCCATGCTGTACCTGCCCTGGGAGTGTTTGATGGGACAGTGTAGAGGGAGCTTTACTCTGTATCTAACCCATGCTGTACCTGCCCTGTGTGTGTTTGATGGGACAGTGTCGAGGGAGCTTTACTCTGTATCCAAGTGGCCTGGGAGTGTTTAACGTGATATTGTAGAGGGAGCTTTACTCTGTATCTAACCCGTGCTGTACCTGCCCTGGGAGTGTTTGATGGGACAGTGCAGAGGGAGCTTTACTCTGTATCTAACCCGTGCTGTACCTGCCCTAGGAGTGTTTGATGGGACAGTGTAGAGGGAGCTTTACTCTGTATCTAACCCCTGCTGTATCTGCCCTGGGAGTGTTTGATGGGACAGTGTAGAGGGAGCTTTACTCTGTATCTAAGCCATGCTGTACCTGCCCTGGGAGTGTTTGATGGGGCAGTGTAGAGGGAGCTTTACTCTGTATCTAACCTGTGCTTTACCTGCTGAGAGGGAGCTTTACTCTGTATCTAACCCGTGCTTTACCTGCCCTGGGAGTGTTTGATGGGACAGTGCAGAGGGAGCTTTACTCTATATCTAATCCGTGCTGTATCTGCCCTGTGAGTGAATTTTGGGACAGTGTAGAGAGCATAGCACATAAGAATTAGGAGCAGGAATAGGCCACACGGCCCCTCAAGCCTGCTCTGACATTCAATTTGATCATGGCTGATTTTTGACCTTAACTCCACTTTCCTGCTGCATCTCCATCTCCCTTGATACCCATAGAGTCCAAAAATCTATCTCTCTCAGCCTTGAATATGCTCATCGATTCAGCATCCACAGCTCTTTGGGGTAGAGAATTCCAAAGATTCACAGCCCTCTGCGTGATGAAATTCCTCCCCATCTCAGTCTTAAATGGCCGACCCCTTATCCTGAGACTGTGACCCCTTGTTCTAGACACTCCAGCCAGGGGAAACAACCTCTCAGCATCTGCCCTGCCAGTCCCCCTCAGAATCTTATATGTTTCAATGAGATCACCTCTCATTCTTCTCAACTCCAGAGAGTATAGGCCCAATCTACTCAATCTCACCTCATAGGACAATGCTCCCCAGGAATCAATCGAATGAACTTTTTTTGCACGTATATGCTTTCTCAGATAAGGAGACCAAAACTGTGCACAGTACTCCAGGTGTGGTCTCACCAAGGCCCTGTACAATTGTAGCAAGACTTCCTTACACTTATACTCCAACCCCCTTGCAATAAAAGCCAACATGCCATTTGCCTTCCTAATTGCTTGCTGTGCCTGCATGCTAACTCTGTTTCCTGTATGAGGACACCCAAATCTCTCTGAACACCAACATTTAATAGTTTATCACCATTGACATTTTTTTTTCTTTTTCTATTTTTCCTGCCAAAATGAATAACATCACATTTCCTCACATTATACCCCATCTGCCACCTAATTGCCCATTCACTTCACCTGTCTTTATTCCTTTGCAGACTCTTTGTGTTCTCCTCACAGCTTACTTTCCCACCTAGCTTTGTATTGTCAGCAAACTTGGATACATTACACTCGGTCCCTTCATCTAAAGTAAATCTAGGGCAAATTATTGACCTGGTTCGGAAATTGGCTGAGCGGCAGGAGACAGGCAGTGGGGATAATGGGTAGCTACTCAAATTACAGGATGTGACTGGTCGTGTCCCGCAGTGAACTGTGTTGAGGCCTCAACTGTTCACAATATTTATTAATGATGGTGTAGAAAGTCACATATCCAAATTTGCCGATGACACAAAGATAGGCGGCAGTGTAGGCAGCGGAGATGGAAGCATAAAATTACAAAGCGATGTCGACAGATTAAGTGACTGGGCAAACTATGGCAAATGGATTTCAATGTAGGCAAATGTGAGGTCATCCACTTTGGACCTAAAAAGGATAGAACAGGGTACTTTCTAAATGGTGAAAAGCTAAAAACAGTGGAGGTCCAAAGAGACTTGGGGGTCCAGGTACACAGATCATTAAAATGTCATGAACAGGTACAGAAAATAATCAAAAAGGCTAATGGAATGCTGGTCTTTATATCTGGAGGACTAGAGTACAAGGGGGTAGAAGTTATGCTGCAGCTATACAAAACCCTGGTTAGACCACACCTGGAGCACTGTGAGCAGTTCTGGGCACCACACCTTAGGAAGGATATATTGGCCTTGGAGGGAGTGCAGCGTAAGTTTACCAGAATGATACCTGGACTCCAAGGGTTAAGTTATGAGGAGAGATTACACAAATTAGGGTTGTATTCCCTAGAAGGTTAAGGGGTGATCTGATCGAAGTTTTCAAGATATTATGGGGAACAGATAGGGTAGATAGAGAGAAACTATTTCCACTGGTTGGGGATTCTAGGACGAGGGGGCATAGTCTAAAAATTAGAGCCAGACCTTTCAGGAGTGAAATTAGGAATCACTTCTACACACAAAGGGTGGTAGAAGTTTGGAACTCTCTTCCGCAAACGGCAATTGATGCCAGATCAATTGTTAATTTTAAATCGGAGATCGCTAGCTTTTTGTTATCCAAAGATATTAAGGGATATGGGCCAAAGGCGGGTATATGGAGTTAGGTCACAGATCAGCCCTGAGCTCATTGAATGGTGGAACAGGCTTGAGGGGCTCAATGGCCTCCTCCTGTTCCTATGTTCCGAAGTCCAAGCACTGATCCTTGCAGTACTCCAATAGTTACAGCCTGCCAACCTGAAAATGACCCTTTTATCCCTACTCTCTGTTTTCTGTCCATTAACCAATCGTCAAGCCACACTAATATATTACCCCCAACCCGATGACCACTTATATAATAGCAAAATACTGCGGATGCTGGAAATCTGAAATAGCAACAGAAAATGCTGGAAACACTCAGCAGGCCAGGCAGCATCCGTGGAGAGAGAAACAGAGTTAACGTTTCAGGTCTGGGACCCTTCGTCAGAACTGGAAAAAGTTAGAGATGTAACCGGTTTTAAGCAGGTGCAGAGGTGGGGGGAGGGGAGACAAGAATAAAAGGGTCTGTCTGTGACAGGGTGGAAGGCAGGAGAGATTAAATGTTGCAAATGGGGATGGCAGAATCATCAACAGCTGCTGCCTGAACAAATAGAGGCAGGAGTTATAGTCCGAAATTGTTGAACTCGATGTTGAGTCCAGAAGGCTGTAAAGTGCCTAATCGAAAGATGAGGTGCTGTTCCTCGAGCTTACGTTGAGCTTCATTGGAACAGTGTAAGAGGCCGAGGATGGTGAAGTCTGAGTGGAGTGGAGCGGAGAATTAAAGTGACAGGCGACCGGAAGCTCGGGGTCACGCTTACGGACTGAACGGAGGTGTTCCGCAAAGCAGTTGCCGAATCTGCGTTTGGTCTCCCCAATGTAGAGGAGACCGCATCGTGAGCAGCGAATACAGTATACTAAATTGTAAGAAGTACAAGTAAATCGCTGTTTCACCTGGAAGGAGTGTTTGGGGCCCTGGAGAGTGGGAAGGGAGGAGGTAAAAGGGCATGTGTTGCATCTCCTGCGCTTGCACGGGAAGGTGCCGGGCGAAGGGGAAGGGGTGCTAGGGGCGATTGAGGAGTGGACCAGGGTGTCGTGGAGGGAGCGGTCCCTGCGGAATGCTGAAATGGGAGGAGAGGGGAAGATGTGTTTGGTGGTGGGATCACGCTGGAGGTGGCAGAAATGGCGGAGGATGATCCGTTGAATGTGGAGGCTGGCGGGGTGAAAGGTGAGGACAAGGGGAACCCTATCGTGGTTCTGAGAGGGTGGTGCTGTTGTTGTTTGGTTAACCGACCTCTACCGTGCGGAGGCTGAACGCCAACTCTCTGACACCTCCTCCTACCTCCCCCTGGAACATGACCCCCTACTGAACAGCAAGCCATCGTTTCCAAGACTGTCACTGACAGCATCTCCTCTGGAGATCTTCCCTCCATGGCTGTCAACCTCATAGTCCCTCAACCCCGCACAGCCCGCTTCTACCTCCTTCGCAAGATCCACAAACATCATTTCAGCTTGTTCTTGCCCCATGGAACTGATTTCTTCATATCTTGACTCTATTTTTTCTCCCCTTGTCCAGTCTTTTCCCACCTACATTCGTGACTCCTCCGACGCCCTAGAAACATAGAAGATAGGAGCAGGAGTAGGCCATTTCAGCCCCTCGAGCCTGTTCCGCCATTTAATGAGATCATGGCTGATCATCCAAATTCAGTACCCTGTCCCTGCTTTCTCCCCATATCCCTTGATCCCTTTAGCCTTAAGAAATATATCTAACTCCTTCTTGAATATATTTAATGAATTGGCCTCAACTGCCTTCTGTGGTAGAGAATTCCACAGGTTCATCACTCTCTGGGTGAAGAAATTCCTCCTCATCTCAGTCCTAAATGGCTTACCCCTTATCCTTAGACTGTGACCCCTGGTTCTGGACTCCCCCGCCATCGGGAACATCCTTCCTGCATCTAGTCTGTCTCGTGCTGTCAGAATTTTATAAGTTTCAATGAGATCCCCTCTCATTCTTCTAAACTCTAGCGAATACAAGCCTAATCGACCCAATCTCTCTTCATACGTCATTCCTGCCATCCCAGGTATCAGTCTGGTGAATCTTTGCTGCACTCCCTCCATGGCAAGAACATCCTTCCTCAGATAAGGTGACCAAAACTGCACACAATACTCAAGGTGTGGTCTCACCAAGGCCCCGTACAACTGCAGCAAGACATCCTTGCTCCTGTACTCGAATCCTCTTGCTATGAAGGCCAACATACCATTTGCCTTCTTAACCGCCTGCTGCACCTGCATGCTTACCTTTAGCGACTGGTGCACAAGGACACCCAGGTCTCGTTGCACTTCCCCTTTTCCCAATCTATTGCCGTTCAGATAATAATCTGTCTTCCTGTTTTTGCCACCAAAGTGGATAACCTCACATTTATCCACATTATACTGCATCTGCCATGCATCTGCCCAATCACCCAACCTGTCCAAATCATACTGGAGTTTCTCTGCATCCTCCTCACAGCACACACGCCCACCCAGCTTTGTGTCATCTGCAAACTTGGAGATATCATATCTAGTTCCCTCGTCTGGATCATTAATATATATTGTGAATAGCTGGGGTCCTAGCACCGATCCCTGCGGTACCCCACTAGTCACTGCCTGCCACTCGGAAAAAGACCCATTTATTCCAACTCTTTGCTTCCTGTCTGCCAACCAGTGCTCTATCCAAGTCAGTACCTTACCCCCAATCCCATGTGCTTTAACTTTGCATGCTAATCTCTTATGCGGGACCTTATCGAAAGCCTTCTGAAAGTCCAAATACACCACATCCACAGCTTTAACAGTTTCCAGTTTCCTGGCCCCAACATTCTCCTTTTCACTATGGACGTCCAATCCCTCTACATCTCCATCCCCCGCCAGGATGGCCTGAGGGCGCTCCGCTTCTTCCTTGAACAGATGCCAAACCAATCCCCATCCACCACCACCCTCCTCCGCCTGGCTGAACTTGTTCTCACTTTGAACAACTTCTCCTTTGACTTCACTCACTTCCTCCAAATTAAGGGTGTTGCTGTGGGAACCCGCATGGGTCTTAGCTGTGCCTACCTTTTTGTGGGGTATGTCATAGAGTCGTAGAGTCATAGAATCATAACGGCACAGAAGGACGTCATTTGGCCCATCGAGTCCGTGCCGGCTCTCTGTAGAGCAATCCAGTCAGTCTCATTCCCCCGCTCTATCCCCGTAGCCCTGCTAGTTTATTTCCCTCAAGTGCCTATCCAGTCTCCCTTTGAAAACATTGAGTGTCTCCGCTTCCACCACTTCCGTCGGCAGCGAGTTCCAGGTCATCACCACTCGCTGCATAAAAATGTTTTTCCTCACATCCCCCTTGTATCTCTTGCCCAAAACCTTAAATCTGTGTCCCCCTAGTCCTTGTACCATCAACTAGTGGGAACAGCCTTTCTCCGTCTAGCCTATCCAAGCCCGTCATAATCTTGTACACCTCTATCAATTCACCCCTCAACCTCCTTTGCTCTAATGGAAACAAATCCAGCTTCTCCAACCTGTCCTTGTAGCTAAGAACCCCCATCCCCGGAACCATTCTGGTAAATCTCCTCTGCACCCTCTCAAGTGCCTTCACATCCTTCCTAAAGTGTGGTGACCAGAACTGGACGCAATACTCCAGTTGTGGCCTAACCAGCACTTTATAAAGGTTCAGCATAAATTCTCTACTTTTGTGCTCAATACCTCTATTTATGAAGCCCAAGATCCCATATGCTTTGCTAACCACTCTCTCAATATGTCCTGCCACCTTCAGGGACCTATACACATTAACTCCCAGTTCCCTCTGTCCCTGCACACTCTTTAAAACTGTGCCATTAAGTTTATATTGCCTCTCCCTGTTCCTTCTGCCAAAATGCATCACCTCACACTTCTCTGTATTAAATTCCATCTGCCACTTGTCTGCCCATTCTGCTAGCCTTTCTATGGCCTGTTGCAGTCGATTGGTATCATCATCACTGTTTGCCACCCCCCCAAGTTTGGTGTCATCGGCAAATTTAGAAATTCTACTCTGTATTCTAATATCCAGGTCATTTATATGTATCAAAATAAGCAGTTGCCCCAACACTGACCCTTGGGGAACACCACTGTCTACCATCCTCCAGTCTGAAAAACAGCCATTTACCACAACTCGCTGTTTTCTGTCCTTAAGCCAATTCCTTATCCAAGCTGCCACTGACCCACCTATTCCATGAGCCTCAATTTTGTTCACCAGCCTTCAATGTGCTACTTTGTCAAACGCCTTCCGAAAATCCATGTAGACAACATTCATTGCATTCCCTTCATCAATCGTCTCTGTTACTTCATCAAAAAATTCAATTAGATTAGTCAAACACGATCTGCCTTTTACAAACCCATGTTGGCTCTCCTTAATTAGCTTAAACCTCTCCAAATGCCCATTAATTTTTTCCTTGATTATTGTTTCTAAAACTTTACCCACCACTGATGTTCAACTGGCTGGCCTGTAGTTACTAGGATTGTTCTTACACCCTTTCTTGAACAATGGTGTCACATTTGCCACTTTCCAATCCTCAGGCACCTCCCCAGCATCTAGGGAAGATTGGAAAATTATGGCAAGCCCTTCCGCTGTCTCCTCCCCCAATTCCCTTAGCAACCTGGGTTGCAAGCCATCTGGACCAGGCGACATATCCACTTTAAGCATACCCAGCCTTTCTAGTACATCCTGTTTATTAATTTTCACCCCTTGCATTGCTTCTAGCTTTTCCACTTCTACTGATATTTTGTCAGCATCCACCTCCTTAGTAAACACTGAATGTGGAATGTTCTTTGTTCCAGTCCTACTCAGGTCCCCTCCCTCACCTCTTTTTCCGGTACATTGATGACTGTATTGGTGCTGTTTCCTGCTCTTGCCCTGAACTAGAGAATTTCATTCACTTTGCTTCCAATTTCCACCCTTCCCTCACCTTCACATGGTCCATCTCCGACTCTTCTTTTCCCCTCCTTGACTTCTCTGTCTCCATTTCTGGAGATAGGCTATTGACAAACATACACTACAAGCCTACTGACTCCCACAGCTACCTGGACTACACTTCCTCCCACCCCACTTCCTGTAAGGACTCTATTCCATTCTCCCAGTTTCTCCATCTCCACTGCATCTGCTCTGACGATGCCACCTTCCATACTAGTGCTTTTGATATGTCTTCCTTTTTCCTCAACCGAGGATTACCCTCTGGCGTGGTTGACACGGCCCTTGACCGTGTCCGTTCTATTTCCCACACTTCTGCGCTCACCTTTTCCCCTCCCTCCCATGGACCACGATAGAGTTCCCCTTGTCCTCACCTTTCACCCTTCCAGCCTCTACATTCAACGGATCATCCTCCGCCATTTCCGCCACCTCCAGCGTGATCCCCCCACCAAACACATCTTCCCCTCACCTCCCCTTTCAGCATTCCGGAGGGACAGCTTCCTCCGCAACACCCTGGTCCACTCCTCAATCACCCCCAAGAGCCCCTCCCCACGGCACCTTCCCGTGCAAGTGCAGGAGATGCAACACCCCTTCCAGGTGAAACAATGATTTACTTGTACTTCTTTCAATTTAATATACTGTATTCGCTGCTCACGACGTGTTCTCCTCTACATTGGGGAGACCAAACGCAGATTGGGTGACCGCTTTGCGGAACACCTCCATTCAGTCCGTAAGGGTGATCCCGAGCTTCCAGTCACCTGTGCCTTTAATTCTCCGCTCCACTCCCACTCTGACCTCTCCATCCTCGGCCTCTTACACTGTTCCAACCAAGCTCAACGTAAGCTCAAGGAGCAGCACCTCATCATTCGATTAGGCACTTTACAGCCTTCTGGACTCAACATCGAGTTCAACAATTTCAGACTATAACTTCTGCCCCTATTTGTTCAGGCAGTAGCTGTTGCTGATTCTGCCATCCCCATTTGCAACATTTAATCTCTCCTGCCTTCCACCCTGTCACAGACAGACCCTTTTATTCTTGTCTCCCCTCCCCCCACCTCTGCACCTGCTTAAAACCTGTTACATCTCTAACTTTTTCCAGTTCTAATGAATGGTCACAGACCTGAAACGTTGACTCTGTTTCTCTCTCCACGCATGCTGCCTGACCTGCTGAGTGTTTGCAGCATTTTCTGTTGTTATTTCCATTATGACTTATTTTGCGTAACAACTGTTTATGTAGCACCTTATCGAATGCCTTTTGTAAATCCAAATATACTACATCCACTGGTTCCCCTTTATCTACCCTGCTAGTTACATCCTCAAAAAACTCTAACAAATTTGTTAAACACGATTTCCCTTTCATAAAACTGAAAGTTGACTCTGCCTAATCATATTATGATGTTCTAAGTGCCCTGTTACCACTTCCTTAATAATGGATTCCAGCATTTTCCCGACAACTAATGTCAGGCTAACTGGCCTGTAGTTCCCCGTTTTCTCTCTCCCTCTTTTCTTGCGTAGTGGCGTTACATTTTCTACCTTCCAATCAGCTGGGACCGTTCTTGAATCTCGGGAATTTTGGAAGATCACAACTAATGCATCCAGTCTCTCTATAGCTACCTCTTTTAGAACACTAGGATGTAGGCCATCAGGTCCAGGGGATTTGTCGGCTTTTAGTCTCATTAGTTTCTCAAGTACATTTTCTCTGCTGATCTTACTTTAAGTTTCTCAATCTTATTAGCCCGTTGGTTCCCCACTATTTTTGGTATGCTTTTTGTGTCTTCTACTGTGAAGACAGATACAATTATTTTTTAAAGTCTCTGCCATTTCTTCATTCCCCATTATAATTTCTCCTGTCTCAGTCTCTAAGGGACCAATGCTTACTTTTGCTACTCTCTTCCTTTTTACATACTTGTAGATGCTATTGCAATTTTTTTTAATATATCTTGCTAGTTTACTCTCATTCTATTTTCTCCCTTTTTATCAATTTTTTGGTCATCCTTTGCTGTTTTCTAAAGCTTTCCCAATCCTCAGGCTTATTACTATTCTTCGCAACATTATAAACCTCTTCTTTTAATCTAATACTTTCCTTAACGTCTTTCGTTAGCCATGGATGGATCATTTTTCCTATGGAGTTTTATTTCTCAATGGAATGTATATTGGTTGAGAATTTTGGAATATCTCTTTAAATATTTAAGAACATAAGAACATAAGAAATAGGAGCAGGAGTAGGCCATTTGACCCCTCGAGCCTGCTCCGCCATTCAATAAGATCATGGCTGATCTGATCTTGGCCTCAACTCCACTTTCCCGCTCGCTCCCCATAACCCTTAACTCCCCTGTAGCTCAAATATCTGTCTATCTCCGCCTTGAATATATTCAATGACTCCGCCTCCACAGCTCCCCGGGGTAGAGAATTCCAAAGATTCACGACCCTCTGAGAGAAGAAATTCCTCCTCATCTCCGATTTAAATGGGCGACCCCTTATTCTGAAACTATGCCCCCCTCGTTCTAGATTCCCCCATCAGGGGAAACATCCTCCCTGCATCTTTCTGTCAAGCCCCCTCCGAAAGAAAGAAAGACGTGCATTTATATCGCGCCTTTCACGACCACCGGACGTCTCAAAGCGCTTTACAGTCAATGAAGTCAATGAAGAATCTTATATGTTTCAATAAGATCACCTCTCATTCTTCTAAACTCCAATGAGTATAGGCCCAACCTGCTCAACCTTTCTTCATAAGACAATCCCTTCATCTCAGAAATCAACCAAGTGAACCTTCTCTGAACTGCCTCCAATGCAAGTATATCCCTCCTTAAATAAGGAGACCAAAATGCACGCAATACTCCAGGTGTGGTCTCACCAGCGCCCTGTACAGTTGTAGCAAGACTTCCCTACTTTTATACTTCATCCCCCTTGCAATAAAGGCCAACATTCTATTTGCCTTCCTAATTACTTGCAGTACCTGCATGCTAACTTTTTGTGTTTCATGTACGAGGACACCCAGATCCCTCTGTATCGCAGCATTCTGTAGTCTCTCTCCACTTAAATAATAATTTGCTTTTTTATTTTTCCTACCAAAGTGGATAACCTCACATTTTCCCACATTAAACTCCATCTGCCAAATTTTTGCCCACTCAGTTAACCTATCTATATCCCTTTGCAGTCTCTTTGTGTCCTCTTCACAACTTGCTTTCCCACCTATCTTTGTATCATCAGCAAATTTGGCAACAGTACACTCGGTCCCTTCATCCAAGTCATTAATATAGATTGTAAATAGTTGAGGCCCCAGCACTGATCCCACTGCTTTACTTTGTATCTAAACGTATGTGCCCTGGCAGTGATTGATGGGCCAGTGTATAGGGAGATTTATGCTAACTCTAACTTGTGCTGTACCTGTCCTGGTAGTGCTTGATGGGACAGTTTAGAGGGAGCTTTACTCTGTCGGTAACCTATGATATACCAACCCTGGGAGTGTTTGATGGGACAGTGCAGAGTGGGCTTTACACTGTATCTAACCCGTGCTGGACTTGCCCTGGGAGTGTTTGATGGGACAGTGTAGAGGGATTTTTTCTCTGAATCTAACCCATGCAATACCTGCCCTGGGAGTGTTTGATGGGATAGTGTAGAGCGAGCTTTATTCTGTATCTAACCCGTGCTGTACCTGCCCTGTGAGTATTTGTTGGGACAGTGTGGAGGGATTTTTTTGCTGTATCTAACCCATGCTGTACTTGCCCTGGGAGTGTTTGATGGGACAGTGTAGAGGCAGCTTAACTCTGTACTAATACTGTACCTGCCCTTGGATTGATTGAAGGGACAGCGTAGAGGGAACTTTACTCTCCATGTAACTCGTGATGTACCAGGCCTGGGAATGTTTGATGGGAGAGTGTAGAGGTGACGTTACTCTGTTTCTAACCCATGCTCTACCTGCCCTGGGAGTGATTGATGGGGCTATGCAGAGGGTTCTTTACTCTGTATCTAATTTGTGCTGTACCTGCCCTGGGAGTGTTTGATGGGACAGTGTAGAGGGAGCTTTACTCTGTATCTAACCCGTGCTGTACCTGCCCTGGTAGTGTTTGATGGGACAGTGTAGAGGGAGCTTTACTCTGTATCTAATCCATGCTGTACCTGCCCTGGAAGTGTTTGAAAGGACAGTGTAGAGGGAGCTTTACTCTGTATCTAACCTGTGCTGTACCTGCCCTGGGAGTGTTTGAAGGGACAGTGTAGAGGGAGCTTTACTCTGTATCTAACACATGCTGTACCTGCCCTGGGAGTGTTTGAAAGGACAGTGTAGAGGGAGCTTTACTCTGTATCTAACCTGTGCTGTACCTGCCCTGGGAGTGTTTGATGGGACAGTGTAGAGGGGGTTTTACTCTGTATCTAACCCGTGCTGTACCTGCCCTGGGAGTGTTTGATGGGACAGTGTAGAGGGAGCTTTACTCTGTATCTAACCATAGAGGATGCTTTTATACAACTTGGTGTATTTTATAGGCCACCAAATAGTGGGAAGGAGATAGAGGAGCAGATTTGCAAATGACTTACTGAGAGGTGCAAGAACTGTAGAGTAATGATATTGGGAGACTTTAACTCTCCCAATGGGAAAATGGAATATGAGCACAAACTAGCGAAAAATATAAAAACGAATTGTAAAAGCTTCTATAGGTATGTGAAAAAGAAAAGACTGGCATAGGTCAATGTAGGTCCTTTACAGTCAGAGACGGGAGAATTTATAATGGGGAATGAGGAAATGGCAGGGAAATTAAATAAATACTTTGTTTCTGTCTTCACGGAGGAAGACACAAAAAAACACCCTGAAATACGAGAAAACCAAGGGTGTGGCGAGAATGAGGAACTTAAAGAACTTATTATTAGTAAAAAAAAAGTACTAGCAAAATTAATGGGACTAAAAGTCGATAAATCTCAAGGACCGGATGACCTATATCTTAGGGTTTTGAAAGAGGTGGCCAATGGGATAGTGGACGCATTGGTTGTCATCTTCCAAAATTCTATAGATTCTGGAACGGTTCCTGCAGATTGGAGGATAGCAAATGTAACCCCGCTATTTAAGAAAGGAGGGAGAGAGAAAACAGGGAACTACAGACCTGTTAGCCTCACATTAGCAGTTGGGAAAATGCTGGAATGCTGGATGCAATAACTGGGCACTTAGAAACTATTGTAAGATTGGGCAGAGTCAACATGGATTTATGAAAGGGAAATCCTGTTTGACAAACCTATTGGAGTTATTTGAGGATGTAACTAGTGGAGTAGACAAAGGGGAACTGGTAGATGTGGTCTATTTGGATTTTCAGAAGGCCTTCGATAAGGTCCCACACAAGAGGTTGGTGAACAAAATTAGGGCACATGGAATTAGGGGTAATATACTAGCATGGATTGAGAATTGGTTAACAGACAGAAAACAAAGAGTAGGGATTAACGGATCTTTTTCAGGATGGCAGGCTGTGACTAGTGGGGTACCGCAAGGATCGGTGCTTGGGCCCCAGCTATTCACAATCTATATCAATGATTTGGATGAGGGGACTAAATGTAACATTTCCAAATTTGCTGATGATACAAAGCTAGGTGGCAGTGTCAGTTATGAAGAGGATGTGAAGAGGCTTCAGGGGGATCTTGACAGGCTCAGTGAGTGGGTGAGGACATGGCAGATGGAATATAATGTGGATATGTGTGAAGTTATCCACTTTGGTAGAAAAAACAGAAAGGCAGAGTATTTCCTAAATGGTGAAAGATTGGGGAATGCAGATGCTCAAAGGGACCTGGGTGTCCTTGTACATGAGTCACTGAAAGTGAATGTGCAGTTGCAGCAAGCCATTAGGAAGGCAAATAGTATGCTGGCCTTAATTACAAGAGGATTTGAGTACAGGAGTAAAGAAGTCTTACTCCAATTATATAGGGCCTTGGTGAGACCACACCTGGAGTACTGTGTACAATTTTGGTCTCCTTACCTAAGGAAGGATACACTTGCCATAGAGGGAGTGCAGCGAAGGTTCACGAGATTGATTCCTGGGATGGCGGGACTGTCGTATGAGAAGAGATTGAGTAAACTAGGCCTGTATTCCCTTGAATTCAGAAGAATGAGAGGGGATCTCATTGAAGCATACAAAATTATTGCAGGGCTTGATAGGGTGGATGCTGGGAGAATGTTTCCCTTGGCTGGGGAGTCTAGAACCAGGGGCCACAGCCTCAGGATAAAGGGTAGGCCATTAAGCACTGAGATGAGAAGAAATTTCCTCACACAGAGGGTGGTGAATCTTTGGAATTCTCTACCCCAGGGGACTGTGGAGGCTCAGTCATTGGATATATTCAAAACAGAAGTTGATAGATTTCTGACTAGTAAGGGCATCAAGGGATATGGCGATAGGGCCGGTGAATGGAGTTGAGGCGGAAGATCAGCCATGATCTCAGTGAATGGCGGAGCAGGCTCGAAGGGCCGAATGGCCTACTCCTGCTCCTATTTCTTATGTTCTTATGTTCTAATTATGCCAATATTGAATGGGGCAGTGATTGTGTTAAGGGCAGAGAAGGGAAGCAATTTCTGAAGTGTGTCCAGGAGAATTTTCTTGATCAGTATGTTTCCTGCCCAATGAGGAAGGAGGCATTGCTGGAACTAGGCCTTGGGAATTAAGTTGGTCAAGTGGAGAATGTCACAGTGGGGGAGTATCTCGGGAATGGTGATCATAGTATTGTAAGTTCTAGATTAGTTATGGAGAAGGACAAGGAGCAATCAAGAATAAACATACTTAACTGGAGGAGGGCTAGTTTCGGCGAATTGTGGAGGGTTCTGGCCTGGATATATTGGAGCCAAAGACTGGCAGATAGAAATGTAATGGAGCAATGGGCAGCCTTTAAAGAGGAGATGGTTTGGGTGCAGTCTGGGTACATTCCTACCAGGGGGAAGGGGAGGGCTCCCTGGATGACGAAGAAGTTAGAGAGTAAGATGAAGCAGAAAAAGGGGGCGTATGACAGATGTCAGCTTGATAATACAGGGGAGAAGGCTGAATATAGAAAGTACAGAGGAGAAGTGAGCAACTAAATAAGATGGGCAAAGAGACAATACGTGAATAGATTGGCAGCTAACATAAAAGGGAATCCAAAGGTCTTCTATGGGCATATTAACAGTAAAAGGGTTGTTAGAGGAGTGGTGGGGTTGATTAGGGACCAAAATGAAAATCTATTGGTGGGTGCAGAAGGCATGGCTGAGGTATTAAATGAGTACTTTGCACGGTGTTTACCAAGGAAGAGGACATTGCCAAACCTATGGTAAACAAGGCGGTTGCTAGGATACTGGATGAGATAAAAATAGATGGAGGAGGCACTAGACAGGATGGCAGTACTGAAAGTGAATAAGTCACCCAGTCTGGGTGGGATTTACCCTCGGTTGCTGACCGAAGTAAGGGCAGGAATCGTGGAGGTGCTGGCCACAATCCGCCAATCCTCATTAGATACAGGGGTGGTGCCAAAGGACTGGAGGATTGCAAATGTTGCACCCTTGTTCAAAAACAGAGAGAAGGATAAACCTGGCAATTACAGGCCAGTCGGTTTAACGTCGGTGGTGGGGAAGCTTTTAGAAACAATAATCCGGGAGAAAATTAACAGCCACTTGGAGAAGCATGGACGAATAAAAGAGAGCCAGCACGGATTTGTTAAGGGCAAATCGTGTTTGATTAACTTGATTGAGGTTTTTGATGAGGTAACGGAGATGGTGGGTGAGGGCAGTGTAGATGATGTGTGTATATGAACTTTCACAAGGCGTTTGATAAAGTGCCACATATTCGGCTTGTTAGCAAAACTGAAGCCCGTGGGATAAAAGGGGCAGTAGCAGCATGGATACGCAATCTGGCTAAGGGATAGAAAGCAGAGAGTTGTGGTGAATGGCTGTTTTTCAGACTGGAGGGAGGTATACAGTGGCATTCCCTAAGGTTCAGTACTAGGAACACTGCTGTTTTTGATGTTCGTTAATGACTTGGACTTGGGGGTACAGGGCACAATTCAAAATTTGCAGATGACACGAAACTTGGAAGTGTAGTAAACAGTGCGGAAGATAGTAATAGACTTCAAGAACACATAGACAGGCTGGTGGAATGGGCGGACATAAGGCAGATGAAATTCAACGCAGAGATGTGTGAGGTGATATATTTTGGTAGGAAGAATGAGGAGAGACAATACATGCAAAATGGTACAATTTTAAAGGGGGTGCAAGAACAGAGAGACCTGGGGTGTTTGTGCACAAATCTTTGAAGGTGGCAGGACAGGTTAACAAAGCAGTTAATAAAGCGTATGGGATCCTGGGCTTTATAAATAGAGGCAGAGAGTACAAAAGTCAGGAAGTTGTGCTAAACCTTTATAAAACACTAGTTCAGCCCCAGCTGGAGTATTGAGTCCAATTCTGGGCACCACACTTTAGGAAGGACGGGAAAGCTTTGGAGCGGGTGCAGAAGAGATTTACAGGAATGGTTCCAGGGATGAGGCATTACAGTTACGTGGAGAGACTGGAGAAGCTGGGGTTGTTCTCCTTAGAACTGAGAAAGCTAAGAAGAGATTTTATAGAGGTGTTTAAAACGATGAAGGCTTTAGATAGAATAAATAAAGAGAACTCTTTCCAATGGCTGAAGGGTCGGTAACCAGAGGACACAGATTTAAGGTGATTGGCAAAAGAACCTGAGGCAAGATGAGGAAATACTTCTTTACGCAATGAGTGATTAGGGTTTGGAATGCACGGCCTCATCAAGTGGTGGACACAGATTCAATAGCAGGCTACAAAAGGGAATTGGATAAATACTTGAAGGAGAAGAAATTGCAGCGGGATGGGTAAAGAGCGGGGGAGTGGGACTAACTGGATTGCTCTTTGCACTAGCCGGCGCAGACTCGATGGGCTGCATGTAGTTCTTCTGTGCTGCACTATTCTATGATTCTATGAACCTGTCCTGTACCTGCCCTAGGAATGTTTGATGGGACAGTGTAGAGGGACCTTTACTCTGTATCTAACCCGTGCTGTACCTGCCCTGGGAGTGTTTGACAGGACAGTGTAGAGGGACCTTTACTCTGTATCTAACCCGTGCTGTACCTGCCCTGGGAGTGTTTGACAGGACAGTGTAGAGGGACCTTTACTCTGTATCTAACCCATGCTGTACCTGCCCTGGGAGTGTTTGACAGGACAGTGTAGAGGGACCTTTACTCTGTATCTAACCCGTGCTGTACCTGCCCTGGGAGTGTTTGATGGGACAGTGTAGAGGGATCTTTACTCTGTATCTAACCCGTGCTGTACCTGCCCTGGGAGTGTTGATGGGACAGTGTAGAGGGAGCTTTACTCTGTATCTAACCCGTGCTGTACCTGCCCTGGGAGTGTTTGATGGTCATGTTTGATGGGGCAGTGTCGAGGGAGCTTTACTCTGTATCTAACCCGTGCTGCACCTGCCCTGGGAGTGTTTGATGGGACAGAGTAGAGGGAGCTTTACTCTGTATCTAACCCATGCTGTACCTGGCCTGGGAGTGTTTGATTGGACAGTGTAGAGGGTGCTTTACTCTGTATCTAACCCGTGCTGTACCTGCCCTGGGAGTGTTTGATGGGACAGTGTAGAGGGTGCTTTACTCTGTATCTAACCCGTGCTGTACCTGCCCTGGGAGTGTTTGATGGGACAGTGTAGAGGGAGCTTTACTCTGTATCTAACCCGTGCTGTACCTGTCCTGGGTGTGTTTGATGGGACAGTGTAGAGGGAGCTTTACTCTGTATCTAACCCGTGCTGTACCTGCCCTGGGAGTGTATGATGGGACAGTGTAGAGGGTGCTTTACTCTGTATCTAACCTGAGCTGTACCTGCCTTGGGAGTGTTTCATGGGACAGTGTAGAGGGAGCTTTACTCTGTATCAAACCCGTGCTGTACCTGTCCTGGGGGTGTTTGATGGGACAGTGTAGAGGGAGCTTTACTCTGTATCTAACCATGCTGTACCTGCCCTGGGAGTGTTTGATGGGACAGTGTAGAGGGAGCTTTACTCTGTATCTAACCCGTGCTGTACCTGCCCTGGGAGTGTTTGATGGGACAGTGTAGAGGGGGCTTTACTCTGTATCTAACCCGTGCTGTACCTGCCCTGGAAGTGTTTGATGGACAGTGTAGAGGGAGCTTTACTCTGTATCTAACCCATGCTGTACCTGGCCTGGGAGTGTTTGATGGGACAGTGTAGAGGGTGCTTTACTCTGTATCTAACCCGTGCTGTACCTGTCCTGGGGGTGTTTGATGGGACAGTGTAGAGGGTGCTTTACTCTGTATCTAACCCGTGCTGTACCTGCCCTGGGAGTGTTTGATGGGACAGTGTAGAGGGTGCTTTACTCTGTATCTAACCCGTGCTGTACCTGTCCTGGGAGTGTTTGATGGGACAGTGTAGAGGGTGCTTTACTCTGTATCTAACCCGTGCTGTACCTGCCCTGGGAGTGTATGATGGGACAGTGTAGAGGGTGCTTTACTCTGTATCTAACCCGTGCTGTACCTGCCCTGGGGGTGTTTGATGGGACAGTGTAGAGGGAGCTTTACTCTGTATCTAATCCATGCTGCACCTGCCCTGGGAGTGTTTGATGGGACAGTGTAGAGGGAGCTTTACTCTGTATCTAACCCGTGCTGTACCTGCCCTGGGAGTGTTTGATGGGGACAATGTAGAGTGTGCTTTACTCTGTATCTAACCCGTGCTGTACCTGCCCTGGGATGTGTTTGATGGGACAGTGTAGAGGGAGCTTTACTCTGTATCTAACCCGTGCTGTACCTACCATGGGAGTGTTTGATGGGACAGTGCAGAGGGACCTTTACTCTGTATCTAACCCATTCATATCTGCCTTGGGAGTATTTGAAGGGACAGTGCAGAGGGTTCTTTACTCTTTATCTAACCCATGCTGTACCTGCCCTGGGAGTGTTTGATGGGGCAGTTTAGAGGGATCTTTACTCTGTATCTAACTCGCGCTGTACCTGCTGTGGGAGGGTTTGATGTGACAGTGCAGAGGAAGCTTTACTCTGTATCTAACCCGTGCTATTTCTGCCCTGGGAGTGCGTGATGGGACAGTGTAGTGTGAGATTTACTCTATCGGACCCGTGCTGTACCTGCCCTGGGAGTGTTTGATGGGACAGTGTAGATTGAGCTTTACTCTGTACCTAAACTGTGCTGTACCTGCCCTGGGAGTGTTTGATGGAACAGTGTAATCAGAACCCCAGTGAGAACAGGCCTCATTATTAATCCCCCCATGACAGGCGTGGGAGGGTCGGGGTTTGAAGGAGATCACGGCAGTTCTCTTTGGTGTCCAGGGCCATTATTTATATTTCAACCAACTTCACTAAAACAGATTATCTTGTCATTTATCACATTGATTTTTGCAGGATCTTGCTCTGCAGAAATTGGCTGCAGCGTTTCCTGCATTACCACAGTGACAACACTTTAAATGTACTTTATTGGCGGAAAAGCTCTTTAGGATTGCCTGAAGTTGTGAATGGCTTTATATAAACAAGTTGTTCCTATTCTTTCATGCTTCAGGGGAACAGGTGACTTTGGACCTCTGGTTACCATAGAATGATAGAAATCTATGGCACAGAGGAGGCCACTCAGTCCCCAATTCTCTCCACCACTGGGGGTTTTCCTCGCCTCATAGTCATAGGGGGAAATATTTGGTTGCTTTGCGCCTTCCGTTAGCGCCCTAAGAGAAATCATCATCACTGTTTTGCTACACCCCCAAGTTTGGTGTCATCGGCAAATTTAGAAATTTTACTTTGCATTCCAATATCCAGGTCATTTATATATATAAAAAAAATCAGTGGCCCCAACACTGACCCTTGGGGAACACCACTGTCTACCATCCTCCAGTCTGAAAAGCAGCCATTTACCACAACTCGATATTTTCTGTCGTTAAGCCAATTCCTTATCTAAGCTGTCACTGACCCATCTATTCCATGAGCCTCAATTTTGTTAACCAGCCTTCTATGTTGTACTTTGCCAAACGCCTTCTGAAAATCCATGTCGACAACATCCATTGCATTCCCTTCATCAATCCTCCCTGTTACTTCATCAAAAAATTCAATTAGATTAGTCAAACACGAACTTCCTTTTACAAACCCGTGTTGGCTTTCAATTAATTAGCTTAAATCTCTCCAAATGCCTGTTAATTTTTTCCTTGATTATTGTTGCTAAAACGTCACCACTGATGTTAAACTGACCGGCCTGTAGTTACTGGTCCTTACATCCTTTCTTGAACAATGGTGTCACATTTGCCACTTTCCAATCCTCAGGCACCTCCCCTGCATCTAGGGAAGATTGGAAAATTATGGCAAGCCCTTCCGCTATCTCCTCCCCCAATTCCCTTAGCAACCTGGGTTGCAAGCCATCTGGACCAGGCGACATATCCACTCTAAGCATACCCAACCTTTCTAGTACATCCTGTTTGTCAATTTTCACCCCTTGCATTGCTTCTAACTTTTCCACTTCTACTGATATTTTGTCAGCATCCATCTCCTTAATAAACACCGAATGTGGAATATTCTTTGTTCCAGTCCTACTCAGGTCCCCTCCCTCACCTCTTTTTCTGGTACATTGATGACTGTATTGGTGCTGTTTTCGGCTCTTGCCCTGAACTAGAGAATTTCATTCACTTTGCTTCCAATTTCCACCCTTCCCTCACCTTCACATGGTCCATCTCCGACTCTTCTCTTCCCTTCCTTGACTTCTCTGTCTCCATTTCTGGGGATAGGCTATCGACAAACATCCACTACAAGCCTACTGACTCCCACAACTACCTGGACTACACTTCCTCCCTCCCAGCTCCCTGTAAGGACTCTATTCCATTCTCCCAGTTTCTCCGTCTTCACCGCATCTGTTCTGACGATACCACCTTCCATACTACTGCTTCTGATATGTCTTCTGATTGGTATCATCCTCACTGTTTGCCATACCCCCAAGTTTGGTGTCATCGGCAAATTTAGAAATTCTACTCTGTATTCCAATATCCAGGTCATTTATATATATCAAAATAAGCAGTGGCCCCAGCACTGACCCTTGGGGTACACCACTGTCTACCATCCTCCAGTCTGAAAAACAGCCATTTACCACAACTTGCTGTCTCCTTCTGCTATCTCCTCCCCCAATTCCCTTAGCAACCTGGGATGCAAGCCATCTGGACCAGGCGACTTACCCACTCTAACCATACCCAGCCTTTCTAGCACATCCTGTCTATCAATTTTCACCCCTTCCATTGCTTCTACCTTTTCCACTTCTACCGATATTTTGTCAGCATCCACCTCCTTAGTAAACACCGATACAAAGTACTCATTGAGTATTCTCACCTTGCCTCGTGTCTGGGTCTGTTGTAGACTAATTGATAAAGATTAATTGTCAGGATTAGTCAACAACTCCATTATCGTCGTATCAGGCGACTACCAGGATGTCGAGATGGATCTTGCTCTTTCTTTGTATCGCAATTCCTATGTTCCTATACTGTGGCTGGAATGTTGACTTGGAGGCGGGTAGGGGGTGGGGCGAGGCGGGGGCTGGATTCCAGTCGGGAAACCTGAGAACGGGTTTTCATCAGGCCCTTTTAACTGCAGGGCCTGATTAACATTTTGCTTCTCTGTTTCCTGCCCGCAGCCACCCAGATGAAAGGCTGGCTGGCTATCGGGTGGGTAGGCCTGCGGCACCAGGCTGCAGAGCGGACGGAGGGTTCGGGGGTGGGGGGGGGGGGGGGGGGGCGGGGGGGTTGGAAGGCCGGGAGATGGGGGCTGCCGGGTGTCGGAAGGCCGGGGTTTGGGCTGGAGTTCGGAAGGCCGGGGATCATTGGAGGGGTCGGAAGGCTGGAGGGGGGATCAGAGGCCGGGTGGGGGGCGATCAGAGGCCGGGGGGGGGACGATCAGAGGCCGGGTGGGGGGAGATCAGAGGCCGGGGGGGGGGAGGATCAGAGGCCGAGGGGGGGGGGGATCAGAGGCTGGGTGGGGGGGGGATCAGAGGCCGGGGGGGGACGATCAGAGGCCGGGTGGGGGGAGATCAGAGGCCGGGGGTGGGGATCAGAGGCCGGGGGGGGGAGGATCAGAGGCCGAGGGGGGGGGGGATCAGAGGCCGGGGGTGGGGATCAGAGGCCGGGGGGGGGGGATCAGAGGCCGGGGGTGGGGATCAGAGGCCGGGGGGGGAGGATCAGAGGCCGAGGGGGGGGGGGATCAGAGGCCGGGGGGGGGGCGATCAGAGGCCGGGGGGGGGGGGATCAGAGGCCGGGGGGGGGGGGGGGGGATCAGAGGCCGGGGGGGGGGGATCAGAGGCCGGGGGGGGAGGATCAGAGGCCGGGGGTGGGGATCAGAGGCCGGTGGGGGGGGATCAGAGGCCGGGGGTGGGGATCAGAGGCCGGGGGGGGGGGGGATCAGAGGCCGGGGGTGGGGATCAGAGGCCGGGGGGGGAGGATCAGAGGCCGGGGGTGGGGATCAGAGGCCGGGGGGGGGAGGATCAGAGGCCGAGGGGGGGGGGATCAGAGGCCGGGGGTGGGGATCAGAGGCCGGGGGGGGGAGGATCAGAGGCCGAGGGGGGGGGGGATCAGAGGCCGGGGGGGGGACGATCAGAGGCTGAGGGGGGGGCTTGAAAGGTCGGAGAGGGGCTCGGTGGCAGGAGGCCTCATTGGGTGGAGGTGATGCGGAGGCCTCGGGTGGAGGGTGGGGGGAGGTTGACAGGGTCGGTGGTTGTCCGGTCGGAGGGGGTTGGCAAGGCAGGAACGCTGGATCCAGCAGGCCCGGGAAATCCGGCCATCCAGACTTAATTTTAAAATGGAGCTTCTAAATGGGACATGCAGCCTCATTATAATATTTAAAGTGCCAACCCGCCTCCTGGGAGCCGGTAGTCCACCTGCCCCCTGTCCCGCCTCTGTTAAAACCGGAAGTGGGCGGGTCGGGATTCAGATTTTTAACACTTTAACCTCCCATGCGATTACTACCCACCCATTTTTTGGGGTTAAATTTCAAAGTATTTACTGCACAGAAACAGACCAACAGCTCCGTGTGGGTGTTTACGCTCCACACGAGCTTCCTCCTACCTGACTTCATCTAACCCCAGCAACATATCCTTCTTTTCCTTTCTCCTTCATGTTTATCTACCTTCTCCTTAAATGCGTCCGTGCTATTCGCCTCAACTACTCCATGTGGGAGTGAGGTCCTCATTCTTCCGATTAGGCACTTTACAACCTTCCGGACTGAATATCGAGTTCAACAATTTCAGATCATAACCTAGGCCCCTACCACACATATATATATATATATATATACATTTTATCCACCCCTTTTGGTTTGTGCCTTTTCCCTTTTTTCTCTCTCTCCCCCCACAGCAGCTGTCTCTCATTCTGCCAGCATTTCACACTTCACACTTCTGAGCCACCTTTTGTTTCTTAACCTGTCCTATTACCATCTCGTCCTGCCTTGAGCATCTCTTAATGTCTCTACTTACCATAGACCACCCCTTTTGTTCTTTTATTCCTCCCCCCAGCCTCCCCCTTGCTTTTTTATCTGTTTCATTTCCTGCTTTTTTCTCAGTTCTGACAAAAGGTTTCAATCTGAAACGTTAACTCTGTTTCTCTCTCCACGGATGTTGCCTGGCCTGCTGAGTTTTTCCAGCGTTTTCTGTTGTTGTTCCTCATTCTCACCACTCTCTGGGTAAAGAAGTTTCTCCTGAATTCCCGATTGGATTGATTAGTGACTCTTATATTTATGGCCCCTAGTTCTGGTCTCGCCCACAAGTGGAAACATCTTCTCTACGTCTACCCTATCGAACCCTTTCATAATTTTAAAGACCTCTATCAGATTATCCCTCAGCCTTATTTCCAGAGAAAAGAGTCCCACCCTGTTCAGCCTTTCCTGATAGTTATAACCTCTCAGTTCTGATATCATCCTTGTCAATCTTTTTTGCACCTTCTCCAGCACCTCTAAATCCATGTTTGTAATATCAAGACCATAACTGCGCACAGTACTCTAAGCGTGGTCAAATCAAGGTTTGATACAAGTTTAACATAACTTCTCTGCTTTTCAATTCAATGGAACAGATAAAAGAGATTAATAAAAGCCGAAAATGCTAGAAATGGACAGCAGGCCAATCAGTGCCTGTGAGGAGAAAAGACGGGTTAGTGTTGCGGGGAGCGGGGCGGTGGTCGTGGGTAGAATCCTTTGAACACCCTGGTAACGGGCATGCAGGTGGGCCTCCGATCATTGACAGCAATTCCTGTCCTCGTGCATTATTTTCCCAGTAACTAGTCTGTAAATTCATATCTCTTTCTAGTGTGCTCGGTGACAGACTTGGTGTTAATCGAACCTGAGTTTTTCTCATCTGCTCAATTTGCATTAATCACCAGTTTAAAGATGAATTTACATATTCGTGACTAGTTTTTTTTTAACATCATCATTTCATTTGTTAATGGTTCCTAGGGGAGCAGCACTGTAAATGTGTGTCACTCCAAAATCGTATTCCTGTGAACACTCTCATTAACAAGAAGTGGATTTTGTTCTGTCCCAAGTCAGCTGATTCCAGTTGCGGCAGCAGTAACTGGCCACAAGTGAGCCTCAGTGCCTCTGGCTAGGGGTGGTGGGGCGGGGGGGTAGGGAAATCAGCCAGCGTTCCTGCTCCTGATCAATATCCAGAAACCCCCTTCCCTCCTCCACCATCCTTGCTGGAAAATGTGCATGGATACTGTGTGAGGACAGAATCAGGTTCGACTGCGATGCTTTCTACAGTCAAAGAGCCAGCCCACACTCATCGTCCAGCATCGCACGTGACACAGGCCATTTTGGGTGTGGAACCTTACCTCAGCGAGAGACAGTGCCTTCAGAAGAGTAGACAGCAGGATTGATAATGGCAGTTTTTCTAAAGCCACATGCACCCACCCCTCCCCTCCATTCCCATCACATAGCCCCATGCTAACTGACATTGTAAACCGATCCATCTCCTCAGGTACTGTTCCTCTCCCTTTCGAAACAACCATCATCATCTCCCTCCTCAAAAATCCTATCTGTTACTTACACACTACCACCCCATCTCCAACCTCTCTTTCCTCTCCAAATCCTTAAACTTAATGGCCCAGAAATTAGGCTCCCTGGCTTCCCGCGGGTGCAAGGATCCCGCGCGCACCTACCTGCCGTTGACCTCTGGGCCCACGGGGACTTCAGCTCCTGGGCCTCCTGCAGCTGCCGGCGCGCAGTGCTTGTGTATCCCAGGGGCGTAGTTAGTGCGATGCTGGGATCATGTGGGCCATGGAGAGCCAATGGCAGCAGACCATCTTTCATTCATAGATTTGACAAGAAGACCTGTCAAATCTATGAATTGAAATCGGCCCCAAAACAACACCTAAACTTCAAATAAATTAAAAAAAAATCACATTTTTAAAATAACTATAAGTTAAATAAATGAACTACTTTAAACAAAAATTTAAATTTTTGAAAAAATTAAAATACTTTTTAACAGTGCTAAAAATAAACTGACCTTTCTTTAAAGGATCTAAAAAAGATAAACCTGTTGAAATTTTTTTTAAATTGTAATTAATTAACCACTTACCTTGTTGAAAACGGCTCCTGCGCCTCCTTTTTAAAAGCGCAGGTTCTTCAATACTTACCCTCCCGGAGAAACCTGAAAAAAAACCTAAGTTCGCTGCGTGCACGCAGCCTCTACCGCACACACGGTTCACCTCTCAACCGCTCCCTTCACGAGACCGGAAGTTCCGGTTTCCCGCGCATGCGCAGTGCATACAGGAAACCGGCACTTCAGGAGGCCTTACGGGTGAGTATACAGAGCGTACTCACCCGGCAAGGGCCGAATTTTTGGCCCATCGTTGCCTCCCAAATCTGTGCCCATCTTTCGTGCAACTCCATGTTTAAGTGCTTCCAATCAGGTTTCCGCCCCTGCCACAGTACTGAAACATCTCTTATCTAAGTCACAAATGACATCCTCTGTGACTGTGACCGTGGTAAACTATCCCTCCTCGACCTTCTCGACCGGTCTGCAGCCTTTGACAGGGTTGACCACACCATCCTCCTCCAACGCCTCTCCTCCACCGTCCAGCTGGGTAGGACTGCCCTCGCCTGGTTGCATTCTTATCTACCCAGTCGTAACCAGAGAATCACCGGCAATGGCTTCTGTTGCCACTCCCGCACCGTTACCTCTGGAGTCCCCCAAGGCTCTATCCTTGGCCCCTCCTATTTCTAGTCTGCATGCTGCCCCTCGGCGACATCATCTGACGTCAGGCTCCTGCCTCTGCTCATCCGCTGCTGAAACCCTCATCCATCCTTTGTTACCTCTAGACTTGCCTATTCTAATACACTCCTGGCTGGCCTCCCACCTGCCACCCCCCAAAGACTTGAGTTCATCCAAAACTCGGCTGCCCATATCCTAACTCGCACAAGTCCCGTTCACCCATCATCCCTGTGCTCGCTGACCGACATTGGCCCTCGGTCCGGCACACATCGATTTTAAAATTCTCATCCTTGTTTTCAAACCTCTCCTTATCTCTGTAATCTCCTCCAGCCTTACAACCCTCCGAGATCTCTGCTCTCCTTCACTTCTGGCCTCTTGTGCATCACCGATTTACATCGCTTCACCGTTGGCGGACGTGCCTTCAGCTGCCTAGGCCCTATGCTCTGGAATTCCCTCCCTAAACCTTTTCAACTCTCTCTCTCCTCCTTCTCCACCTCCCTTTGAGTCGCCCTTTCCACCTCCCTCTCAACCCCCTCAGTCCCTACCTCCTCCTTTCTGACTCTCCTTTAAAGCACTCCCTTTGACTCAGTGTTTGGCCATCTCACATAAAGCATCTGCCTGTTGATCGTAGTGCCTCTGTGAAGCATTTGGGTCATTCTTTTCCATGTTAAAGGCACAAAATAAATGCATGTTGTTTCCATTATCGCAGTGAGACTGGCACAGGGGGAGTCACACTGCACTGTCCCAGTGAGACTGGCACAGGGGGAGTCACACTGCACTGTCCCAGTGAGACTGGCACAGGGGGAGTCACACTGCACTGTCCCAGTGAGACTGGCACAGGGGGAGTCACACTGCACTGTCCCAGTGAGACTGGCACAGGGGGAGTCACACTGCACTGTCCCAGTGAGACTGGCACAGGGGGAATCACACTGCACTGTCCCAGTGAGACTGGCACAGGGGGAGTCACACTGCACTGTCCCAGTGAGACTGGCACAGGCGGAGTCACACTGCACTGTCCCAGTGAGACTGGCACAGGGGGAGTCACACTGCACTGTCCCAGTGAGACTGGCACAGCGGGAGTCACACTGCACTGTCCCAGTGAGACTGGCACAGGGGGAGTCACACTGCACTGTCCCAGTGAGACTGGCACAGGGGGAGTCACACTGCACTGTCAGTGAGACTGGCACAGGCGGAGTCACACTGCACTGTCCCAGTGAGACTGGCACAGGGGATGTCACACTGCACTGAGGGTGAGACTGGCACAGGGGGAGTCACACTGCACTGTCCCAGTGAGACTGGCACAGGGGGAGTCACACTGCACTAAGGGTGAGACTGGCACAGGGGGAGTCACACTGCACTGTCCCAGTGAGACTGGCACAGGGGGAGTCACACTGCACTGTCCCAGCGAGACTGGCACAGGGGGAGTCACACTGCACTGTCCCAGTGAGACTGGCACAGGGGGAGTCACACTGCACTGTCCCAGCGAGACTGGCACAGGGGGAGTCACACTGCACTGTCCCAGTGAGACTGGCACAGGGGGGTCACACTGCACTGTCCCAGTGAGACTGGCACAGGGGGGGGGTCACACTGCACTGTCCCAGTGAGACTGGCACAGGGGGAGTCACACTGCACTGTCCCAGCGAGACTGGCACAGGGGGAGTCACACTGCACTGTCCCAGTGAGACTGATACAGGAAGAATCACACATATTACTTATGTAAGAACATAAGAAAAAAGAGCAGGAGTAGGCCATACAGCTCTGCTCCGCAAATCAATAAGTCATGGCTGAACTTCTACATCCACTCCCCTTTCCTGCCCTATCCCCATATTCTTTAATTCCCTCAGTGCCCAAAAATCTATCGATCTCTGTCTTGAATATACCCAATGACTGAGCCTCCACAGCCCTCTGGGGTAGAGAATTCCAAAGATTCACCACCCTCTGAGTGAAGAAGTTTCTCTTCATCTCAGTTCGAAATGGCTGACCGCTTATCCTGAGAGTGTGACCCCTAAACTCTCCAACCAGGAGAAACAACCTCTCAGCATCTACCCTGCCAAGCCCTCTAAGAATTTTGTATGTTTCAATGAGATCACCTCTCATTCTTCTAAACTCCAGAGAATGTCGGCCCATTCTACTCAATCTCTCCTCATAGGACAGCCCTCTCATCCCAGGAATCAATCTAGTGAACCTTTGTTGCCCACCCTCTAAGGTATATTCTTCTTTAGGTAAGGAGGTCAAAACTGTGCACAGTACTCCAGGTGTGGTCTCACCAAGGCCCTGTACAATTGTAGCAAGACTTCCTTACTCTTGTACTCCAACCCCCTTGCAATAAAGGCCAACATGCCATTTGCCTTCCTAATTGCTTGCTGTACCTGCATGCTAACTCTGTGTTTCTTGTATGAGGACACCTAAATCTTTCTGAACACCAACATTTAATAGTTTCTCACCATTTAAAAAACATTCTGTTTTCTATTCTTCCTAGCAAAGTGAATAACCTCACATTATACTCCATCTGCCACCTGATTGCCCACTGACTTAACCTGTCTATATCCCTTTGCATCCTCTTTGTGCCCTCTTCCCAGCTTACTTTCCCACCTAGCTTTCTATCGTCAGCAAACTTGGATATATTACACTCAGCCCCTTCATCTAGGTCATTGATATAGATTGTAAATAGCTGAGGCCCGAGCACTGATCCTTACGGCACCCCACTAATTACACTGTGCCATCCCGAAAATGACCCGTTTATTCCTACTTTCTGTTTTCTGTCAGTTAACCAATCCCCAATCCCATGAGCCCTAATCTTGTGCAACAACCTCCTGTGTGGCACCTTATCGAATGCCTTCTGAAAATCCAAATACACTACATCCACTGGTTCTCCCTTATCTACCCTGCTAGATACACCCTCAAAAAACTCTAATAGATTTGTCAAACACAAGTTCCCTTTCATAAAACCATGTTGATTCTGCCTAATCATATTGTGATTTTCTAAGTGCCCTGTTACCACATCCTTAATAATAGATTCTAGCATTTTCCCTACTACTGATGTCAGGCTAACTGGCCTACAGTTCCCTGTTTTCTCTCTCTCTCCTTTGTTGAACAGCAGGGTTACATTTGCTACCTTCTAATCCACGGACCATTCTAGAATCTAGGGAATTCTGGAGCTGTGTCAGTGAGACTGGTAGAGGGGAGGAAGCCCCTTTTGAAAAAAGCAATTCATGTTTGTCTACATTTTAGCTTGATGTGGGTGTCTTTTCTTGAGTCACGATGCAGAAGACGTGAATCAGTTACGTTTTCGGACTTTTATACTAGACATCCTCCCATAGTCCAGTGTCACTGTCCACTCCCATCATTGGTCCTTATATCCCCTATGACCCAGAGTGCGCCTTTACCAGCCCAATATCCAATTACATGTAGTGTGTGACCAGGGATCGAATGGAGAATGTTTACAAATATACTCTGGCTCTCTGGAATGTATCACATGTCAGCATGTGATTTCTTGTTTTTAGGTATTGGATAGACCGAGGTTTAGGCTATAAAACACAGATGAATTTATTTAACATTGAGCAGGTAAATAAACAGTACTCAGTACAAACAGGGTATTCACAGTAGTTCTACTCGAAATTTCAAAACTGCACAGCCTCTTCTCCTCAAAATAACATTGATCCTTGAATCATAACCATTGGCTTCTTACATGGTACAACTTTGCCATGGACCCATCTCCCCTTCAGTCTCTCTGCCGACTTTAGACTGAGGTTATTCACAGTTCTGGTCTTCAGATTACAAAAAGGATATCGAGGCACTGGAGAAGGTGCAAAAATGATTTACAAGGATGATACCAGAACTGAGAGCTTATAACTATCAGGAAGGCTGAACAGGCTGGGGCTCTTTTCTCTAGAAAAGAGAAGGCTGAGGGGTGACCTGATAGAGGTCTTTAAAATTAGGAAGGGGTTTGATAGGGTAGACGTAGAGAAGATGTTTCCACTTGTGGGGAAGACCAGAACTCGGGGCCATAAATATAAGATGGTCACTAATAAATCCAATGGGGAATTCAAGAGAAACTTCTTTACCCAGAGAGTGGAACTTGCTACCACAGGGAGTGGTTGAGGTGAATAGCGTAGATGCATTGAAGGGGAAGCTGGATAAACACGAGGGAGAAAGAAATAGAAGGTTATTCCAATAGGGTGAGATAAAGAGGGGTGGGAGGAGGCTCGTGTGGTGCATAAACACTGACATGGTACAGTTGGGCCGAGCGGCCTGTTTCTGTGCTGTAAATTCTATGCGATTCTCTGTAAGGTGTAATAATCAAAAACTCCTGTCCACAGAGCTGTCCATCAAAGGGACTGATGTAAGAAAACTACTAGGCACTTGGTCTAAGCGTTAAACAAAGCTTTAATCAACTGGTTTACAACATGGAGGTCTAGTTGTGTCCTTCACTAGTTCTGGTTAAGAATGTCCTGCGCAAGCTGGGCCCGTGCCCGAGTATTGACACTCTCCCTGGAGGCCACTCAGTATTATTTCATAAGTCATGAATGACAGATTCATGTCAGGGACAACAAAGAATCATTCTCCCCACCTCCCCCACCCACACACACACATAGGCCCAACCCATATCTTTGTCCCTGACACAGCTGTCAATCAAACACATGACCCCGCGATGTCAGTCACCGAGGATGTTTGGAATTAAACAGGATGGCTTGATTCAGTGACTCGTGTCAAATCCATTGAATTACCTGCTAGACAGATCCCTGTCCAAAGTTAGTGTGAGTAATCAAACTACGCACACCAAAGACATCCAGAGCTACGCAAGTCTCTGCCCTTTCTGAGTTAATATTAGGTGAAAATCTCATCTCACTACAGCCAGGGGTTAAAGGGTTAAATTGTGAGGCCTGATTACACAGACTAGGCTTGTATTCCCTTGAGTTTAGAAGATTAAGGGATGATCTGATTGAGGTGTTTAAAATGATAAAGGGATTCAATAGGCTAGCTAGAGAGAAGCTATTTCCCATGGTGGGGAGTCCAGAAAAAGGGGAATAACTTTAAAATTCGAGCCAGGCCATTCAGGGCTGATGTCAGGAAGCACTTCTTCACACAAAGGGTAGTGGAAATCTGGAACTCTCTCCCACAAAAAGCTGTGGATGTTTTCAAGACTGAGATGGATAGATTTTTGTGGGCTAAGGGTATTAAGGGATGTGGAGCAAAGATGGGTAATTGGAGTTGAGGTACAGAGCCATGATCCAACAGGATGGTGGAACAGGCCCAATGGACTGTTCCCATGTTCCTATGCACTGTGAAAGCAATAATGAGTCCAAATAATAATCTAGATGCTTCCTTTCTGTCACATACCACTCTGTCTCATGAGAAATGACTGTAAGGCTGAATTCAGCGTGTACTGTGTGGGCGTAAATGATACAAAGCCACCAACAATTCAGTGAATACAATGCTGAGCTACTTGGGCACAAGGGTAGAGTATCTGGCGCTGAATCATTGTGACCAAACTGTACGCAGCTCTGGTCAGGCTGCACTGAGCCGAGTTCCAGTCACTGAGAAACAAGCAACATGTCCATGTACTGGTATATAGAGGTATATAAGGAGGGTCTGAGAGAGGATCACACAGAGATAGAAATGGAATGTCTGAGCTAGGATCTTATAGAGATATATATGAAGGGCCTGAGAGAGGACCTTATAGAGATATATAAAGAGGGGTGAGTGTGAATCATATAGAGACATATAAGGAGGGACTGAGGGGGCACCTTCGAGCGATATATAAGGAGGGTCTGAGTGTAAATCTTATAGAGATATACAAAGAGGGACCTAAGTGGAATGAAATGTGGGGCGGTGATCGCGGGGATGGGGAGGGGTGG